>JAZKJV010002968.1:0-600000 GCA_037367405.1 Ottelia alismoides
TTTTTATGGAGTTTGTTGTTATTTCTTTCTTTTATATAGACCTCTCTGTAATATACCCTAAGGTCTCTCCCTATATAAGAGAGCCTAGGGTTTCTGAATAAAACAACGAAGTCTCTTTTCCCAACATGGTATCCAGAGCCACCCTAGGGCTCTCGCGCCGCCCCCCTTTCCCTTCCCCCACCCGCCGCCCTCTTCCCTCCTCGGCGCCGCCTTTCCTCTCCGGCTCCGATCGAGGCTCCCACGCCGCCTTAGGACTTCTTCCTAGTCCACCAACGACGGTACCAGCCCCCAGCCAGCGGGTCTAAAACCGCCGCCGAAGGCCCCAGCACATCTCCGCCTGCAGCCTTTCGCCTCCAGGCGGCCCCCAGCACCTCCTCGCCTGCTGCCTTAGGTCACACGGCGGCCCCAACCCAGTCCCGGAGGTCTCAGGCGTCGCCCTAGCTCTCCAGCCCGGCTGCCAGCACAGCCGCAAATAAGATCAGCGGCTCCCAGTCCATCGGTCGGCACCTGTTAGCCGATTAAAGGGCTGTAAGCCTACGTTGAGGCGTGCCCTAGCTCTCTCTTCATCCGATATGTGGGTTTGAGTGCGTAAACGTCTACATACGCACTCAAATCCGATGCAGTTTTTGTAGACATCCAGTATTACGTCTACACATCCTAGTTCTTCTCCAAGCGGCAGTATGTCAGAATCAAAAGTTGATATGCCCTCCACCGGCGCATTCAAAGGTCCTGCGCCAATAGTCAAGATGGACGGGTCTAACTACGAGCTCTGGGCTATGTAGTTCATGAGCCTTATGAAGTCGAATGGTAAGAAACATATTCTTACCGAGGATGAGCCCGCAGAGAAGACTGGGATTTATGCCTCATGGGAGGCTGATGATTCCTATGCAAAGGTCTGGTTGTCCGGCACCTTAACGACGGAGATTGCCAATGATGTCCTCCATCAGCCCACTGCTAAGGCAATGTGGGAAATTCTTGCCGCCACATATTCGCAAGTGCGAAATGAGACGAAGATGATGCAGCTTCAGCACGACATATTCACAATGAAGCAGAGCGGCAGACCTCTCCATTCTCTTTATACATCCCTAAGAGGGATGTTCGAGAAGTTATATAGTATCATCCCTCTGACTGCAACACCTGAGCAGCAGAAGGCGTTTCGAAACGCCACCATGGTTGGTGTTCTTCTTGCGGCCCTTGACCCAGAGTACGATGCAGCTCGGTCTCAGATTCTCGCTGATGCAGTTATTCCTCCAGTTGAGGATGTTTACAGACGGCTTAGCCGCATTCCAGTCTCCTCCAGCTCTTCTACTCCACCTCCTTCAGCGATGGCAGTCTCGCGTGGGAGAGGTGGACCACCATCTGGCCGTGGTCGTGGACGTGGCCGTGGACCCCAGGGGAGGGGTGGTCGCTTTAGTCAGACATGCTCCTATTGTCGTCGCACAGGACACTCGGAGGAGACATGCTATTCGAAGCATGGATTTCCAGCATCAGCACGCATTGCAGAGCATTCTCAGTCTCCACTGACTTCTACTGCAGATAGCCGATTTGACGAACTTGTCGCTCGTCTCCGAGAGATTATGCCACATGCTTCTGGTGATTCGCCTGGTGGTTCCTCAGATATTGCTGCCACTGCCTCTGCCAGTTCTTCCGCAGCCGCAAGCTCCTCAGGTAGATCTACTACATCTCATGATATATCCGACTGGATTATTGATTCTGGAGCCACACATCATCTCTGCCGAGATAGAGGTAGATTACAGGCCTACAGGGACATTCCTCCCGGACGCTCAGTACAGATAGCAGATGGTACCCATTCGCCCCTTATTGGACAGGGGGAGGTTTTCCTGTCCTCCACTTTGCATTTACAGAATGTTCTGCATGCTCCTGAGTTCTCAATGAATTTGCTATCTATTAGTCAGATTGCGAAGGATTTGAACTGTCGTGCCATATTTGACCCGTCTTCTCTCATTTTTCAGGACATACTCACGGGCAAGGTGATTGGCTGTGGCTCTGAGCAGAATGGTTTATATAGGCTGGTCCGGGATTCATATGCTGGTGTCTCCTCTCATTCTGCTGGACCAGTCTCTCCGTACATTTGGCACCTCCGATTTGGTCACCTTCCACTTCAGAAAATGCGCCATCTTCTGCCTCAGATCTCTCCTAGTTCTTTGTTTCAATGTGAAGCGTGTCAGTTGGGAAAGCATCACAGGTCGAGCTTCCCACGTCGTCTGAGTCGGAGCAGTAGCTCCCCTTTTGAGTTGTTACATATAGATATATGGGGTCCAAGTCGTGTTCCCGATCATCAGGGACACAGGTTTTATCTTGTGGTAGTGGATGATTTCTCTCGTGTGTCATGGGTCTTTCTTTTGAAAAATAAATCCGAAGCAGGAAATGTGATCAAAAATTTGATTAATGAAGTGTTCAATGTCTTTTCTGCAAATGTCAAATATGTTCGGACTGATAATGCCCTTGAATTTTGTACACGCTTACTGTCACAATTCCTGTCATCAAAGGGCATTATTCACCAAACCACTTGTGCATATACCTCACAACAAAATGGTGTCGCGGAAAGGAAGCATCGCCATCTCTTAGATATTACTCGTACATTGCTGATTCAGAGTTGTGCCCCTATTTCTTTCTGGGGCGATGCTGTCCTTACTGCTTGTTATCTGGTCAACCGTATGCCATCCTCAGTCCTTGGTGAAAAGATACCTATGTCCATTATTTTTCCAGATAAGGAGTTATTCTCACTAACTCCACGTGTCTTTGGCACTGTTGCTTTTGTGCATCGTCTATCTCCCGGACTTGACAAACTCTCTCCTAGAGCAGTCAAGTGCGTCTTTGTTGGTTATTCCAGAACTCAGAAGGGCTACCGGTGTTATGATCCCACAACTAAGAGATACTTTGTGAGTGCCGATGTCACTTTCTTTGAGTCTGTCATGTATTTCTCTCCTGCAGGTGACAGAATAGTACCATCCACTACCACTGATGAGATCTATGTTCCTCCACCACCTACATTGAGTACACCTGAGTCTTCTCCTCTGTCTGTCTCCACGCCAGCACCACCTCCACCACCCCCACCACCTCCTCCACCTCCACCCAATCCACGGCCTATCATATCACCGTTACCGAAATTCTATACGCGCCGGTCAGGTCCTGCTCAGACCACACAGCAGCCGATCATCCCGCCTCAGGTATGTTCAGATGGCATTACTACTGACGGGTCAGGTTTGGTACATGTGCAGGATCCTTCAGTTCAGGCTGACACTAGCCCATCTCGTACAGCAGATGACGATCTTGATGTTCCGATTGCTATTCGGAAACAAAAGCGGCAATGTGCCGCTTATCCGTTTGCGTCACAGGTTTCTTTTCACCGTCTCACATGTGATTTTCAGAGATTTGCCACAGCTTTGTCTTCCGTGGAGATACCACGGACATACCAGGAAGCTTTGCAGAATGAATGCTGGCGATTAGCAATGGAAGAAGAAATGAGGGCCCTGCAGTCTCGTGGCACATGGTCTTTGGTCCCTGCACCTTCTGATGCATCCGTTGTGAGCTGCAAATGGGTCTTTACAGTCAAATACCGTGCAGATGGAACCCTGGATAGGTACAAAGCACGCTTGGTCGCTCGTGGGTTTACGCAAACCTACGGTGTGGATTACATGGATACATTTTCTCCAGTGGCGAGACATTCTACCCTTCGTATTCTCTTATCTGTTGCTGTAGTCCGTGATTGGAGTATATCTCAACTTGATGTCAAGAATGCATTTCTGTATGGAGACTTGCAGGAGGAAGTCTACATGCAGCAGCCACCTGGGTTTACTGCTGAGGGGGAGAAGCAGATGGTCTGTAGACTTCACAAAGCGATATATGGCCTCAAACAGAGCCCCAGAGCATGGTTCCAGAAGTTGTCTAACTTGATTGAGCAACAAGGATTCAAGAGGTCAAATGCCGATCACTCATTGTTTGTCCAGAAGTCATCGGCAGGTACGGTTGTTATTATGGTCTATGTGGATGATATTCTTGTTACAGGAGATGATGCACAGGGCATAGAAAAGGCGAAGGCATTCCTTGGTCGTCAATTTGTTACAAAAGATCTTGGAACCCTGAGATACTTTCTGGGGTTAGAATTTGCGAGGAATGCACAGGGTTTGGTAATGACCCAACGGAAGTATATTACAGACTTCCTGACTGAGACGGGCATGGATGGTTGCAAACCATCAAGTATTCCTATGGATCCCAGCGTGAAGTTGTATGATGGTGATACTGATGAAGTAGATAAGAGGAGATATAGAGAGATGGTGGGCAAACTCCTCTACATCACCATAACTCGCCCAGACATTCAATTTGCAGTTAGCAGGGTGAGTCAATTTATGGAGCAGCCAAGACAGGTTCACATGGATGCTATACACATGATACTGAGGTATCTAAAGTCTTCTCCAGGTTCAGGGCTGCTATTCAGAAAGGGCACGGACTTATCTGTCTCAGCATGTGCAGATGCAGATTATGCAGGATGTCCTAAGGACCGAAAATCAACCTCAGGGTTTGCAGTGTTTGTTGGAGGCTCTTTGGTTTCTTGGAAAAGCAAGAAACAAACTGTTGTGGCAAGGTCCAGTGCCGAATCCGAGTATAGGGCCATGGCTCAAGCCAGTACGGAAATGATGTGGGTTCGCTCAGTACTAGAAGATCTACATGTAGCGGTACCTCTACCTATGAATCTTCAGTGTGACAATCAGGCAGCATTGTTCATTGCCAACAATCCAGCTTTTCATGAAAGGACTAAGCATATTGAAGTTGACTGCCATTATACTAGGGACTTGATCCAGAGAGGATTGATATCTACTGCACATGTGAGCTCAGGAGATCAGACTGCAGATGTGTTTACCAAGCCACTGCTCAGAGGACCATTTCAGAGATGTTCGTCCAAGCTGAGCATGATAGATATCTATGCTCCACCTTGAGGGGGAGTGTAGAAATAGTTAGTAGTGTTATTATCTCTTTATGGAGTTTGTTGTTATTTCTTTCTTTTATATAGACCTCTCTGTAATATACCCTAAGGTCTCTCCCTATATAAGAGAGCCTAGGGTTTTCTGAATAAAACAACGAAGTCTCTTTTCCCAACACTTACCTTGGAATTCCATTGTTCTGTCACTTGCTAGGAATAACGAGTATTTCTTATTTCATTTTAAAAATTAAAAGACACTAGGAAACCACTCCGTCATGCCATTCAATAAGACCATCACAAGAAAAAAAACATACCTCCTTTATGGAGATAGAAGCATCAAAACAAAAAGGAGATTTCAAACATTTCAAGTCCCAAGCTGATGTAAATATGCATCAAGTAAAGAAAAAAAACGATCTCCAATTTACATGCTGCCATGTTGTCTGTAACCATTTGGTTACATCTATGATAAAGCCATGTCTCTCTGTAATACAAAACGAGAATACAGCCATGAAGTTACTCGGTTTTAGGACAAATAATGTTAGATTGATAAAAGACTCGGTATCATGGAAGGAAATATCGCGATATATCGGCGATATATCACCGATATATCGATATCGACATGGGACCGATATGGGCACCGATATGACGATATATCCCGATATCCATGCATTTTTCTTCACAAAGGCTCGTCGATATGGGCGATATTTCGGCGATATATCGTCGAAATATCGTATCGGTACGATATCGAAACGATATCGATATCGATACGGCCTTCCATGCTCGGTATCAAGTCCAGTTATAAAAATTAAACCCGAAATTTTTATGTTGTAAGGTTTTTTCAGACTACACAGACAGCCTATAGATAGCTCCTCCGAAGTTAAAAGCAAATCACTGGATATGTATATCTGTGGAAAAGAAATAAAATAAATATCAAGAGCCCTACGCCAAAAAAACCTTTTAGTATGACTACAGGATGACTTGCTACAGCAATACATATAACTGTATCATCAGAATTAAGGTTTGCTGCAAACATGCAATGATAGATGAACAAAAACAAGGCAAAAGAAATCAATCCACACAAGAACTGTAAGACTGCCAGGGTGAGGGAATAATAACTACTAAAACTACCAAGTCCAGGACATGGCAAAGCCCCTTGATGATACTTGCATACACCATATAAACATATTAAAACCCGCAATATAAATTTGTAAGGGTTACCTTGGGGGAGCAGGAGGAGCAAAGGCAGATTCTCTTTCCGCAGCAAGACGTTGAGCTTTCTGAAATTCTTTGAGAACAGCTTGAAAATCTTTAGCTAGCTTAGCATCAGAAATTTTTTTGCTTGCCTGTTGAAATTTAAAAGTTCGTTACCGCTTTCTACGCTACAATGAAAAGTTCTCTACTATTCAGACCATGATTAAACTTTGTTTGGTTTCTCGTTGAAGATTATCACTGTTCCTCCAAGAATATCCAATATATTTTAAGAAGTATTAACTGTGGGGATTGCAGCCAGTGTTCCAATCAAGAAACATGCACCAATTTTTAGAGGAGTGCAGTCAGTGTTCCAGTTAAGAAGTTACGGATTGGTAGTTGGAATATTGGCACTTTAACTGGAAAGTTGATGGAAATAGTGGATACGATGGAAAGAAGGAAGATTCATATACTGTGTATTCAAGAGACTAAATGGGTCGGAGAAAAAGCAAGGGAGATTGAGAAGACATGCTTTAAACTTTGATACTCAGGTAAAGATAAGGGTAGAAACGGTGTTGGAGTGGTTGTTCATAAGGATTTGAAGGATTGTGTAGTTGAGGTGAAAAGATTCGGGGATCGAATTATTTTGCTAAAATTGGTGCTTGAAGAAGAAATTATGAATATCATCTCAGTTTATGCACCGCAGATTTGTTTAGATGAAAGGACTAAACAAGCTTTTTGGGAGGATTTGGATAAGAGTCTACAAGGAATCCCACAAAGAGAGATGATTTGCATCGGTGGAGATTTTAATGGACATGTGGGAAAAGATGCTTCAGGGTATGCTAGTGTTCATGGAGGACATAGTTTTGGGGATAGAAATGAAGAGGGAAAAGCCATCCTGGATTTTGCAACGGCATATGATCTTTTCATAGCAAACACTCTCTTCAAGAAGAGGGAGGAACATTTGATTACTTATAAGAGCGGGCCAACTAGTACACAGATAGATTACTTTGCGTTGAGGAGAAGAGATCGGTTGTGTTGTAAAGACTGCAAAGTAATCCCAGGAGAGAGTTTGACAATCCAACATCGTTTGTTAGTCTTGGATGTACAAATGAAAGGGTTGGTAAAGAAAAGGAGGGTTTCTAAGATAACTAGAACTCGATGGTGGAATCTTCCACTGAAGCAAGCGAGCTTCAGGGAGAAGGTTTTAGAAGACTTATCTTGGGATTGTAGCGGTAGTGCAAACGAGATGTGGGAGGCAGTAGCATCTTGTATCCGAAAGGTAGCCAAAGAGATGCTAGGCAAGTCAAAGGGAGGAGCTCCAGGTCAAAAGGAGGCTTGGTGGTGGAGTGAAGGGGTGCAAGAGAAGCTAAAAATAAAAAGAGCTTGCTTTAAAGCTATGTCTAAGGATAAAACAGAGGAAACTGTCACAAACTACAAAATAGCGAAGAAGGAAGCAAAGAAGGCCGTAAGCGAAGCTAAATCAAAAGCTTATAAAGTTTTGTATAAAAATCTTGACTCTAAGGAGGGACAGAAGGATATATTCAGGTTGGCCAAAGAAAGAGAGAAAGACCAAAGACCTTTCTCAAGTAAGATGCATTAAGGACGAAGAAGGTCATGTGCTTGTTACTCATAAGGATATAAAGACTAGGTGGGAGCAGTACTTCCGTAAACTTTTCATTGGGGAAGGAAATAGAGAGATCACTTTGGGTGATCTAGCTTGTAGTGAAAGTTACTTGAATTGTGCAAGCTATAGACGGATACAAAGAAAGGAAGTAGAAGAGGCTTTGAAGGTTATGAGACCCGGGAAAGGTGTAGGATCGGATGACATCCCTGTACAAGTATGGAGAGTTTTAGGTGAGCGTGGTTTGACTTGGCTTACGAATCTATTCAATGTTATTTGACGAAGCAAGAAAATGCCTGAAGATTGGAGGAGTATCGTGGTGCCTCTTTATAAGAATAAAGGAGACATTCAAAATTATTCAAATTATAGAGGTATCAAGATGATGAGTCACACTATGAAAATTTGGGAACGTGTGATCGAAAGAAGGTTGAGGCAAGTTTCCAACGTAAAAGAAAACCAATTCGGATTCATGCCAGGTCGCTCAACGATTGAAGCCATCCATTTACTGAGGAGAACAATGGAGATTATAGAGCTAAAAGGAAGAACCTCCACATGATCTTTATTGATTTGGAGAAGGCTTATGATTCTGTCCCACGAGAGATATTGTGGAGAGTGTTGGAGAAGAGACAAGTACCTGTCCTATACACTAACCTCATAAAGGACATGTATGATGGGGCTTTATCTTGTGTAAGGACCCCGTCTGGGAAGACTGGATATTTTGACATCAATATTGGTTTACATCAAGGTTCTGCTTTGAGTCCATTTCTTTTTACTTTTATTATGAACGAGTTGATAAGTCACATTCAGGATGAGTTACCTTGGTGTATGTTATTTGCTAATGATATTGTGTTAATTGACGAGACTAGAGATGGAGTAAATGAGAAGCTTGAGGTCTGGAGACATGAGTTGGAGACTAAAGGCTTTCGTATAAGTAGGGCCAAAACGGAATATATGGAGTGCACCTTTGATGGAAGCAATGGTGAAGGAATCGAGGTGAAGATTGGTGACGATAACATTCAGAAGAGAGATTCCTTTAGATATCTGGGATCTATTCTGCAACATGATGGGGAAATTGATGGAGACGTTACTAATAAAATAAATGCCGGCTGGCTAAAGTGGAGAGGAGCCTCTGTTGTTCTCTGTGATAAAAAATTCTTTTAAAAATTAAAGGAAAGTTTTACAAAGCAGCAGTGAGACATGCTATGCTTTATGGATCCGAATGTTGACCTGTGAACCATAAACATGTGCAAAGAATGAATGTAGCAGAAATAAAAATGTTAAGGTGGATGTGTGGACACGCACGTAACGATCGAATTCGGAATGATGTAATCAGAAAGAAAGTTGGTGTAGCTCCGATCGAGGATAAGATGCGAGAAAATCGCTTAAGATGGTTTGGACGTTTGCAAAGAAGATCAACTGATGCACCAGTTAGGAGATGTGAGGGTTGGGATGTTGAGCGGGCTAAGAGAGGGCGAGGACGGCCCAAGAAGTGTTGGAAAGAGACCATACGAAGGGATCTTAGTTTTGTGGATATAACCCCGGGATTGACTCAAGATAGATCTGAATGGAGGCGAAGAATCCATGTAGCCGACCCTACTTAATTGTGGGAAAAGACTTTGTTGTTGTTGTTGTTGTTGTTGTACTTGTCGAGACTCGAGAGAGCAGAGTCCTCGGAAAAGGTTAGGTCTTCCCCATGGCTGCTTTGGAGACTATATTATATATGTATATATAAATCTCAGTGGGCTTGGAGATCAGGCACTGCTTGTCTTTTTGTGTCACCGACAAGGAGAATGTGAATCACTTTTTATATGGTTATACCCTTGTCTAGAAGGTTTGGATTGATTTGAATCTTGACCGGGTTGACCAATCCTCTTCCGATAGAAGCTTTCGGCCAGGAAGGTCATCTCCACTGATGTCACTTACATGCAATGTTTAGATCAACTTTGATGTCTGATCACCTTTGACGGTAACAATCAGTACATGTGATGCTTTGACCGACAACAAATTCTTGGAGTGCTTGGTCAACAGTAGAAAATCATTCGTGTTCGTGGGATGATATAAGGATACCCAGAAAAATATCCACGGCATTAGCTATATGAGGTTTTTAGGGGACCAATAGGGATTGAGTTGAATGTTTTTAATAGAAATAGACCATTCTGGATGACCAAGTAAACATCCTTGGACTTCTACAGAAAAAGACAATTCGATTAAACTAAAGAAACACAAAGAACTAGAGGACCAATAGGTAATTACTTTAAAATTTTAATAATTCAGCCTCGGCATAGTGTTAACTCGCAAATTAGGCTCATTAAGCTGATGACCTCAAATTCGAGTCACAAAGTAAATACAATTAACATAACAAGTCACTGGATGAAATAAGCAACTGGTCAATTATGAACTCTAGGTGCCTCTTATATAAAAGACATGGTTTGAAGTTTATGGAAACAAATACATAATCTCTCACATTCTCCTTCAAGTTGACACGTGCATCAATCTTTTCATCAAAAAAATGCATCAATCATGCTCAACTTAGAAGTTGGAGAAGAACGTCACTTTTTGTATGGTGTTTTGTAAAAGATGTCTTCAAGGTGAGGCTCCACTGAAATACTTGAAATAGTAATTTTCCTTTGTCATGATACATCTCTAATAAAATTACAATCAACCAAATTATACTTAGTACGTTCTTAGAAAACTGGTTGGGGAAATGTAGGCAGCAAGTATATTGTCGTAGTACAAAGTATAGGAACTTTGATTGGAAAACAAATTCCTTCACAAACAACTTAAGCCTATTAAATTAACAAGTTGTTTGGATAATAAACATGTACTCTGAATCAACACTGGGTCTATCAACAACATTCTACCTTTTAGTCCTCCATGTAATGAGATTGCAACATAATTCAAAAAACAAATATATGTATGCCTATGACATGTATAGAAGAGTCTTTCCTAAGCAAACTGAACTCTTTAACAGGGCGCTACTATTCATGTTACCGAAGGAGTCCCCATCAAGGATTGAGGATTATCGCCCGATCGCGCTTTCCAACGCGATCTATCTAATCATTGCCAAGACTCAGGCGAACCGCCTCAGGGCGGTCATTGATTCCGTGATTTTGCCTGGACAAAGCGCCTTCATCCCGGGAAGGAAAATGGTGGACGTTTTGGTGATGGCATCTGAGATTTGTCTGCATTGGAGAAGAACAAGGATGAAAGGCACCCTTTGGAAGATCGACTTTTCCAAAGCTTATGACTGTGTTGACTGGAACTTCATCTGAACCTCCTTGCGGCGTAGGGGCTTCCCGGACCTATGGATCGGTTGGATGAAGCGATGCATTACGACGACATCTCTCTCAATTCTGGTCAACGGCAGGCCGGAGGGTGCTCCGTTTCAACCCAGAGGGGTGTTAGGCAGGGTTGCCCTCTAGCCCCGCCTATGTTCGATCTCGTCGCTGATGCGATGGCTGTCCTATTTACCCAGTCGTTTGATGCTGGGCTGTGTGTAGGTTTCCGTCTTGAGGAGCTATCCATCCCCGTGCTACAATATGCTGATGATACCTTAGTCTTGCTTGGTGGTTCCGAGTCGCAATCGGTGAACGCAGCTATGTTGGTTGGCATCTTCGGCGAGCTTTCGGGTCGCGTTGCCAACAACGAGAAATCTAAGGTGGTTGCGTTCGGGATGAACGATGAAGAGCGCGAGGCGCTAGCTAACGTCACTGGTTGCACTCTGGGATCCCTTCCGCTCAGCTATTTCGGCCTTCCTCTGATGGCTGGAAAGTTAAAGAAATCTGACTGGGACACTGTGATCCAGAAGATGGAGCAGAAGATGGCAGGTTGGAAGACGCCATGCTTGTCCAGAGGGGGAAAATTGATACTGCTTAAGCATGTTCTTTCTGCGATCCCGATTTTCTTCTTCACCACGCGTATTCTACCTACCAGCGTGCGTAAAAAAATGGAGGCGATGATGAAATCTTTTCTCTGGTCGGACGGCAAGCAACAGAGGGCGGGAGTCCATCTTGTGGGTTGGGAGGAGGTGATAAAGAGGAAGAAAGATGGCGGGTTGGGGATCCGCGATGTAGAATGTATGAATAAGGCGTTGATCGGTAAATGGGCTGCTCATATCTGGGGCCCATCGCAGTCCATTGTGCACAGGCTTCTCCGCAAGATTTATGGGGTGCGGGGCGAGCTGGCGGCCCCGAGTCTCCAGTGGGAGTCCCCGCTCTGGTCCGGCATTCGCAACATCTTGCCGGCGCTGACGCCCTTTCTGTCGTCGACTGTAGGGAATGGACGGCTTTTCCGCTTTTGGAGTGATGATTGGTCCGAGGGAAAACTTTGCGTCAGATTCCCAAGGTTGTTCGCGCTGGCAACGGACCGGAACTGTTCTGTGTCCCAATCGGGAGAAACAGGCACTTGGGCCCCTCTTTTCGTCAACGAGTTGCCGCCGCAGCGGCTGGAGGACTTCATGCGGCTTCTTTCCGAGTTACCTTCGGCTGCTGACACTTTACATAATGGGAGGCCAGACTCCACGGATCACTTTGCGTGGGTTGGGATGAAGCTCTCCACTAAGAACATCTACAATCACCTACGCAATTCTTCTGAGGTACCAAGGACGGATTTAACTCTGGACTTATGCTTGGTGTGGGCCGCAAAGATACCTATGAGGGTCAAAGTTTTCCTTTGGTGCTTTCGGAGGAATCGGATTTGTGATAAGATGAGAAGGGCACGCATTTTTGGCACTCAAGATACCGTCTGCGATAGATGTCAGGCGCTGCAGGAGGACGCCGACCACATCTTCTTCACTTACCGCTATTCATCAGAGGTTTGGCAGGCCATGAACCCGGCATGGTTGCGGCGCGAGGACGCCACAACATTTTGGGAATCCATCAGGAGGGTCGGTTGCGGCATTATGCATGATTTGGCAAGGGAGAAATGAATGTATCTTTAGGAGCATCAGGTTCTGCCCTGAAAATGTTTGGATTCACTGTAACACCCTCTACAATTCCACAATTCCTGGGCATCGTGCTAATTGTAAAATTCTCGTCTCAATATAACAAGCGGTAACTCCTAACAGAGTTCACCCGAACTTATTTTCAAAAAAAAACTGAACTCTTTAAGGGTTCGTTTCATTACCAATTTAATCGATGATAAACTGGTTGGCCGTGTCGTGACCCATGTTTAAATCTGGATTACGCTATTTTTACTCTTAAATTCTGGGTTGAAATTAGTAAAATCAGCCCCACATTTCCTTTACTATACATAATATTTCTAGCCATATTCAAACCGAAAAACTCAAAATCAAAAACAAATTCTATTAACAAATCTAATAAATACAATATACAAGAACATCACATCACATTTACCATTTCAACCCCTTCAATTATCTAACAACTCATTGTTCGAGTAGATACTCTTTCTTTTGGAATAGCAATAGTATACTTAAGGGTTTTGTCTCAAGGCCCGGAAAATTGCATATTTGACAATGTATTTTATAAGAAACACATGTTGCAGAAAAGTATCGGTTTCATGGATGTCTTCATAAATAATTGAGTTACATTTAATATATGTGTTTGTATGTATGTGGATATATATATGCATGATTTTAGATATATAAAATATATATAATATAAGTATATAACTAATATGCAATAAAAGTATATATATTATAATACATATCTAGTATAATCTATATGTGTTTGCTTATATAGATACATGCATGCGCATGTGATTAATTGTAATTGATAAGCTAATGCATGTTGTAACTTCTATTTTACTCCTGATATTATAATTTATACGTTTTACATATCATTTTACTTTCTGCATTACTATAGCAAATGTGATATTTTTCCTTTCAAAAAAGCAAATGAGATATTTTTGTAATTTCTAAGCAATCATTTTTATTTTGTTGTTTGAGGTTGAAAATTGTAGTCTTCAAATAGTGTGCATGATACCAATAAGTCAAATGCATTTTCCACAGTGCAAGTTGTTTTGTATTTCATTTTCCAAATAGCACATTAAACTATGCTCTTTTCATTTCTCTTGACCCACACAAGCATGGCAGTTTTTGCAGCGAAGCCAGAGCAGACTCCGACATGCATGATCATTTTGTGTATGCATGCACTAACTAAAGTTTCTGTGCATTGGAGGATATAACCTAATTACAGCTATCACAAAGATTCACAAGCATCCTAAAAATAAAATGGTAAGTGAGAAATGGTGTCATGTCGTATTAAAATTCAGTTCGTTTGTTAAGGAATTACCCAGCAATGATACATCTCTTGCAAAGTTTCTTACAATGACTAATTTTATCAATGCAAGCAAAGATCCTTTAAAAACCCCAGGGTAGACTAATAAAGGTCACACTGCATCTCTGAGGTTGGACATGCAACATTGGCGACCGACATTAACCTACTTAAGAACAATATTTGATTAGATGATACTGTCAAGCATCATTATATATTTGTGCTTTCACTCTCTACATAATGAAGTCCTCTCAAACTGCATATATTGGTACGAGAGTTACATTCATGGAAACGAATTTCAGCATCCACCTTAAAGGACCAGGTCAAGTCTTACAGCAATTGTAAGCGTAACAAGTTCATGCAAATGGTATTGTGGTTACACATGCGGGTTTCCATCTTAGAGGACCAGGTCATGTCTTGCTTTTTACCCATTCTAAAAGAAAGAACAAAATCTGAGTCTCCTCACTTGAATGCATGTAATGAAAGAAAAGGGACCCCAAACCAAAAGCCATCAACACAAATCACAAAAAAACTTGTTAAAAAACGAACTTACACTGACGCCAGCGTTATGATCCAATTCACTAGCTTGCCTGAGCTTCTCCGACGTGTCCTTCACAAGTTGCCCTATGCGCAGCCTCGTCATATTCCTACGCGACACAGCAAAAGCTAACATCAAACACCTAAAAAACTAAGAAGGTATAGCAACAAAGACGCCGATACCGATACCCACAGCTTCTCTCGGAAGTCGGAGGTGTCCTTGGCAGTGCCGATGGTGTTGACTAGCCTCTCGAAGGTGGAGACGAGGGTGTTGATCTGGAAGATCCCCGACACCACTGCCTGGGATGGATCCTGCTTCCCATTGGCCGCAACGCCGCCGCGCCGCATTCCGGCGAGCTGGCGCCCCGCCTCGAGATCGGCGAAGCTCATCGCCGATCCCCCTGCGGAAACCCTAGAATTTGGGGAGGGGAGGATTGGTGGGAGATTTGACGGCCGGTGGGATTGGAATTTGCCTAAATTGGGGGAAGAGATTTTATAGAGAGAGAGAGAGTAATGGGGATCGCGTTTGCTTGAGTCTTCGCAGTCCCTTTTCTTCTTTAACTCTCTTGTTTCGCTTCTTCCTTCGGTGCACAGATTTCGTATTCGTGTTTTCTTGGGTTTAAAAGTTCGACTCCTGTAACATTTGCAATTGCACTTGTTTTTCTTTTGCATATTTACCTATGATCCCCCATTAACCTCACAACTTACACTTTCACCTTCACTGGGACTTAAAATTTAGTGGATTTATAGTGGTCGAAGAATAAATTATTTAGTGGATTTATAGTGGTCGAAGAATAAATAAAGCCAGATAGTAATACGAGTGTAATTAAATTATTTTGTAGGAATAAAAATGTAAGTAGTCGGTAATAATTTCGTGTATAGTTTGTGGAAAAAGCATCTCGAGTTTTTGTTGAACCCAGGATAGTCAGTCGGGGACCAATATGGAAAAAGCACATACATAGTTGGAAGTCCTAAGTGCAATATTTGCAGGGAGGCGTGATGGAGGGGACATGCGTAACAAATGAGTGGAACGTGGCTGTAAAGGTCAAAGGGCCCACTCCAAGTGTATGGGTCACGTGGAATGTTCTGGAGATCTATCGGTTCGCGCGGGCGATTTTCATCGGACGGTGGAAAAGGTTGTTGATGTTGATCGCATCTGTAGAAACGCAATAATTGTCCCCATACGTGTTGCCCGCATTTTACGCACAATATATTCCAATCGGTGTGAGATAAATTACAAGAAAGGAATTCAACTGTATGTCAATTTACTAATCATGGATTTCGGTTTTTTTTCAGATGTAACAAAGAGATGTTCGATCTTATTTTTCTCGTAAGCTCACGTGACTTTTTTTGTATCGTGATAAATAATAAAGGTGAAAGTTTAGTACTATCTTTGTGTGCATTTGGAAAATGAGGTCTGTTATTCAGGACAAAAACCATCCAATACATGTAAATTTAAGCGTATAAATAGATTTGCTATTACATGCACTCTGTGTTTGTTTTTAAAGATATAGTAATTTTATATCCATCAATATTCATACTTGTATATGTAACGTCTGCATCCACTAAAAAGATGAAAAACAAGGTTAGAAAAATCGTCGTTGAAACATTCTAGAAAATGAACCTATCCTTGGAGAAACGACATCCTCTGTGCTACATATGCACAAGGTCTTAACAAGTTGTTCCCATGATCCGATGATCTATTCCCATTAGCGATACGATTCACAGTGATCGTTCTCGACTGTTGACACTTGAGGAACAAATTTGGGACCTTTCAAACGCACGTCACAAAGAAGAAAACTCGAGAGAGAATGAGAGAAGAGAGATTGTTGTGCATTGTTTTGGTAACTCAAGTTGGTCTTCGTTTATATGGAACCAAAAGCTCTATGGTACATACGATTCACAAGGAGTTAATAGGACGACTGTCATATGTACATGATTGTACCACATCATAGAAAGATGCTTGGATTTTTTTAGGAAGTTCTATCACTACAAGAATTTAGACTTTTCGGGACGACAACTAGCGACGGTTCCACGATGACAGTCCCTGTTGATATCTTTTGGGGACGGTCAAACGACAACCGTCCCCAATACCCCAATACTGGGATACGGTCTTTGGGCAATCGTCTCCTTTTATAATAAAGTAATAGGAACGATCATTAATGACTGTCCCCTATGCCCTGACCATGCCACTGGTCCACTTTCACCCACCGGGGGGGAGCCTTTGGGGAAGGTCACCATTGTGCTTCTGTTGGCATCACGACCGGCCCAGGGACCTAGGTGGTCGACCAGAGGGGACGATCATTAATGACCGTCCCCTATGCCCTGACCAAGCTACTGGTCCACTTTCACCCACCGGGGGGGCCTTTGAGGACGGTTATGACCGTCCCCGTTGCGCTTCTGTTGGCGTCGCGACCTAGGTGGTCGACCAGAGGGGACGGTCATTAATGACCGTCCCCTATGCCCTGACCAAGCCACTGGTCCACTTTCACCCACCGGGGGGCCTTTGGGGACGGTTATGACCGTCCCCATTGTGCTTCTGTTGGCGTCGCGACCGACCCAGAGACCTAGGTGGTTGACCAGAGGGGACGGTCATTAATGACCCTCCCCTATGCGCTGACCAAGCCACTGGTCCACTTTCACCCACCGGGGGGAGGGGGGGCCTTTGGGGACAGTTATGACCGTCCCCATTGCACTTCTGTTGACGTCGCGACCGGTTCAGGGACCTAAGTAGTCGACCAGAGCGGACGGTCATTAATGACCGTCCCCCTATGCGAGCCAAAGGGGATAGTTTTAGTAGATCGTCGTCGATTCTCACAAAGGGGACGGTCAGGACGACCGTCCCCGATGGTCAGATCGAAAAAAACCCCTTCGACATGCGTTCTTTCCCATTTCAACTCATTCCCCATCCCCACCGTCCGTTGCCGCCCTTCGCCATCTCGGAGCCTCTCGTGCTTGCCGGCCTCTTCCATCTTAGTTTCTGTTGATTATCAACACTTCTTTGTTTATTGTTCTTCATTTTGCTCAGTGAACTATGTATGGGTGTTTTTCTCCACATCTATAAGATAAGATAGAAATGATGTATGGCATTTTTATTTTTATTTCATTTTTTTACATTTTGCCCCATGGTTATTTGAGTTCATATGATGTTTTCTTGTTGTGTATAATCCATATAACTTGTTGGGTTTAACTTTATCCTGATTAATTCACAAAACTTGTTACATATAACCTTTTCCATATAACTTGTCTTCATATAACTCGTTTGCCCCACGTTTAACTTGTCTCCATATAACTAAAATATCATGGTGATTTTTATTCTGATTATGCAGTGAAATGGATAAAACATGGATGGATGAGAGATACGATGATTTTCATCGATATAAGAGAGGAGTGACCACGTTCTTGGACTGGGCATTTCAAATAGAAAGAGGTAATAAGAAATTTCGTGATCTTAAGATTTATTGTCCATGTGTGAGATGCAAGAATATTAAATGTAATGTTAGAGAGGAAGTTTATAACCATCTTATACTCAACGGATTTTGGTTACATTATTCTATTTGGACTGAACATGGAGAGGTTATAGATCATTTGCGAATGGATGAGGATATGGGTGTAGGTGTAGGAGCCACTACACAATCTTTAAATAATGTTGATCGTGAGTTATTTGAATTAATGGATGACTTAAGAAGACTTGAGATACAAGACATTGGTTTAGATGATAGGTTTTCGAGCAGTTTGTTAGATACAGAAGATATGTTGGCTCCTGGGGTGGAAATGACGTGTTTACAGTTTTATTGGAGTTGTTTAAGATGAAAGTAAGTAATGGATCAACCGTTGCATTGATGACAGATGTATTGGCTTTAATCCGGAAGTTATAGAATAATCCTCAGAATTATCCGAAGGATTGGAAAGAGGTGAAGCAACGATTCCGATCGCTAGGTTTGAAATACGAGAAAATCGATGCTTGTATTAATGATTGTATACTTTTTCGAGGAGAAAATTCTGATTTAGTACTTTGTCCCTATTGTAAGGATTCCAGGTATAAAGAAGAAAAAACTAATTTAAAGAGGAAGAAGAAGTCGGTGAAGATATTACGATACTTCCCATTAATTCCAAGGCTGAAACGTCTCTTTATGTCAGAAAAAATTGCAAAGTGGATGACGTGGCATTCTCGTTCAAATAAACGATATGCTAATGGAATTATGAGACATCCATCTGATGCAGAAGAATGGATAAAATTTGATCAGAGATATCCTCATTTCTCTCAAGATGAGAGAAATATTCGGTTGGGATTAGCTTCAGATGGTTTCAATCCGTTTGGTAATATGAGGTTGAGTTACAGCATTTGACCCGTGATTTCGATGGTCTACAATCTACCACCCTGGATGTCTATGAGTTCATCATTTATGATGATGACATTGTTGATTCCTAGTCATAAAGGTCCTGGTAACGCAATTGATGTGTATCTACAACCATTAATGGATGAACTAAAACTATTATGGACCATAGGAATACCTACATATGATGCATGTAGGAAAGAAATATTTACTTGCATGCTGCACTGTTGTGGACTATAAATGATTTCCCCGCGTATGCAAATTTGTCTGGTTGGAGTACTAAGGGAAAACTTGTGTGTCATGTCTGTCTTGATAAAACACATTCAACATGGCTTACTGGAAGTATGAAGCATTGCTATTTGGGTCATCGTCGATTCCTGCCACCGAAACATAGATGACAAAGGGCAGATAGTAATAAGAAATTTGACGGCTTACTCAATGTTTAGTGTCACTCTTTGCAGGGTAAAATGAAGAGCAAATCGGGGGTAATGAAAAAAATTTTTGTTAGCAGACGAACAGAGGGGACGGTCATCGTGACCGTCCCCTTCATTATCGTATGAGACGGTCATGACCGTCTCCACTACTTAACCTTTTGCGATGGTCATGACCGTCCCCTCTAATTTACTTTAAGGGACGGTCATGACCGTCCCCTCTAATTGACTTTAAGGGACGGTCCTGACCGTCCCCTCTAATTGACTTTAAGGGACGGTCACGACCGTCCCCTATGTATGATTATAGGGGGCGGTGTCAACTACCGTCGCTTATGGCAAATGGGACGCAGGCTATGGAGACGGTTTTATGACCGTCCCCTCTGATCAGAGGGGATGGTCAATCTATCATTGGCGATGGATAATGACCGTCCCTGTTCTACACTTTCTTGTAGTATATGTTGGATAAATACTATAATTTTCTAGCACTGTTTGTGAGGATAATTTATTTTAGATTGGCAAGCAAATATGATCAAAATAAGAACAAAGAAATATTAGTTTGAAAGATCCAGTCTGGGAAATGGAGGCACGTCGAAAGGTGTTGTCGTGAAGACAGATCCCGCCACTCCTATACACGAGCTTGATGGAGGCCTGGCTTCCAGATTCAATCACCTCCCAACTGGATACTGTCTCCCGATGCTAGCAAGAAAGCAGCGTCGAACGTCTGTTGGCCCTCGTCGTCGTAGAAAAATAAAGCATAAAATTCGCCTACGCGAATTCACAATGAGCACATAGGTGGTGGAGAGCAGATGGATGTGGAGAACAGAATGCTCCCATTGTGTTGTGTGTTTGAAAGGCTTAGAGTACATCCCTTTATATAGACGGACTGCCTGTCAACTAAGAGCCAAAGAGAGTCATTCATCTCCCATCAAGACATTAAGTGATAACGAGTTCATATGGTCTCGTTGGATGCACCCAACATTACCAAGGAGACCCGTTTAATACCAAAAACGACTAGATGAACTTGGATACAAAAGAGGGAAGGTACTTGTTCAACTGGATTTAGTGAATCTCATTTTCGAGATCATTATTGGGTTAAGTACTTGTGTATAAATTGGAAATTGCATAGACTTAAAACAAATCTTGGGAAAAATGATATTTATTTAAAAAAGGTTCTAAAATACAAAGAAAATCCAACATTCCCCCACATATTTCATAAATCTTTTAAATAATAAGAAAATAAAATTTTACGAATTATTAATAAAGAAAGAAAGAAGAAGATAAAAATTAAGAAAAAATAAAATATGACCGAATTATGTCATTCAGCATAGGTAGCTTGTGGCTTTGAACCTTACCTAGCAATGATTAATCTTCATACGGAGAGGCATGGTTAACTACGACTTGAACCAGACTCTCTGATTCGGATTTCAATAAATCATGCAAACATAGATGAGGGCATGAGGACGTTCATATCGGTGCGCGCGTTACGGCCTTCGTAAGAATCTGTTTCATGAGTGCTCTAGCGAGAATACCCAACTCACACAAACCCGGCCTGAGGTTACACACATAGTAGGAATCTCCAAGGATGTATTGTCCGGTCCTACACCCTGCCATATATGGCTTTACTCCATTCAGAGCAATACTCTTCCTCTACCAAGACAGCATTGAAGCACTACGTGCCATAGGGATATGTCAGGAGTAAAACTCCTAAGTTTGTGCTTCCATCGAACACAGCCTAGTTGTCCCTTTGAATCATTCCTCGTGGGATCTTCAGTTTTGGATTGGTTGGGTTACCACTATGGTGTTCAACTAATGGGTAAAAGACCCATCTCCCTTGACGCACTGAGTACTAGCTTTCTAGCTAGACCCTTTCTGAGAGGATCAACAATATTCTCTAGAGATTTTACGAATTATAGAGATATTACACCTTGGGTAATGAAGTCTCTCATCTCTTCATACCTCAATCTCATAAAGCGTTTTCCTAGATTACCTTTAGATTGTTTAGCTTTATCTATGGCAAATCTACTATCACAATGAATAGAGATAGGAGGAAACGGTTTTGAAATTATGAGTAGATTCATTAAGAGATTTCTTAGTCAATCTGCCTGACAACAAGCTAAATCTAAGGCTATAAATTCAGCCTCCATTGTGTATCTTGCTCTAACAGTTTGTTTGGAGGATTTCCAAGAAACTGCAGCACTGACGAGTCGCTAGATACGTTGTTTAATTAAGTCACGTTGTAGCACGTGTACTCAGCGATTCGGTCAGAACCGAGAGAAGATCTCCGTGAAGAGTGTCTCGGCTTAATTAATATCCCGGGCAAGTCCGGGGTCGAACTCAGGGAGGCAAAGGAACAACTTGGGTTCTAATTCAAAAATAAAGGTCTAGATTTCCAATGTGTATTTTTTTATATATTTTTTTATGCAAAAAGAAACACCAATGCAAGATGCGGCTGAATTAAAACACGAAGAAAGCATACAACAAGGCTAAATTAATTTTAATGTTAAATTAATCCAATTCAGCCAAATTATATTTTTCCTAGCATCCTAGTCCAGTGATGAACACAAAACATATTTTTTTGGAATTTTATGGGTTAAAATGCAATAACTAAAAATGCACACTTTTTATGGGTATTTTCACAATTTTTCACACAAACAGTAAGTAAAAATTATGAAAAATTTACTGGAACTTAAAACTTCATGCAAGGAGACTACAGTAAGTTTTTTAGATTTTTTTGACAAAATATGATTTTTTTATGAATTTTTTAGTGAAATCAGAGTGACAGCGAGTAAATAATTTCTAATAAATCCACATTATAAAATTAATCCGAGTGCGAATTATCCCAAAAAGATATTTTCATGAGCAATCCAGTAGAGGTGAAATTTCACAAAAAAAATATTTGTGGATTTAATTAAAAATCGATTACTAAATTCACTCTATGATTTATTTCAGGCACAAAACAACTCCATTTCAGATGAAATTTGGACAGTAATTACATCACATATCAAGGCATCTCATATAATTTTTGTGGATTTTTTGAAGCAACCGTGAGTTAGATATAATTTTAAGAGCACGGAATGGGTAAAATATGTAAAATTTCAGTTGACCAATTTAATTTAATTACCCAAGGACCACACAAATATAAATAATTATCCACAATGTAGAGAATTAGCTTCTTAACACAATGCCACTTTTCATTGAATAAAAAGATGTAGAAGAGAGGTCCAAATTAAAAGTCAAATACAGGGGTGTTTGTGCAAAATGATAACTGAAAATGAACAAGACAAATATGTAGAGGGACGTTTTTGTAATTACCTAAACATGAGAAATAACAATTGCAATTTTTACAAAATAAAAAAATGGAAAGAGACCTTCTTCTTCCTGGCTGTGACGGGAGGAGAAACCCAAAAAGGGGAGTGGCGTCGGTGGCGGCGGAGGTTGGCGGCCGCGCTCGGCCGCGCGCGGAGGTCGACGGCGGAGAGGACGGGGACGGAAGAGGGGCGCTGGGCCGGCGTGAGGTGGAAAGGGGCGGCCTAGGCGGCGCCGCTGGAGGGAGTTGCGGCTGGCAGCTGGCCGTGGCGCGGTTGGGGGCGGCGGCGCCGCGAGCTACCAGCGACCCCCGCGCGGGCGGCGGAGGGCTGCGGGGCTGGCGGCGGCGCCGGCTGCGAGGCCGCCGGCTGGCGGCGGTGGAGAGTTGGAGGGGGCGGCGGCGGTGGGAACCTCCCCCACCGCTGCTGCGTGTTGCGGTTTTTTTATTTTTTTATTTTTTTATTTTTTCTTTTTCTTTTACTGCTGTAACAAAAGATTTTTTTTGTTTTTAAAATTTTTATTTTTTTAGTTTTGATTAGACAGGGAATATGAACAAAAACATATGGGAAAAAATATATGATGATGATGGTTTTTGTGTAGTGGTTTGTGGATGGTGGTTGAGGTGGTGATGATTTTGAACAAAATGATAGATGGATTTTTTTAGCAAAATAAATAAATAACGTTAGATAAAAAATTGACAAAGTAAAGATAGAGAGTACTTACCTGTGGTTGTTCGCCGGATTTTTGGAGCAGCTACGCTGGACTCCTGTCATCGCTTCAATCCGATTGGCGAAATCAAAATCGGAGAAGCTACACGAGCTCGATGGGGAACTCGTGATGCGGAGGGAAGCTCCGCGGATCTCGCCTGAAGGAGGTCGTCGCTTGAGGAAGACGCTTCGCCGCTGTCACCAACTCCACGTTCCAAGCTCTCTCCTTTTTCTATAAGAATGTCGGATGCAAAAAAATGAGGATGTACAAATGAATATAAAGAGAAGAGAAAGAGAGGTTAGAATGGTGGTGGTGTTGAATGGGAAGTTGAATGAAGAATGTGGGGTGGAATGGGAGTTGAAAGAAGACTTGGAGGTTAATGGAGAAAGGGAAGTTATTGTTGAGAATGTTATTAAATAAATAAAAATGAAATGAAATAAAGTAGGCTACTAAAAAGAGAAAATAAAATAAAGAGAAAAAAAAAGTGGGGAATTTACAAAAAGAAGATATACAACATGTACATTTTTTTTGTTTGCTTTTCTTTTTATATTTTTTTTCTTTTTAATAAGAGATATTTACAGCGGAAAAATACTATAAAATAATATAATTAAAATACAACACAATCATGATATTTTTGTATTTTTAGTAATTAAGAAAGATAAATAAAAATTAAAGAAAGAATGAATATATACATGGTATACAATGTACATCTAGGTCCCAAAACCCAACTTTTGCAAATGAGCTCCGATTTTAATGAAATCACTTCCGTTGGATAGATAATTTTCTAACTTGAACTTTAAAAGTGAGTTTGGTGAATTTGGAGTTCATACGGAGCGGGAATTTAGCTTGGAAGTTGGACTTTACGGCTTTTTCTCTTTGGGATCTAGGAGCATTTATTTGAGATAAAATTTGTTTTGTATTTTTGTATTTTTATATACATTATTATGAATAAGTTAGAGAAAGAATTACCCAAAAAGGAGTTGAAATGAAATTATTAAAAATCTATGAAGTTTTGGATTATTTACAGGTATAAAACTCCTTTATTTTTGCGGCTTTTTATGTGTAATCTATTTTGTACAATCTAATATATAATAATTAGTGTGTTTTATTTACAAGAGTCATTTTATTAATTTATTGATTTTATGGACATTTTTCTGGGATTTTACTCGGGGATTTTGCTAAGATCAAGATATTGAGATGATGAATCGTGGATTCATCAAGCACCACCTAGACGAAACACATAACCACTAGTTGACTTGATTTCATCAGGGTCTGCAATCCAATTTGCATATGTGCAGCCTTCCAATACAGCTGGAAAACCAGTGTATTGGAGATTGTATTCTATAGTACCCTTAAGGTATCTAAAGACTCTTACCAAGGCCTTCCAATGATCAGCATTAGGACAACTAGTGTAACTACTCAACCTACTGATGGTATAAGCTATGTCAGGTCTATAGCAGTTGGCTAGATACATTAAGCTTCCTATGACTTGAGAATATCTAGACTGATCTACAAGATTACCAGTGTATGCCTTAAGATGTAGGGAAGAAGCATATGGAGTACTGACAGGCACATAATGGTATATATAGAACTTATGCAAAACTTTTTCTACAGAGTGAGACTGGTTTAGAGTATAGCCAGAAGTAGATCTACTTAATTTTACGCCAAGTATAACATCAACTATTCCTAAATCTTGCATATCAAAGTTTTTATCAAGAAAGGATTTATTCTTAGAGATAATAGCTGAATTTGATCCAAAGATTAAAATGTCATCAACATAAAAGCACATGATTACAAAGCCATTTTCAGAAGTCTTAGAATAAATGCATCTATGAGATTCATTAGCAGTGAAGCCAATAGATAAAATTGTTTTATCAAATTTATCGTTTCACTGCTTGGGTGCTTGTTTCATACCATATAGAGATTTTACTAATCTACAAACCTTGTGTTCTTGTCTAGGGACTACGAACCCCTCTGGTTGATCTACATAAATCTTTTCCTCAAGGTCACCATTTAGGAAAGCAGTTTTGACATCCATTCGATGGATTTCAAGATTATGAATTGCAGCTAAGGCGACAAGAACACGAATAGAGGTGATTTTAGTTACATGGGCATAGGTGTCAAAATAATCAACACCTTCTTTCTGTTTGTGTCCTTTGGCCACTAGCCTAGCTTTAAACTTATCTATGGAACCATCTACCCGCAACTTCTTTCTGAAAACCTAGTTACATCCAATAGTCTTGTACCCTGAGTGAAGGTCAGTTAGTGTAGTTTTTCATTATAGATTCTATTTCATTATCTATTGCTTCCTTCCAGAAACTATGATCTATAGATTTCATAGCTTCATCATAGGTCTTGGGATCTTCTTCTACTAAGAGAGTATAAAAGTCAGGACCAAAGTGCTTAGCTACTCTAGTCCTTTTACATCGACATAGGTCATTAGGGGGCTCAACCACTTCTTGGTTTAAGGGTTCTGCTTCTTCAATGATTTGCGGGGTATCTTGAGGGGATTCAAGGTTTTCAGAATTTGTAGTTCCTTCACCAACTTGTCTAGGGAGAGAAGATTTGAGAGGGAATATGTTTTCATAGTATACTACATCTACGGGTCTAATCTCTAGTATTGAATTTATTCTAATTTCTTGGATGTCAGATTTTATATGTAGAAACCTATTGGCATTACTATTTTCTACATATCCTATGAAAACATAGTCCATGGTCTTAGGACCTAACTTCCTTTTCCTATTTTCAGGAATCTTAACTTTGTCCAAACATCCCTATACTTTAAGATATTTTAGACCCGCTTTCATGTTAAACCAAAGTTCATACGGAGTTTTATCTATGTGTTTGAAGGGGATGCGCTTGAGCACATAGTTTGCGGTTAAAAGGGCCTCCCCCACAATCGTTGCTTAAGACCAAATTCAGCTAACATTGCATTGACCATATCGATAAGTGTTCTGTTCTTCCTTTCAGCCACACTATTAGATTGAGGGTTATAAGGGGAAGTGGTTTCATGTATAAGGTCACGTTCCTCACAAAACTAGTTTAATTCATTTGAAGTATATTCACCCCCCTCTATCGGATCTAATCCTTTTTATGTTTTAATCGGTTTGGTTTTCTACTTGGGTTTTGTATACTTTAAACTTTTCTATTTGCTCATCTTTAGATCTTAGCAAATAAACACAACAATACTTCGAGAAGTCATCTATAAAAGTCACAAAGTAGCGCATGTTATCACGAGTGAGAACATGGTTTAGGTCACATACATCAGTATGTACTAGTTCAAGTAATGCATAGTTTCTTTCTATTGATCTAAAGGGGTTTTTTTGGCAATTTGCTTGCACACAAATTTGACATCTTTCATTATTCGTTATGTCAGTTTTGAGAATTAAATCCATGTGAACCATAAGCTTCATTGTATTTTTGTTCACACATCCTAAGCGTGCAAGCCAAAGATCAGATGACACAATAGTAGAAAGAGTTGTAATACAACTCTCATTAATATGTGAAGAACCATTACATGATTCAACACTAAGCTTGATAAGGCCATTACAGGTGTAGCCTACACCTATAAAAGATCCAAAATGAGAGATTACAACTTTATTTCTTTGACTCAATAAGGAGTAACCAGAAGACATAACTAAGACTTCACTAATAAGGTTATTTTTAAATCCAGGAACATGTAAAATATCATGTAGCTTCAAGACTTTTCCTGATGTGAGCTTCAAATCCACGCGTCCGAATCCTATGATGTGTTTCACAGAGACATCATCACCCCAGGAGATGAAACGACTGCTATCGGCCTGATAGGTGGAAAAGGAAGAGCGATCATAACAGATGTGAGATATGACTCCAGAATCCAACCACCAATTATCATAGGAGACATAACTAATACTGGGAATAGTTGAGTTGGTTTCTAACCTGTCAGGAGTGTCGACCTCCACAGAAATCATGTTGACTTCGGTATTCTTAGGAGGTTGTTTCTTTTGTCCCCTCTGGTTCTTGCATACATTTGCAAGATGATCAGGTTTGCCACACAAACAGCAGATGCGTTGGCCCTTAGAATTAGTGTTATTATTTTGATCAGATTACTTACCTTTCTTGAAATGTTGTTTGGATTTGGGGTGGAATTTATGGGGTTTCTTTTTGGAGTTGACATGCTCTATGAGATTGACAGGAGGGTTGAACTTAGAGTTCTTTGCTCTATGATGATCTTCAATTTGAAGAGACTTTACAAGAGAAGACATATTCATCTTTTCTTGTCTATGACGGAGAGATTTGGCAAAATCATTACAAGAAGAAGGGAGTTTCTCGATTAGAGCGGCTACTTGTACATTTTCCTTAAGCTTATAGCCGCTAGCAATAGACTTAGAGACAAGATTTTGATATTCAAGAACTTGTGCGGAGACATGCTTACTTTCTACCATCTTATAGTCAAGCCATTGGATAAAGGCATATCGTTCTAATCCCGCATCTTGTATACCAAACTTATCATCTAACGCTTTTCAAAGTTCGAGAGCGGTGGGGTGCATATGGTATATGTCATAAAGCTCATCGGATAAATCAGAGAGAATCCTACCATGACAAAGGTAATCTATTTCTTTAGATATTTTTGGATGAGACGAGATAGGAGAAGAAAGTGGATCACTGTAGGTAGCATCTATTGAGAAAAGAGCAGAGTTAACATGATCTACAGGAGTGATAGGAATTTCGGATTTCTCGGGAGGAGTTGTAGCAGAGACTAAACCTAGAGAGGTTATCCAAAACCTCATCTTTTGTTGCCATCTACGGAATGTAATCCTACAAATTATTCGGGTCTGAGAGTAGCAATGTCTTCCGAAGTCATCATTGCTCTATGATCCATTTTAGCGGAAGTCTAATTATCGAATACGGAATCAAACATTAGATAGAAAATTTGTGGATATGTCTTCACAATGTTGGATAAATACTATAGTTTTCTAGCAATGTTTGTGAGGATATTTTGTTTTCAGATTGGCAAGCAAATACGATAAAAATAAAAACAAAGAAATATTAGTTTGAAAAATCCAGCCTGGGAAATGGAGGCACGTCGAAAGACGCTGTCGTGAAGACAGATTCCGTCGCTCCTATGCACGAGCTTGATGGCGGCCTGGCTCCCAGATTCAATCACCTCACAACTGGATGTTGTCTCCTAGTGCTAGCAAGAGAGCAACGTCGAACGTCTGTTGGCCTTCGTCGTCGTAGAAAAACAAAGCACAAAATCCACCTACACGAATTCACAATGAGCGCACAAGTGGTCGAGAGCGGAAAGATGTGGAGAACAGAATGCTTCTGTTGTGTTGTGTATTTGAAAGGCTTAGAGTACATTCCTTTATATAGACAGACTGCCTGTCAACAAAGAGCCAAAAGAGAGACATTCATCTCCCATCAAGACATTAAGTAATAACGAGTTCCTATGGTCTCGTTGGATGCACCCAACATTACCGAAGAGACCCGTTTAATACCAAAAATGGCTACATGAACTTGGATATAAAAGAGGGAAGGTACTTGTTCAACTGGATTTAATGAGTCTCATTTTCGTGATCATTATTGGGTTAGGTACTTGTGTGCAAATTGGAAATTGCATAGACTTAAAACAAATCTTGAGAAAAATAATATTTGTTAAAAAAATTTGAAATACAAAGGAAATCCAACACTATACTCTTGTCTTTTCATTTTTTTACGACATGACTTTTGTTCCTAATTTTTTTATTACAATTACACTTGTGCATTTATATTTTTAAAAAAAATTATGAAATCCTACCATCACTGTAATATAGGGAATAACAAAGGGTATTATTGTAATTTTCTTCAATAATATAGGAATACAAGTGTAATTGTAAAAAAACTAATTACATAGAAAAATCGGAAGGACACAAATGTAAAAACCGCCCTTTTTAACTGTAATATCGAATTTCCTTCTTAAAGTTGTTTGGAGTTGCATCTGTTTATCTAATCCTCGTGGATATTAATATTGGATGCACTGTCAATATTCCCATTCGTTTCCTTCTCACGGGGGAAGTGATAAGTTTTGGAAGTTGAACTTAATTTGAATGTTATTCATAATCAACGTCCTTATCTGGATTCGTGATGGCATCTATTTTATTTTGAGATAAATTTGTTTGAGATTAAATGGTCACGTCCTCCTGATTACATCAACTAATATATCTTTATATATTATATTATTTTTAAAAAAATATTGTTGATCTCTCTTTTACACCTTATTTATTTTCCTTCTTTGTGAACGAGATGAGCACGATATAACATAAGAAATCCTACAATATATCAAAAGCATATTAGATTTCTTGACCTTGCTTCTTGATTCGATATACAACATCCAAGTCAAAGAAATCCTACAATGATTTGGTTGGATTATTTGGGCTGAGTGTCCACCCCTAATTGTTAGTGTAAAGATCTTTATCGGAGTTTTTCTAACTCAAGATTTCATCTAAATCACTCGATCCTTTTCACTATCAAGTTGCTTTATCATGGAACCTCATCCTCATTTACACCTTGCAATACTAGGAAATACTAGTGCCAAAACTTCGCTTCATGTATCGAAAGAGGATCTCCCACATCTCGAACCCTCCATACAATAAGGGCTCGTTTGGTTGGAGGTGTACACCTGTGTACCTCTCTTTCCAACCCTCCACTCAGTTTACTATTCACAGGGGTATCCCAATCCAACCCAACCCAGTTACCAAAATGGATCTAAAAGTATAAGGGAAAATCCTCATGATATAAAATATGTGCAATGTAAAATGAGGTCAAATAAGAACAAATCTGTCATATCACAAATTATGCAAGTTCAAAATCTTCAAGCTGTAATACACAAAATAAACTCTTTTCCTTAAGTGCTCGTTCGGGTAGGGAGTTAAACCACCCTTTGGGGGTTTACCACCTTAAACCATTATTTCTCTCTCTCATGTGGGCCATGCTTTTTCCCTTTTTTAATACATTAAGGGCTCGTTTGGAAAGAGGCTTACCCCTGGGGTAACCCGGTTTATCCCCCTTTTTTCTGGGTCATGCTTGGGTTGGATTTCCATCACATATCAATGTAACATCACATCATATTCCTTATTCCAACCCTCTACCAACCCTTATAACCATCCAAACACCTACTATTCAACCCACCCCAACCCAACCCACCTCAACCCTCTTTCCAAACGAGCCCTAAATAAATCAAATTCTCTTTCATTAATTCTATAAAAAATAAAATATTATGCCATCATATTATATAAAACTTATAAACTACTCAAGTTTTACTCATTTTTCCAAACTTTAATACAATCACATTCAATAACTACTCACTTTTCCAAAATTCAATACAATTATATCACAACAAATCTCAACAAACACATCCCCAATTTAACCAACTATCCAAACAATAAAACACGAAAATGGGTTACCCTCTACCAGTTTAACCCACCCTAACCCACGTACCAAACACACCATTAGGGTATGTAAGTTTGGGGAATAGCCCTAAGAATAATGGCATTATTCCCATCTTCTTCATCGTACAATCATTCCCCCTTACACATCTCTCTCTACCTTTATTCCTACCTTTTTTTCACCTTATCTACACTTATGACTCCTTATTCTTATCCTTCCAGCCGAACAGGAATAGTGCCTTATTCTAGCTTATTCCTCACACTTATTCATTCTTATTCCCGAACCGAGCACACCCTTAAAGATATGAGATGAATATCATAAGAAACTTCTTTTTTTAGACTAGCACGATGAGAGTGAATGGCTTGGGGGAGGGTTGAAAAACAAGTGATATAAGCTCAAAAGATAGGTTCAAAACAAGATTATTTTTCACAAAAATGGCTGGTGACTACCACCAAATTCAATTAGTTGGATTCAAATGATAATATGAAAGTCGCAAGAGTTTGACTAAAAATAGTGAGTTGTTTGAAAGTTAAGCTAGAAAGATATTGGTTGGAAATTTTTTAGTCAATCAAATCAAAGATTTGTCGATCAGTTAGCTAGTTAGTTATGTAAAATAATCATTGGATAACATGAACACGAAGAGGATTGACTAAAAATATAAGTCGTGTAAAATGGAAATCAATTGATTGGGAAACCTATTCACATTGGTAGAACTGATGTGTTCCTTAGAGGAGCAAAGGCCCTCCTTAATTATCTAAGTTTCATTATACATAAGGGATTTTCACACTACAAATCCTAAAAACTTTGTAAATTACCTTCTTAATACTGTATTTTTTGTTATTATCACCTAAACTGTGCAAAGTAGCTAATTATATTCTTTGTTTCGGGAATTGACCACAGAGTCCGTTAGGGTCTGTAATGTAAGAGTTAGCAAGTTTGTAGAGTATAGTTGATAATTACGATGAATACAAAATCAATAAGGTAATTTAAAAGTTTCAGGATTTGTGGTGTAAAAATACACACATATATAAAGCATAAAACTTCTCATTGCCTATTATAATTTATTAAAAAATTGAAGACCAATCTTAAGATCAAATCACCATAAATGTAAATAGCATTGTTTTTAAAAAAATAATGTCAAACAAACATGTCCAATGCTTGTTATATCTATTTATTATGTATTTGAACAAACTAACTTCTACATTAGTAACGGTTCACCATATTAATAAAGGTGAAGGTATATGTATATGCAATATTTATTTAGCCTAGAGGGTAAAATGGGCCACCATCATGGAGCTAACTTGGATCTCTTGTCTTTTTTTATTTTTCGGTGTTATTTTCTAATGAAGAATTCGGATCAGTCAACGAAAATATTTTTTATTTAAATTTCAACTTAATTCGAGACTCGTATCAAATTTAAATTGAAATCGACATATAAATGTTGAAATAGATCCCTTCTAGAAAGACACGCTAGAAATGCATGCTTTATACGAAATTTGAATGAGAATATATCAGTATTGAACGATCTAAATCATCTCGCGTGTTATAAAAAATAAAAAAAAACAAAAAAAGAGTGGGAGAGCCCACTTGGCTCCTCGTAGGGGCTTGCCTCACTTTACCCTTGGTTAAAATGACTTTGATATTGTTGTAAATAATTAGATAATTGATTCATTAGAATTTACTACAAAATTTGACATACTAAAGAGAACTAAATATATAAATATTTTTTACTATGTTTATTATTGATAGATATTTCATATGCATATGTCCTTTGATTGCTTTTTTCTAACATGGAGAATCCAAAAATATTTAATTAATACACAAAATATTAGATAAAAATGTGAAGCGTATACATATATCCTTATATTTACATTTGGACCATCCTTGATAAATTCTCTAGTTCCGCCCTTACCTAATCAATCAACTGAAATAGTCTGAGCATTTATTGAGATTAATGAGATGAATTTACTACTCCTTTTATTATTGATGAAGCAATCATCCCTTTTTTTCGATATGCTTCTACTTTGTTCTTTCCTTTTTGTGTGTTTTATATAGTAATGCAAGCATATCGACCTTGTTTTGTCAAGATTTGGATCCATATATATGGGTTAAATGGGGCTGCCTGGAGCAGCCAACATAGTTGCTCCCATCCTATTTTCTGATTTTTTTTCAAAAATAAAGTCATGTATTTTCATCAATATATTCCTCCAATATGTCATTCGAATTTCGTCAGAAACGGAGACTCCTATATCCATCTAGAACAGATCGATTACAACAATGTTTACACCGTTAAAATTACATGTTCTAGATGGAGGGCATAGGAGTCTTTGCTTCTGACGAAATTTGAATGACAAATTCGAGGAATATATAGATGAATATAATGGTTATATTTTGCAAAAAAATTTAAAAAATTACAAAAATATGAGGCGAGGGCAGACCCATTTTTTCCATACACGCACACGGGAAAATGGGGTTGCCCCTTAGACAGAGCTTACTTATCTCCTCTCGCCCCAATTTTTCTCAATTTTTTTAAAATTCTTCTGAGGATTTTCATAAATGTATCCCTATATTATGTCATTCAAATTTCGTGCAAAACAGAGACTCAGAAGGCCTCCATCCAGACATGGTCGATTTTAACTACTCTACGACCGTTAAAAATGATTGTCTGGATGGAGGCCACAGAAGTCTCTGTTTCGCAGAAAATTTGAATGACATAATCTAGGGATATAATGTGACGAATTTCCATGAAAGTATTTTTCAAAAAAATAAAAACTTTTTGAAAATGAGACGAGGAAGATAAGTTAGCTCCTCTAGGAGGCAACCCCATTTAACCATATATATGGGTTAAATGGGTATTCTCCCTAGGAGCATATAAGAGCATGCTCCCACCCTTTTTCCTACATTTTTTCTGAAATGAAATCTCTAGGTGATTTACTTAAAATGATAAATGGAATATGTGTTTCAAATTTCGTATAAAACATACATTCCTAACATGTCCATCAATAAGCATCAATTTCAACTATTTTGAGATCATTGTAATTTGAAAGTCTTGATGGAGGGGATAGAAGTCTCAAAATAAGTTAAATTTCGAATGACAACATAATGATATATGATGATTTAAATCTCCTAAGTTTCATTTCAATAAAATAAAAAATATATAGTTAAAAAGGGTAAGAGCATGCAAGTTACATGCTCCCACCCTTTTTTGTTTGTTCTTTTTATTTCTCTAAAATGAAACTTAATGGAATTTAGATCATAATATATCACCATGTTGTTATTCAAAATTCAATTTAGTTTGAGACTTCTATCCATCCCATTAAGACTGTCAAAAACAGACTCAAAATTACTGAAATTGACCCCTCCAGATGGAAGCGTTAGGAATGCCTATTTTATATGAAATTTAAAACACATATTCCACTTATTATTCTAAGTAAATCCCTCTAGATTTCATTTCAAAAAAATAAAAAAGTTTGAGAAAAAAGGTAGGAGCATACTCTTATATGCTCCATTTTTTATTTTTTGCAAAACATTACCATGTATATTCATCTATATATCACTCTGATAGTCATTCGAATTTCATCAGAAACAGAGACTCCTATACCCTCCATCTAGAACATGTATTTTTAATGGTCTAAACATTGTTGTAATAGACTTGTTCCAGATGGAGGGCATAGGAGTCTTTGTTTGTGACGAAATTCTAATGACATATAGGAGGGATATATAGATGAATATACATGGTGATATTTTACAAAAAAATAAAAAAAAATGTGGAAAAATAGGGGAGAGGACAGCCCTATATATATATATATATATATATATATATATATATGGGGAAAAAGGACCCTACACCAGCGGGTGTAGGAAACTCCCTACACTCGGCATAATTTTTCATTATTTTTGATTTTTCTGAAATGAAACTTTGGGGAATTTAGATCACCATGTAGCACCATGTTGTCATTCCAAATTCAACTTAATTCTAGACTTCTATCATATCCATCAAGACTACCTAATTTTAACGGTCTCAGAATTGCTGAAATTGACCCCTTTTAGATGAACATGTTAGGGATGTTTTTTTGTATGAAACTTGAAACACTTATTCTCCTCAACATATTAAATAAATCTCTTAACTTCTAATTGAAAAAAATAAAAAAATAATCGAAAAATTAGATGGGTGCAGGGAGTTTCCTATACCCCAGGGTGCATGCTCCCTGCCCCCTATATATATATTTATTTATTTAATGGGGCTGCCTCGCCCCCTATTTCGATATTTTTTATTTTTTTGAAAAATATTATCATGTATATTAATCCCTATACCTACCCTATATGTCATTCGAATTTGGTCAGAAACAGAGACTCCTATGCCCTCCATCTAGAACAAGTAATTTTAGCGGTCTTAGAATTGTTGTATTGTACCTGTTCTAGATAGAGGGCATACGAGTCTTTGTTTCTGACGAAATTCGAATGGCATATAGGAGGGATATAAGAATGAATATATATGACGATTTTTTTTCCAAAAAATAAAAAAACGTCGAAATAAGGGACGGGGCAACCATGTTGGCTGCCCCCAGGGGGCAGCAACATTAATCCCTCCCTCTCTCTCTCTTTCTCTCTCTCTCTCTATATATATATATGGAATGTATCCAATGGGCCCTATGCTCATTTGGATTTTTATGAACACACAATTGCAGCCGTTCATCCACAAGATTCAATCCCCAAAAAAGAGGAACTGATTTTCGTAGGGAAATAAAATAAAATCAGAAAATATGATTTTCCCAGAATAGTAAATCTTCCTGGAAATGTTTTGACGTATCGAGAAGTGATAGATATCGCCATTTGCAACGTCAAGCGATCGTTCTTGTAAACTGAGATGCGGATTTCTTAATCTTAGGCGATTATTTTTCTCCAATTCAAGGTATTGTATTTGAAATGGAGTTGTTTTTTTCATTCATCGTACTATTTTTTCCCTATGTCATTTTCAAACTCGATGGATGATTTACGAATTGACTTTGATCGTGATTTATCAAAAGCAATGATGAACGATACTTTCCCATTTAATTTGGATCGTGCGAAGTTCATATCAGAAGGAGTGATGATGGATGACCTGCAGATGGATTTGATTCATGATATGCTATCATAATTGATTTTTTTATCCAAGGTATTTTGATTTCATATAATTTTGGTAATGTACATGCGGCTATTAGTAACACTTGATGTATTACAAGTAATAAAATAAGTTATAACTATAGAGAGGACGTGGTTTGCTAGTAATTCAAAACAGATAATAGAATAAGTAAGACTGAGAGAAGCATCAGTAGCATGTAACAAATTGTAAAGTAAGAGAAGACAATGGAATCAGTAACTTTGAATAATTATAAAAAAACGTGAGACCAGTAACTTACATATTGCTATCAGTAACACTCGACTAGGGATGAAAATGGTCGGATACGGATACGAATATAGGTATAATCATATCCTTATCCATTTTAAAATACGAATACAAATGTGGATACGAATATTGACAAATGTGAAAAATGTGTTACCATATCCTTAGAAATGAATACGAATGTAAAACGAATATGAATTGGATACGAATAATAACAGAAATAATTTACTAATATACATATTTAGGATGGTTTAAACATAAAATATATATATCAGATATTGTAATTTCATAACAATTATATCAACAATGGTGAACGTAATCATAAACTATTGTTATGCACATTTATAAATAAATATATTACTATACTTATGTTCGAAAACGAATATACGAATGTGAATGCGAATATTAGCGAATGTCAAAGTGATATCCATATCCACATCCATTTTGAAACGAATACGAATACGAATGTCAAAATATGTATAAAACGAATACGATAACGGATCGGATACGGATATATTCACATTCATTTTCATCCCTACACTCGACGCATTGTAAGTAATTAAAAAGGTTATATAAGTAAATAAGAGGTGCCTCAGTAACACTCAAAGTATTAAGTAACTATGACATCAGTAACAATCAAAATGAGTTAATAACATGAACATTTGCAATCAGTATTTGTTATATGGACATTAGTAATTTTTACCTTCACGTTTGAATATAATACTTATCTTATGATAAAAATACTTGATTTATGAATATGCACTACTTGAGTAACATGCATGAATTACTTATTTCTATACAACGTAGTATTACAAATGTAAATTACTAACGATTGTTTTCAGTATTATTGATCTCACAACAAATAATTACTTGAGTACAACAAGTACATTACCGATCAGATGTACAATGATTGTTTCTTCGGTCCGAAATTAAGTATTTAAATTTATCTTTCTAAAACCATCTTCTTTTTTTCAAGGACTCTGTATAATTGAAGATATTAAAGGCTCAAACATATTAACATCCTTCCAAAACCAAAATCCTTCGAAATAAAAAACCTTTCAAATGAAAATACATGTGGAGAGCTACATTTGGTGCTCATCGAAACTCAAATGGCCATGTGGCCCATTGGATAAGCCCCCCCCCTCTCTTTATATATGTGTGTGTGTGCTAGGATTTTCTCCTCCCACAACAATCGACGGCGTTGGCATGCTAAAGGGTGCATGTGACGCACAGGGAGGAGGGGGACGAAGCTCGAGGCCTGATGAACGTCAAATTCGCCTCTATAAAAATGAGAAATAATGTCGTAGAATAGGAGGCGAATTTGGTTCAGCAAAAACCACGATCTTTGAATGTCGTGGAATATTTTAACTTGGCAAGTCTACCAAGGTCGAACACAGGGACACGACTTCCTAATTCAGCTATTGAATTTCGATTCATTAAGCACAAAGTGAATTAATGTCAATTTCAGGTCCTCATGCAAATTATGCTATTTATAAAGCGATGCCATGATACATGCATTTTTTATCGATTTTTATGCAATTATAGAGATGCATGAGAAAATATGCAAGAGAAATTATGCACATATTAAACACTACAATTATACCCTAAATATTATGAGCAACACAATATAGAATGAAATCAGAGTCGATTTGAACACCTCAATAAAAATCGATCATCCGATCAAAGCAAGACAAGAAGAGCACGGTCCCATTTTCCACATAAAAATTCACTTCAATTAGAACAGTGTCAAATGAGACAAATAAGCATGCTAAAATGTAGAGGACAAAATAAGGATCAAAACGACACTAAAATCATGCAATTTGGACCTACGATGCTCAAGTTATGCTAGAAACAGTGCAAGGTCATAATTGTAATAAAAATGCAATAAAAATAAAGGATAAATATTACATTTAGGTCCCTGGAAGGATCTAAATGCAATTATGAAAAATTGCCTGGGCCTGGATGCAATTTTTCCATTTGCGCGGGGGCCTTTTTGTAATTTCAGAAAGTATGAAGGACTTCCCTGTAAATTACCCCAGGCGTGCACACGAGGCACGCGCCTGGAGGACCATTTTGTAATATCTGAAAGTTCCTGGGTCTGGCATGCAAATTACCCAGCACCCCTCGTGCAAACACGTGAGGTCTAGGCTCTGGTCAGCGCCGCAGGTTCGGGACACGTGGATTCATTGAGGGGGTTCGGGTCGAGACTCGGTAGGACCTGAGCCCGCAGCTTTGTTTAGAGCTTCGGGGCCACGTGTCATTATCATGGCCGTCCGATCCATCTGATCGGACGGCGACTGTACGTCGTCCTCCTCAACAGGCCGCCGGAGAAGGCGGGTCTCCGGTGACCTGCCCCTTGCTCCTCCATGATGTGTCTTCGTATCTGAGGGCTGGAGAAGACTACTGATAAGCGAGCGAAGATGCGGAAGGCGTGGCGATACTCCGAAGATAATCGGCGATGGAGATTGATGGAGCCTCGCCGGAGTGGAAGGACGTGAAGGAGCGCCGATGCGAACTCCGGCTATTAAAGCTTGGATTTCCTGCGGTCGTTAGATAGCCGAAGCTGTGCAAGTGGTGGGTGAGTGAGATGGGGTCCTTGGGAGGATGGTCGGAGCGGGGGACTAGGGGCTCCTTCCCCGCCAGAGTAGAGGAGGAGATGGCGGCGGGTGGTTAGGGTTGTGGAGAAGGGAAGGTGTTGTTGGAGGGGGTTGACGAGGATCGGCGTGGTCGGGCGAAGATTAAGAGATGAACAGATGATGGGTACGATGGTTGTAGGCAGCGTAATAAATCGAAGAAAATGAAAGAAAAGCAAGGAGGAAGAAGACCTCGTCGGGGAGGGGAACCCAGTGGAGGAGGTGGTCTAGGATGAGGGTCGATCGACCCTCCGATCATGGCTCGACCTGGACGACCGGTCCATGGAGCTTAGCTACCACTGGGGAGGTGGAGCGTACATGGCGGAGGTTCCATGGATCACACCGAGGTCTTCGGCCGTTATCACCCCCTTGCAAGGGCCCCTCCGCTGTCACCGGAGGGCCAAAGGTTGGGCCGAAGCCCCAAATTGGTGGATGAGCGGCTACGGTGGCGGGGGTTATATAGGAGAGGATGGTCGGGCGTTATGGAGGGGTCGGGGGGTTTTTGAACAAAGTTTTAATGGTGGGGAAATGAAGGAGGAGGTGTATCAATGGAGGCGCGAGGAAGGTGGATCTACGAGTAATGTCGGAGAGGCATTACGAGCTCGAGGAGATGGTCGGAGCGCTGGCCAAAAAGGGAAGGGGGAGCGAGGGTTACGCAAGTCGCAACGGCTGGAGGTTACGATCTGGAGGTTGACGATGATCCCTAGCCGTGGGATCTAGGGATCCGACGGCTAGGATGGGATCGCGAGCGGAAGGCCACGATCAGATCCTTAGGATCTGATCGTGTGGTGGAGAGAGGGGCGCTAATGGGCGGTTAGGGTTGAATGATGGGGGTGATCCAACGGTGAGGGATAGATAGGCAACGTGGAGGGATGAGGGGCGTTGGATGTGGATGAGATCGGGCGGCTAAGAAGTAGGGGAGACGTGGCGCAAGGTAGATCGTTGGATAGGTGCTGGATCGAGTGGCTGAGGGCGAGGCGCGAGGTAACGGCCGAGATCAGATCTGGGAGATGGATCCAAGGGCTAGAAACGGAGCGCGGATGGACGGTGAGGATGAAGGCGATCAGAGGGGATCCGACTGCCCAAGAGGGGCGCCGGGTGTCAGCAATGGAAGCGGGCTACGTGGGCGGCCCAGAGGGCGCCACGTGGCCCAATCAGAGTAATTCAAATATAAAAACAAAGAAAATTAGAAAATAAATAGTTAGAGGCCGAATTAGGAAAAATTCAAAACATGAAAGTTGCTCGTCTCGACGAGATCTACAACTTTCATGTTGGTCAAAAAGCCAAAAGAGGTCAACTGTACAAAAAGTATTTTTGGGGGTATTTTTAAGGGGAATAAAAACACCAAGTTTGTGGTTTTGAGATTTTTTGTATTTTTTATCTTTTTAAGGGTCAGTGAATTATAGACAACTATTCTACTAATTTTTAGGGATTTTTGAGGATAAAATAATTACAAGAAAATAAAAGGGAATTAAAAGCAATATTTTAATGGTAAAATATACACAATATAATACAAGATAAAAACAAAGAATTACAGGTGATTTTTATTGGATTGATTAAGCAGGGGGTTTAATTTACGGCTTTTAGCATGATGAATACGAGATTCATCATACCCCTATACTTAAACCATGCTCGTCCTCGAGCATCTAAAGAATGAAGGAGTCGGATTAATTCCTGACAGTGCGCGTGAAATTTTCAAGGCTTGATCTTTCGAAAACCCTTGACCTAAGTGATCCTAAAATTCCGGGTTTATCCAAGCCTTAGTCAGAAGGAATCCAACTTATCTAATTATCAGACTCTCTTTTTGTACATATAATCTAGGGATATGACATTTAATGTACTGCATTTCATGAGAGCCGAGTCGATGCATCACTCAAAGTTCCAGTCTCAAAGACTCCCCTGTAGACCTAATCCTCAATACTAGGGAATAAGTCTATTCTTACTTCAGTCAACCGTCTCATTAGTTTGTCAGACTTGAAATGTTGATGGACGGCCAGATGATGGAGGTAATGGGATTGTGTCTATTTTTCTCACCCTCACATTAGAACAAGGGGACTCTCGAGTGCCTTTTACTCAACACATGTAAATTATTAACTTGTTGATCAATGTGTCCGTCAAAAGAGTTGGAGTCGTCTGCACTTGTTTTTCTGGGAGTACACCGTGGTGTGTCTTTTCTGAGTATCTAAGATACCTTCGACAACCAGACTTGTATCGCTTACGATGCAGGGCCCTTTTTGTGGTGTCAGCCCGACTCCTTGGTCCTAATTAGCGCTTGGTCCAAGTGGACACATTGAAAATGTTTGGGAGCATTCGCCATTGGTGGAAGCTCATTTGTGATTTGACTTTGGTATTCAGAGCTTTTTCTTTGACATTTCATTTCTTTTGTTGGGTAGCTCCACTGCTTTTACCAAAAGTCGGCGCACACTGATCAACAAATTCCATTGAGTTTCATCACACCCTGGCACTTTTAGGTAAATATCAAAGAGATAGCATATGAATCTTGTTCACATACTTGTTAGGGTTTTGCTGACACTCAGGTTTTCTGAAGCCTTCATTAACTTTATCCCATCCTTGAATATCATAAGATCGGGTCTAAACTCAAATCTTTGGTCCTAGTTCCTCAAGTGATATCTCAACTCAGCTCATCAATAATGCAGTTGTGGAAGTGACTGTGCTAATCATATTTTCTTGAAGGTAGAGATGAAGAGTGCAATATAGCACTCAAATCTTTCAAACCAGGGAAGTGTAGATATTTAAGTCATAAAAACCTAATGGCTGAGACATGTTAACTCAGACTCTCAAGATCCCATAGATCCAGTGTCCTCAAAATCCTCAAGCCTTGCGTGAGTGTGAATGTGTCAGGAATACACCAACTCCTTAGGTTAGTGATTTTTTTGTGATTTTTGGCTTTTGCAAATTTTTATGGGTTTTAATTTTAATTTTTTTACAGGAATATTTACAAAAATTAAACCCTCAATTTTTAATGAACATTTTTTACAAGGTTTTTACTCAGTTCACAAGATTACCAAAACCCAGCCCGAAAAAAAATTTTTAAAAGAGATTTAAAACGCGAGCTAAGGCTAAAGTAAATATACAATAATATACGCTATACCCCCCTATACTTAAAAATTTGTTATGTCCTTATAGCACAAGTGCCATGAAGCCAAGGCTCGTTCAAATATAGGGTGATATTGCAGAACTGAGGAGGGGGGTCCCCCTATACTTAGGCCAAAATCGGCCTAACTACAAGAAGACGGAACGAGGGAGGGAGGAGCAGGCAGCCCCCCCCCTATACTTAGGCTACAAATAGCCTAAGTAAGGTCTGCGTTAGGGGGAGGGGGTTCTATGATACAAGGGTGCGGGGGAGGGGGTTCGTGAAATATACACACAGAGAGATATAGAGATAGGGATAGAGGGAGAGAGAGAGAGATACAGGGGGATGGTGGAAGTGAGTGTGCATGTGCAGTGTAGGTGTGGGGGGGGATTATTTTGTACAATATGCAAAACTGGAAATAAATATGCAGATCCAATACTTTTTTTTACAAGATGCAATGCAATTTGACTGATAAAAGAACTCCAATATTTCTTCACAGATTCCTTTGTGGCCTCTTCAGCGAAAGCTCCCGACTTCACGCCTCCATGAGGATCAAGCATCCCCGATCATCACGGGCCCTGCCACAAAAGAAAAACGTTAGAATAGTTAGAGAAATTAAATCAGCAAATATGATGCAAAGAAATGATGCATGAAACGAGGACCTCAAAGTTTGAAATTATTCAATAAATAAAAATCAAAATTCAAAAATCAAGCAAAGCTGTGTCCCCGGCAACGACGCCATTTGATGAACGTCAAATTCGCCTCTATAAAAATGAGAAATAATGTCGTAGCATAGGAGGCGAATTTGGTTCAGCAAAAAACACGATCTTTGAATGTCGTGGAATATTTTAACTTGGCAAGTCTACCAAGGTCGAACACAGGGACACGACTGCCTAATTCAGCCATTGAATTTCGATTCATTAAGCACAAAGTGAATTAATGTCAATTTCAGGTCCTCATGCAAATTATGCTATTTATAAAGCGATGCCATGATGCATGTATTTTTTATCGATTTTTATGCAATTATAGAGATGCATGAGCAAATATGCAAGAGAAATTATGCACAGATTAAACACTACAATTTTACCCTAAAAATTATGAGCAACACAATATAGAATGAAATCAGAGTCGATTTGAACACATCAATAAAAATCGATCATCAGATCAAAGCAAGACAATAAGAGCATGGTCCCATTTTCCACATAAAAATTCACTTCAATTAGAACAGTGTCAAATGAGATAAATAAGCATGTTAAAATGTATAGGACAAAATAAGGATCAAAACGACACTAAAATCATGCAATTTGGACCTACGATGCTCAAGTTATGCTAGAAACAGTGCAAGGGCATAATTGTAATAAAAATGCAATAAAAATAAAGGATAAATATTGCATTTAGGTCTCTAGAAGGACCTAAATGCAATTATAAAAAATCGCCTGGGTCTGGATGCAATTTTTCCATATGCATGGGGGCCTTTTTGTAATTTCAGAAAGTATGAAGGGCTTCCCTGTAAATTACCCCACGCATGCACGTAAGGCACGCGCCTGGAGGACCATTCTGTAATATCTGGAAGTTCCTGGGTCTGGCATGCAAATTACCCAGCACCCCTCGTGCAAGGCACGTGAGGGCTAGGCTCGGGTCAGCGCCGCAGGTTCGGGACACGTGGCTTCATTGAGGGGGTTCGGGTCGAGGCTCGGTAGGACCCGAGCCTGCAGCTTCGTTTGGAGCTTCGGGGCCACGTGTCATTATCATGGCCGTCCGATCCATCTGATCGGACGGCGACTGTACGTCGTCCTCCTCAGCAGGCCTTGGAGAAGGCGGGTCTCCGGTGACTTGCCCCTTGCTCCTCCATGATGTATCTTCGTATCTGAGGGCTGGAGAAGACTACTGATAAGCGGGCGAAGATGCGGAAGGCGCGGCGATACTCCGAAGCTAATCGGCGATGGAGGTTGATGGAGCCTCGCTGGAGTGGAAGGACGTGAAGGAGCGTCGATGCGAACTCCGGCTATTGAAGCTTGGATTTCCTGCGGTCATTAGATAGCCGAAGCTGTGCAAGTGGTGCGTGAGTGAGATGGGGTCCCTGGGAGGATGGTCGGAGCGGGGGACTAGGGGCTCCTTCCCCGCCGGAGCAGAGGAGGAGATGGTGGCGGGTTGGTTAGGGTTGTTGGAGAAGGGAAGGTGCTGTTGGAGGGGGTTGGCGAGGATCGGCGTGGTCGGGCGAAGATTAAGAGATGAACAGATGATGGGTACGATGGCTGTAGGCGGCGTAATAAATTGGAGAAAATGAAAGAAAAGCAAGGAGGAAGAAGACCTTGTCGGGGAGGGGAACCCACTGGAGGAGGTGGTCTAGGATGAGGGTCGATCGACCCTCCGGTCATGGCTCGACCTGGACGACCGGTCCAGGGAGCTTAGCTACCACCGGGGAGGTGGAGCGTACATGGCGGAGGTGCCATGGATTACACCGGGGTCTTCGACCGTTATCACCCCCTTGCAAGGGCCCCTCCGCTGTCACCGGAGGGTCAAAGGCTGGGCCGAAGCCCCAAATTGGTGGATGAGCGGCTACGGTGGCGGGGGAGGGGGTTATATAGGAGAGGATGGTCGGGCGTTATGGAGGGGTCGGGGGGTTTTTGGACAAAGTTTTAATGGTGGGGAAATGAAGGAGGAGGTGTATCAATGGAGGCGCGAGGAAGGTGGATCTACGGGTAATGTCGGGGAGGCGTTATGAGCTCGAGGAGATGGTCGGAGCGCTGGCCAAAAAAGGAAGGGGGGCGGGGGTTACGCAAGTCGCAATGGCTGGATGTTACGATCTGGAGGTTGACGATGATCCCTAGCCGTTGGATCTAGGGATCCGACGGCTAGGATGGGATCGCGAGCGGAAGGCCACGATCAGATCCTTAGGATCTGATCGTGTGGTGAAGAGAGGGGCGCTAATGGGCGGTTAGGGTTGAATAATGGGGGTGATCCAACGGTGAGGGATAGATAGGCGACGTGGAGGGATGAGGGGCGTTGGATGTGGATGAGATCGGGCGGCTAAGAAGTAGGGGAGACGTGGCGCAAGGTAGATCATTGGAAAGGTGCTGGATCGAGTGGTTGAGGGCGAGGCGCGAGGTAACGGCCGAGATCAAATCTGGGAGATGGATCCAAGGGCTGGAAACGGAGCGCGGATGGACGGTGAGGATGAAGGCGATCAGGGGGGATCCGACGGCTCAGAAGGGGCGCCGGGTGTCAGTAATGAAAGCGGGCCACGTGGGAGGCCCAGAGGGCGCCACGTGGCCCAATCAGAGTAATTCAAATATAAAAACAAAGAAAATTAGAAAAGAAATAGTTAGAGGACGAATTAGGAAAAAGTCAAAATATGAAAGTTGCTCGTCTCGACGAGATCTACAACTTTCATGTTGGTCAAAAAGCCAAAAGAGGTCAACTGTACAAAAAGTATTTTTGGGGGTATTTTAAGGGGAATAAAAACACCAAGTTTGTGGTTTTGAGATTTTTTTGTATTTTTTATCTTTTTAAGGGTCAGTGAATTATAGACAACTATTCTACCTAATTTTTAGGGATTTTTGAGGATAAAATAATTACAAGAAAATAAAAGGGAATTAAAAGCAATATTTTAATGGTAAAATATATACAACATAATACAAGATAAAAACAAAGAATTACAGGTGATTTTTATTGGATTGATTAAGCATGGGATTTAATTTACGGCTTTTAGCATGATGAATACGAGATTCATCAAGGCCGCACAAGGGGAGAGGAAGGGTGCGTGCAATGTACGAGGAGGGAGAGGGTGGCGACGCTCGAGGCCGCACATGGGAGGGGGAAGGCAGCGACATTCTCGAGGACGTACGCGATGCACAAGGAGGGGGAGGGCGACGATGGTTGAGGCCGCACAGCGGGAGGGGGAGGGTGATGGCGCTCAAGGCCTCGCATGGGATGGGGGAGGGTGACGGTGCACAGGGAGATGGAGGGCGGCATGGGTGCGATCATTTTTGCAATCTAAGATAGTTTTTTTTACAATCTCTGGTCTTTTTTTTACAATATCATATCTTTTTTTACAAATAACAAATTGATTTTACAATCTCAGATTTTTTTACAATCTCATATCTTTTTTTACAATCTCAAGTAGTTTTTTGCATTATCCAATCGTTTCTTACAAATATTAAGACGATTTTACAATAGAAGATTATTTGTTTACATTTAACATTTCATAATTTAAAATTACAATAATAAAAGTGTTACTAACTTTGATTTTATTTTACAAAGCAGGTTACAATCGTACAATGGCAATGAGTATTTTACAAAGAGTTCCGCCATTCTGCCTAGCGCGAACGCATGTACGCACGCACACACACATACATATGGGGAAATTGTGTCTAACTTACCTCCCCGTCTGATTTTTCCAATTTTTTTTATTTTTTTAATTCTTCCATGGATTTTTATAAATATATCCTTATATTATGTCATTAAAATTTCTTTTGAAATAGAAACACCTATGATCTCCATCCAGACATGGTCGATTTCAACTATTCCGCGACTGTTAAAAAATGTCTGTCTGGGTGAAGGTCGTAGGAGTTTCTATTTCGCACGAAACTTGAATGACATAATATAGGAATATAGTGACGAAATTACATGAAAATATTTTTCAAAAAAATAAAAAATTGAAACATGGGACGGAGAAGCTAAGTTAGCTCCCCTACGGGGCAGTCCCATTTAACCCTAAATATATGGTTAAATGGAACTACCCCCCTCGGGAGAGCTAACTTGATTCCCTACCCCATTTTTCTCATTTTTTCTATTTTTTTTGAAAATTTCTTCCATGGAATTGCATCACTATATCCCTATATTATGTCATTCAAGTTTTATGCGAAACAAAGACTCCAACGACCTCCATCTAGATATCATTTTTTAATGGTCACAGAATTGATGAAATCGACCCCATTTTGATGGAGGCCGTATGAATCTCTGTTCCCCATTAAACTTGAATAGCATAATAGAGGGATATATTGATGAAAATCCACATAAGCAATTTTGAACAAAAAATATAAATACGAAAAATAGGGTGGGGGAGCTAAGTTAACTCCTCCTAGGGGGCAACCCCATTTAACCCTATATATATATGGAAAAAGTAGGGCTGCCCCCACCCCTATTTCTTGCATTTTTTTTAATTTTTTTAAATATCACCATGTATATTCATCTATATATTCCTCCTATATGTCTTCGAATTTCGCCAGAAATAGACTCCTATGCCCTCCATTTAGAACATGTAATTTCAACGGTCTAGACATTGTTGTAATCGACCTGTTCTAGATGGAGGGCATATGAGTCTCTGTTTCTGACGAAATTCGAATGATATATAGGAGGGATATATATAGATGAATATACATGATGATATTTTTCAAATATATAAAAAAACATCGAAAATGAGACGGAGGAAGCCATGTTGGTTGCCCCAAGGGGAAACACAATTAAACCCTATGTGTGTGTATGTGGGTGGGTGGGTTAAATGAGGTTACACCCTGGGTGTAGCCAATTGGCTACTCCCACCCCCATTTTCTCCCAATTTTTTTTGGAAAATGAAAATATGTATATTCATCACTGAAAAACCTGAATTTCATCCTTTTAATAATGTCGAATTAACGATTTTGTTGTAGTTGAATAAATTCGAATCAATCAAAATCGATTTAATTAATATCAATTAATATTGAGCGGTAATTTTTATTTTACTTGGGCAAGCTTAAGGTCGAACTCAGGGAGGCAACTTTCTCCGTAGATTAATTTAAAGTCATTCTAGATGCTAGGTTTTCAGGAGACTATTTTTTATGTTTTTTATGCAATAAAAAATGCAATGCAATCCTAGATAAATTCGAGGGTTAAAATGTGAATATGGTCAAATTAAGTCCAAAAAATCTTAAACTTGGCCAGAATGTCAATTATGATGAAATGAAGCTACCCTATTTTTTTGGAATTTGTCGACTCTGTATGAATTAACTATGAATTAAATATGAATGCAGGGTGATTTTCGCAATTTTAATTTTAATAAAGACAAAATTAAATTATTTTTAGAGATAAAAATTATCCTAGATACTTCTATATGAGATGAGTTCAGGAAAATTACTAAGCCTCAGTAATAATTAATTTTTTCTTATTAAAAATCAATTAAACGAAATACCAATTAATTTATTTATGCATGTAAATGATGTGATTTTTGGACACAAAGTAGAACTACTCAAAATTTACCTATTGTGATTTTTTTTTCGCAATTTTTAGAGCATCAACCAATTTAATAATCAATTAAAGGCAAACATTGGGCAAAATATGCTATTTTCCATTAAAATAATTAAATTAAATAACTTGAAGCTCACAAAAATATAACAAGCATTCACAATAATAAAGCCTAAGATGTCCTATAATATGCAATTTTTGGAATGACAAAATGATGCTAAATGGATGTTTAAATAAATATGCAAACACAGGGGTATGGATGTAATAAAGAAAATAAAATTTGATTAAAAATACATATGCTGACAGGACTAAATTGTAATTACCTATATTGATGAGGGTATGGATGCAAATGATCCAGGGAATCATGTGCACCTCACGTGCTTCCTGAAGGCGGGGACTGAGTCGTGAAAAGCTGATTTTGAGGGGGCTCGGGCGCAAACTTCCCATTGTTCGCACGTGCAGGTCACACGCATGGCCGGTTCAGTGGCTGCTTCAGGACGGACCTCCACGTGGCCGTCGCCAACGCTTTGGTCGACCCCGAAGCTAGGGCAGGAGGGCGAGGCTCAGCCTGATGGAGGTGGCTGTACTGCGCTCTGAAGCTGAAGATGGAGGCGCAGCGGCCTTGGCGGAGGGTGGCGAGGTACGACGGAGGAGTCCCGTTGGAGGTGGCTGCAGCTTGTGGAGGAAGCCTCGACCGACACACGACCGAGGAGGTGAGGTTGATGACAAAGCTGGAGGCGTGCGTGGGCGATGTACGATGCAGCGACGAAGTAGCTCCAATGCGAGGAGTCGGGGAGAGCAGAAGGGATGATGTTGGTTGTTGGAGGGAGACGCCCGGTCGACACACGACCGTGGCTTGGTAGATCGAAGCTTCTGCTTTGCGCGGAGTGGAGCCCGGCGGAGCATGCGGAGGTGAGCGAGGTCGACCGTCAAGGCGAGGCAGAGCAGAGTCAGTGGAGAGACATGTAGCTCAGGTGGTTGCGGCAGAAGTGCTGAAGAGCGAGCTTGAGGCTTGCAGTTCGCGTGCAACACGGATGTTGATGGGTGATTGCGCAGGTGGAGTGCAGAGGCATGATGATGAAGGTTGGATGGATTCGAATGGAAGAAGGAGACGAGAGCAAAGAAGGAAGAGAATCGAAGATGAAGAATAAAAGGGGCAAGAGGAAAGAAGAAGAAGGAAGGGAAAGAGAGTTCACCTGGAATGGAGTAGCAAGGACCGACTCCTGGTTATCACTCAACACCTCGGTGAGGGGCGGAGCTGAGCTCAGGGAAGCTCGCATGACGGAGGTGTACTCGACGTCGGATCTCACCTTGAATGGAGGTAGAAGGTCGTCGTCGCCTTCTAGAAATGCTTAAACGTTGTCACCGTAGAGCTTAACGAAGCTGGGCCTCCCCCTCTGTGACGGCGGATGGATTGGAATAACCACGGAGGGGGAGTATTTAAAGGGGGAGCTTGGGGTTCCGGTGGAGGAAGGAGTGGGTTGCGTTGCCGATAAGGAGCGAAGGAGAGGGGATCATGGGTAGCGTGTGTACCCGCGAGGAAGAGGGTGGATGGGTCTTCGTTGTGGGTTAGTTAGAGAGTGGAGAAGATGGAGGAAGAGGTGTGGGGAAAGGAAAGGGCGTGGATGGTTGGAAAGATGGGCGACGTGGGTGAGGACGATCCATAGGAGGAAGAAGGGTTCTTGGCCGTTGGATCGCATGATCCAACGGTCAGGAGAAGGCACTCAAGAGCATCTTGGATTATATCTAGGGAGGCGAGATCAAGGGCGATAATAGCGCCACGTGGCAAGATGGGAGTTGGGCGATAGCGGATGGTGGGGAAGTTGAAGTCTTGGCCGTTGGATCTCGTGATCCAACGGCTAAGAGATGGGCGCGGAGGAGCGGGATTGATCAAAAGATCAAGGCGCATCCAGGGGTCGAGAGCAAGACACGTGGCGTTAGGATATGCAGGCGGAAATAGACGATCCTGATATGATCTCAAATCGATCGTAGGGTGGAGATAAAAAGCAGGAACGTGCGGCTGGGATTGAGGTGCTTTAGAGGAGATCGGATGGCACTAGACGACGACACGTGTCGAGAGTAGAGGCGGGCGGAAACGGGTGGATCAAATATCATCTGGAGATGATCGGATGGTGGAGATCACAAGCAGAAGTGGGTGGCATGGATTAACTCTCCAAAGAGTGATCGAACGATGGAGAAGAGAGGTGAGGGATGCAAGGAGAGCGGGCCATGGATCGCAACCAGCAAGTGCCACGTGGCCCAATCAGGTTATTCGGATGAAGATACAAGAAAAATGAGATGAAGAAAGCTGATTTGGACAAACTCAAAACATGAAAGTTGTAGATCTCGATGAGATCGACTAGTTTCATGTTGACCAAAAAACGGAAACGAGGTCAGATGAATGGATGAAATACAAGGGTGAAGATTTCAATAAGTGCAATATACAATAGGGGCCTAAAACCCAAGTTTCACATACAATCTCCGATTTTAATGAAATTAGTCTTGTTTTGAAGGTTTTTGAATGTACATTACTTTAAAAGTGAGTAGACCTAAATCGGATACTATGTGAGAGAGATATGCGCATTTTAAGATTCATAGTCTCAAACCTGGACTTGGGTTTTATTGGTTAATTTTACAAGTTAGTATTTTTTTGATTTTTTTTAATTGGTGTTAGTAATATGTACACAATAGAGTTAGATTTATTGAATTTGGAGTTAGTATGAAATATATACAAATAGGTGATTTTGGCTAATATACATGTGAATATTTACAAGTGAATTTGGCTCCTTATTAAATGTGAAAATGCATGCTAAAATGCAGATTTCATTAACACATGCATGAATGATAATTATGCAATATAAGTGATGAAATGTATCTAATTACTCGGGAACAAAGCTTTATTTTCAACTTTTAGAGTGATGAATCACGGATTCATCAACCCCCTATTCATAAATATTGCTCATCCCCAAGCAACTAAAATGAAATGCAAAAGTGAAATGATTTTGGATTCCATACCAAGGTCATGAACAAAAGGTGAAAATGGAGCTTGAATCGACCTTTGGATTAATTGTGTGGCGGAACCTTATTGGGATCTGAATCTAAGACCTAACAGACTTGAAATTCCACAAGTCTTTTCAAGACGCCTCAATAGTCAGGTCAAAACAAATCCTCATACGCAAATTTCTGATGACTATGAATCTTACTTGTACCGTGTAAGTGAAATATAGCTCTCCACATCAGAAATGGTGAAGAACCAGCCTCCTCTAACAAGGTAACTCTAATTCCCCGGTCCAGTATCTCTTTCCTCGAGGAGCGGGGTATTCCCTTCTAAGTTCAAGTGCAACCGGCTCAAGAAGAGGGGGTGGAGAGAAGAATGGTAACCAGTGTAGCTACCTATCCTAGGATGTTTGACCAGTATAGCCAAGTCATCCATCTGCAAACTTTGAAGCTTTTTTCTTTTCTTTGTTTGCATATATACAAGGTGCAGCATGTACATAAGGAGTTTTTCTCCTTGAGCCAGTAGACTATCCCTCTTTTGAAGCTTTATTGCAACCCACAACATCACGTCCTTAGACGTCAACACCACCATACTAGGTTGAGATGTACTGCCATCCCTAGAGGAGGATGGATGTTTCCACCCGTGTGCTACTCCAAGCCAAAGGATTCAACCTCCTCACCACCTCATCAATGAAGAGCTACGTGCATGGTGCTTGTCCATGTTAGGTCATTGTCTAAAAGAATCATGCGTGTGTACGAAATATTCTACTTAGACTGATCAAGATGACATGTGAACATAGACTTGCGGACTCAAAGAATTAAGTCACTTGACCTGAAAAATCTTACATCCAGTTCCTATAAGGTTCCTATGAGATTAGGTAGATTAAGGTCAAATCAAATCCATCCTCGACATCTATTCACAACTTGGTTCAGAACCCACTAACTTTTCACTTCGCATATGCAAGATATGCAGATGAGATGTAGATGACATGCTATATAGATGAATGAAGTGCAAGACATTTTTTTTGAATGTAAGGATGATATGCAAGAGTAAATAAGAAGCATTTATTTTTTCTTTTCTTTTCTTTTTTTTTCATTTTTTAATTTTCTGGTATACCCCTATTTTACAACAAATTTTACAAGAGTATGTTTTTACAAGAATTTTACAACTTTTTATACAAGTATTATACAATATACATACTAGTATACATGTATTTATTTTTTTGACCTTTTTACCCAGCCCGTAGTTATTGCATAATATATACAAAAATACGCGAAAGTACGAGCTATGGGTAAAGTATATGTGTAATATATACACACCCCCTATACTTAGCGTGTGCTATGTCCTTAGAGCACGAAAAGCGAGGAAAACAACATAGCTCGTGCTAAGCGTAGGAGAGCTAAAATAACAAAAAGTATAGAAGTCGTTCCGTCCCCCTATACTTAGGTTCTTGTAGCATAAGTGTAGAAGAAGATCAAAAATGGGCGGACGAGGTCAAGAGGGGAAATGGATGAGTATATACATGGCGGGCATCGGTCTCCCCTATACTTAAGCTCTGGTCAGCCTAAGGATAGGACATGAGTGGATGTGAGAACCGATGAGATCTGGAGGATGTACATCGAATAGTTAATAGACTCGGGTAACTCTCCCCCCCTATACTTAGGATATTGTCATCCTAAATATAGCCATAAAATGAAACGATATGGAGCTGGGGTGAGTGATACGAATCACTGTGGTGGGAGGGATAGAAAGTATGTACAGGAGGAGGTGAGTATATACAAGGATCAAGATCTGAATCTTTTTGATGTTGCTGATGGCGAGAGCTTAATGTTGCAAGGCCTCATGCGCGGCTTTATGTGTGTCTTCTGAGTCTGCCTCATGCATGAAAATAATCTCCTCAACACGGACTAACTGTTCATTAGGTTCGACAAAGTGTTTCAGCAGTTGTCCATTAACTAGGGATGTTTGTGCTCCATCTGTAAGATCTGAGATCTCTACACATCCACTGTCATGTACAACACGGACTATGAACGGACCCGTCCACTTGGATTTAAGCTTCTCTTGGAAAACCTTCAGCCTCGCATTGAACAATCATACCTTCTATCAAGGAACAAAGGTCTTTCGTCTAATAAAGCTAGCGTGCCAACGCTTTACCATGTCCTTGTAAACCAAACTATTGTCATATGCTCGGTTTCTGATCTCCACAAGTTCATTCATATCCATCTCTCTCTGTTTCTGCCCTAGGTGTGTGTTCCAATTGACCTTCTTGATTGCCCGTTCGGATTTATGCACTAACACTGCGGGCAAATGGCACGGCTTCCCAAACACCATTCTGAATGGGGAGGTTCCTAATGGTGTCTTGTAAGTTATCTTATAAGCCCAAAGGACCTGATCCAATATCTGAGACCAATCCTTCCTGTCTGGGTGGACAAGCTTCTGCAATATGGTCTTAACATCCCTATTCGATACCTCTGCCATGACATTGGTCTGTAGGTGGTAAGGACTAGCAATACGGTGTTCGATGTTGTAATCCTTTATGAGTTTCTTCACGGCTCTGTTCACAAAATGGCTACCCCCATCGGATATTAACACTTTGGGGATCCCGAACCTAGAGATGATATGATCTCTGATAAATTTACAGACAGTCCTGTTGTCTGCGGCTCGGGTCGGGATAGCCTCCACCCACCTTGACAGATAATCCACCGCAAGAAGGATATATTTAAAACCATGGCTAACCGGGAATGGGCCCATGAAGTCGATTCCCCAGACGTCAAAGACATCACAAATGATGTCAGGTTGCATTGGCATCCCATCCTTGGAACCAACGGTTCCTCCCATTCACTGGCATACTGGGCAAAACTTCGCAAAGGTGAGAGCATCGCGAAACAGAGTCGGCCAGTATAATCCACATTGTAAAATCTTCCATGCGATCCTCTTCCCAGAGTGGTGTCCTCCTGCCTCCATACTATGGCAAAAAGTAAGGACACTATGATATTCCTCCCGAGGAATACACCTCCTTCAGACACAATCCGGTCCTTCAAAGAAAAGGATTGGATCCTCCCAATGGTAATGTCTCGCATCCTACTTGAGTCGGTCTATTTTGCTCTTGGGCCAATCTTCGGGAACTTTCTTGGAGACAAGATAGTTCACTATATTGGCGTACCATGGGAGTGAGTCGATAACAAAAACCGACTTGTCTGGAAAGGAGCCTCGAATAGGTGTCCCATCATAAGTATCAAGAATTTCGAGACGGGAGAGGTGATCAACCACTACATTCTTCTTTCCAGGTTTATCTCTGATGTCCAAGTCAAATTCCTGGATAAGTAAAATCCACCTAAGAAGACGAGCCTCCGCGCCCTTCTTTTCCATTAAGTGTTGTAGTAATGTATGATATGTGAACACAATCACCTTAGATCCGATGAGATGGGATCTGAACTTATCCAAGGCGAACACTACAGCAAGCATCTCCTTTTCGGTAACTGTATAGTTATGCCGAGCGGGGTCAAGAACCTTTCTTGTGTAGTGTATAGCGAACGGGATACCATCCCACCTCTGTCCTAATACAACCCCAACAGCAAAATCTGAGGCGTCCGTCATGATCTCAAAAAGGAAGAGACCAATCTGAGGCTTGTAGGATCGGGACATCCATGATCATCCCTTGAAGTAGCTTAAAGGCCTCAAGACATTTATGATCGACAATAAACTCCATGTCTTTGCCTAAAAGCTCAGTTAGCGATCAAGCAATCTTTGAAAAATCTTTGATAAATCTCCTATAAAATCCAACATGCCCGAGGAATGACCGCAACTGCTTTACGTTGGTTGGTAGCTGGAGTTGTCTGATCACGTCCAACTTGGCAAGGTCAACCTCCATTCCTTTCTTGAAGATGACATGCCCCAACACAATGCCCTCCATCACCATGAAGTGACTTTTCTCCCAGGAGAGCACCAGATTGACCTCACAACATCTTTTGAGGACTCAGTCTAGATTTCTAAGACATGAATCGAAGGAATCATCGTGGATCGAGAAGTCATCCATGAAGACTTCCAGGAATTCACTGACCATCTCAGCGAATACTGCAATCATGCACCTTTGAAATGTACCGGGAGCATTGCATAACCTAAAGGACATGTGCCTGAAAGCATAGGTACCAAAGGGCATGTGAATGCGGTTTTCTCCTGATTTTCAGGAGCGATAGCTACTTGGTTGTAGCCCGAGAACCCATCTAAGAAGCAGAAGAATTCTTTTCCTTCTAATCTTTTTAAGATCTGATCGATAAAGGGTAAGGGAAAATGATCCTTCTTCGCCGCAGTATTCAAGCGTATGTAATTCACACAGCCACGCCACGACGTGGGTACTCGTGTCACGATCTCCTCTTCGTCCTCATTGGTGGTTATCTGAATTCCTGACTTCTTCGGGACAACATGAATAGGTGCCACCCACTTGGAATCGAAGATGGGGTACATAAAAGCCGAGTCACACCATTTCTCAATCTCCTTCTTCACGGCCTCTCATAAAATTGGATTCAACTTGCGTTGGAATTCATGAGAGGGTTTAGCTTCATTCTCAAGGTAGATATGGTGCGAACACAGAGCGGAATTTATCCCGTGGAGATCGGAGATGCTCCAGCCTATTGCCTTGCGGTTTTTCTCCAGTATCTCTAGCAAGCGAGATTCCTACTCATCGGTCAATCGTGAACTGATGATGACCGGAAATTTCCTCTCTTGTCCCACAAGGAAGGCGTACTTCAAGGTTATGGGTAATAGTTTGAGCTCAGGTAAGGTGTGGTCATCGAGGAAATCTAGCTCAATCAATTCTGGCTATGTGCTGGTAGTGGCTGGATCTGTCTCTGAATTAACTGCCACCAACTCATTCAGCTCTAGAGTCGGATCGTCAAAAGTATCCAAGCAATTGGCGAAAGCCACGTCCGACTCATCATCCTCATCTTCTGATTGTCCTAAAGAGGGAAGGATTGGCAGGCCCAGTTGGGCCTCTGTGTCATCGAAGATGTAGGGGGATGCATTTTCTGTATGATCTACGCTAAGTTCGTTCCTAAGGATCTCGCAAACTGTCTCATGCACAAGATTCTCTCCAGCGAAGAGGGACTCATCGGTGGTAGCTGGGTTCTGTCTCCATGACCCAATGGTGTCTACATGAACACAATCTGCTTCTGACGAAGTGTACTCGGTGCTAGATTAAGATCCTGGTCTCTGCCACCTTGTCTGCTTCATCTCAAATTCCTCATCTCCGCTTGGAGTTTGGAACTGAATTTTCCCGATCTTGTAATCAAATAAGGCCCCTTAAGGAAGGTCCTTCCAAGAATGATCTGAGAATCTCTCCAATTTCGAGGGGTCTCCATATCAAGGACTGTAAAGTCCACCATGTAGTCCCGACTCTCGTCTTTGATGATAATGTTCCTCAATTCTCCCTTGAACCTCTTGGTTGATTTGTCTGCAAACTAGAGTAAGGCTCTGGATTTCCTAAGAAGTCCTAGATTTAGCTGCTCATAGAGGGTTGTGGGTATCAGATTAATTGAGGATCCATTATCTAGGAGAATGCGTGCAAACACAGTGTCATCGACATGACTCACCACATAATGAGTACCCATGTCCCTTCGCTTCCTTGGAAACGTATTCTTGATGATGCAAGTAGTGGATACTGACAAAACGTGCTTCTCAACACGGCTTTTGATTTTCCTACTGATCCTAGTAGGTATGCATCTCACCTTAAGGTACTTCTGAAATGCAGGTGTCATATCCACATACTTATCAAAGAGGATTGTGACCTTGATATATTTGTTGCAGAACTCCACCATCTCAGGGTCATCTTTTTGGAATTTTTTGGGTTTCTTCTTCTTTCCACCCTTAAGGGCGCGGGGGAAAGGGATTATTGATGACAACTCAGATTCTAAAACTAAAATATTCTCATTCAAACGGGAAACTGTGTTCTATGCAGGACTGAGACTCTGACTCTGACTCTGACACTGACTGGAAAGAAATTCATGAAATGAAATAGGTGATGCATCTACTGCTACTCCTGGTGCGTCCTCCTTATATGGAGGTGCGGGCTCTTCATCAGGCTCGCTTGATTCATAGCTGGTGCTTCTCTCCTTTTTCTTTCCATGGTATTTTGAGGACTTGGAAATACTCTTATTCCGCTGATGATGGTGGTGGGGATGCTGCTCCTCTGCCTCCAAGTTCTCATCAGGTAGAGACTTGGCGGCGTCTTCCTCATGTACCCGTGCTAGATCAGGTACGGTCATGGTCCTTCCGCTCTTGAGGGACATATGATTAACTTTATCGTACGAAAGGATCTCGTGTTCAGATAGAGAGTAATCTGAATAATATACCTGATCACGTGGTCGATGCTGTCCCTGATTCAAGCTATTGGGGTTAGCCTGAATCTGGGCGGGAATTGGGGTCTTTGGTGCCATCTACTGACCTTGATGGCGTGAGACATTGTTCAGATCTGTTCTTACATCTAGGTAATCGTTCTGTATCTCCTGAACCCTATCAGTCAAATTCTGGATGGCCAAGGTAAGGGACTCCAAGGGGCTTGCTGCTGTTGACTAGAGGATGAGTGATTCGACTGTCTATATTGGCCCTGCTGGCCTTGCCGATACTGCTGTGGGTGGGACGGTGCGGTGTCAGGTGGTGGAGGTCCCTGCTGGCCCGAGTGGAATGTGCGCTGCTGCTAGTGAAGTTGAGGCTCATATCCTTGTCCTGGTCGGGACTGTATAAAGCGCGGTGTGGGGACGGAGCTGGTTTCCCAGTAAGCTAGGGAAGGTCGGTTTGGCTGACCATTTTCTATCCCCGACTGTCTGCCGATGGGGTCGTGGATGCACCATAGCCCGTTGATCTCAAAGACCTGTGGAGGCTCCTCGTAGACTGACTCCACATGCGGGGGTGCGTGCTGCTCCTGCTGAGTGTACTGCTGCTCCTCAACCCAGCTGCTCTGAGGCCCCTGTACCTGCTCATGTACTAACTGAACTCGATGTACAGGTACAGGTGGTGCAGAAGGGGCAGGTAGTCATATCTTGGCTACCTTCTCAGTCAATTCCTCCCCTTACTTCGGCAATCGTGAAAGCGCCTCAAGGTCAGTGACCCTCTTGTGGATATGTTCTACCATGGTGAGTTTATCAGCTATTATCCCCATGCTAGGGATTAGATCATTTATCAGATCATCTACAATCCTCCTGAATGTCTCATTAGATAGGCTTGAGGGAGACACCTAATAGGCCCTGTTGGCCTAAAATCTGCCTGTTTCCACCATCGGCTCTAGGATCTTCCATATGGCATCTTCGTTCTTATTCAAATAGCTACCTACACAGGCTGCACTCACCAACCCCTGCATTTCTGGGGGCATACCATAGAACAAGGTCTGGACTAAAATCGCCTTGGTAATGCCATGGCAGGGGCATTTTTGTGTGAAGTCATCGAATCTATCCCAAGCTTCATGGAATGGTTCGTCGGGGCCATGGGAAAAGCTAGTGATTTTTGTCTTCATCTGGTTAGTCCTACTGAGTGGGTAGAACTTCTTCAAAAATAAATCCTTGAATTGCCTCCAAGTCGTACATCTAACCCCGAGATTCTTCAGCCAATGGGCAGCTTTATCTCCTAAGGCAAATGGGGTAGCCTTCAGCCTGATGTAATCTTGGCCAACCCTATGATGACTAAGGTTGTTACACACCAACTCAAAGTCTCTCAAGAAAGCATATGGTTCTTCTGTAGCATTTCCATTGAACTTCAGTAGCAGACTAAGGAAATGGAGATTCATCTCAAATGCCTCTGGGGGTACCTCAGGTACGTGCCAACTATGCATCTCATTCTCAGCTGGGTTGTAGGCATCTACCATCGGTCTATCTATTCCACCCGCCTCAATCACTTGTCCCATCCGAGCCATAAGATCTGCATTCAGCTCCTCGACTTTAGCTAAACGGACAAGGACTTGATGCATAGGATTATCTCTGTGTTCCTTTTCATCTGGATTTTTCTTAGGCATCTTGGTCTCGGGTTCATCCTATTCACATGGATAAATAATGTGGTCTAGGTTAGAGGACGTAGTAATGAAGACATTCTCACCGAGGCGAAGTTCTTCCTCGATAAGATGAGAGGAAAGCAAAGGGATGGTTTGAGGGTGACCATCCAGAGAGTGAGAGATCCCGGACTCAAGATGGTCATGAGCTCGGGTTGGCCCAAGTTGCGCTTGGGATGATGAAGATGAACTTCGTGAGGGGTTCAATGAGAGATTTGCGAAGCTTGAGTAAATATCCCCCAGTCAGTCATCTTTGACGACAGAAAGAAGAATCAGGAGCACAAGTGTAAAGATAGGATTTGACTCCTACCTGAAGCAAGTAATTGAATCACAAACCCTGAGTTCACACTCAACACGGTGAAGGACCCGAAGCCGATTCTGATTAATCTGGTTGATTTTAAGTGTGATTTTCCAGGCAAATAATAAGGATTACGCGGCCTATAGGGAAGTCGGCTCAAATCCGGGTGCGTCTCCTATGTTTAACCTCTCGCCTAAGATACCAACGCCCTTCCTTTCTTCGCTCCTATCACCATCTGAGAAGTTCAAGGACCTGCCCCTTCGTACTTACCGAAGTAGGCAGAGGCTGACAAGGCTTATAACTTCACCCCGGGAGGGTTACTAGCAACTTGTTGTGGTGCACCGCTGCTTCACCCCTATCTACCCGTCAAAACAGGCGGAGGCTACTTAACGCTGGTCAGTTGAACCTATAAGAATTCAGCCTATGATATTTGCTAGGATCGGGGTACGTGATATGGAAGGCAGAGATTTTGGCTCTGCCTTAGGGCGTGCACACACACTCTGTACCCTCACTCAACCTGAAATCAAGGTCGGGGTTATTCTCCCGTAAACAGAATTTCCGATTTTATATTGATTTTTTTGGTCAATTTATTTAGCAGTCCCAATTTTAAGTTAGATGACCACTTGATCAGTCCAACACACAAGGAACGCCTATCGTCCAGGCTCAATTTCCTTTAATCCTAAGTTAAAAAGCCAATGGGGGAGGAGTCGAGAAAAGTCGATGCACGATAAAATGACGACGTATGCTAATTTCAAAAGACTTACAGCGATCCTCACGCTCTATATGCGGGATGCAAAACAGAATTGAAATTTTATCTAAATGAATGCAGTCGATGAAAAAGCCGCTCCAAGACAAACAGTTCTATTATCGAGTGAAGTACAAGTTAAATTTGGCTAAGTTTTGCGGTCTAAGTGTGTCTTTTAATGGTGAAGTATGGTCCTAGATATTACGAGCACAAACAGTCCTAAGAAAGCTCTAAGAGCCACGAGTGCAGGTCCTATCCTACGTCAAGCAACCACACAACACACGGAGACTCTTTTTATTATTCACTTACACGTGCTAGAACCCAAAAAGGAACTACTGTAAGTGCAAACCTTTTTTTACAAGTTCTCTCAAAAACCACTCAGTTCAAATCGATGCTTGCTCTTCAGCTCGCCTGGCGAATCACCTTCGATGCCTCGTATTCCTCGCACAAAAATAAACGATGGTCGGAGAGAGGACAACACAAAATAAACAAATGCTGAAAATAAACAGAAAAAAATATTTACAAGAAAATCGAGAATCAGACTACCCGGGGATGAAAAATCTAAAATCTAGATGTTCTGAAAATTAATCTAAGTCGTGCCTCCCCGGCGACGACGCCATTTGAAAAATCTGAATCATCCTTTTAATAATGTCAAATTAACGATTTCATTGTAGTCGAATAAAATCGAGTCAATCAAAACCGCTTTAATTAATATCAATTAATATCGAGCGGCAATTTTTATTTTACTTGGGCAAGCCCAAGATCAAACTCAGGGAGTCAACTTTCTCCTTAGATTAATTTAAAGTCGTTTTAGATGCTAGGTTTTCAGGAGAATATTTTTTTTATTTTTTTATGCATTAAAAAATGCAATGAAATCTTGGATAAATTCAAGGGTTAAAATGTGAATATGGTCAAATTAATTCCAAAAATTCTCAAACTTGGCTAGAATGTCAATTATGATGAAATGAAGCTACTCTAATATTTTTTGGAATTTTTAGACTCTATATGAATTACCTATAAATTAAATATGAATGCAGGGTGGTTTTCGTAATTTTAATTTGATAAATACCAAATTAAATAATTTTCATAGATAAAAATTATCTTAGATACTTTTATGTGAGATGAATCCAGGAAACTAAACCTTAGAAACAATTAATTTTGGACTTATTAAAAATCAATGAAGTGAAACACTAATTAATGTATTTAGACCTCATTATGTGTGTAAATGATGTGATTTTTGGGCACAAAGTAGAACTACTCAAACTCTCTACTGTGATTTTTTTCACAATTTTTGGAGCATCAATCAATTTAATAATCAATTAAAGGCAAATAGTGGGCAAAATATACTATTTTCCACTAAAATAATTACATTAAATAACTTGAAGCTCACAAAAATATAACAAGCATTCACAATGATAAAGCCTAAGATGTTTTATAATATGCAATTTTCGGAATGACAAAATGATGCTAAATAGATGTTTAAATAAATATGCAAACACAAGGGTATGGATGCAATATAGAAAATAAAATTTGATTAAAAATAAATATGTTGACAAGACTAAATTGCAATTACCTATACTGATGAGGGTATGGATGCAAATGACCCAGGGAGTCACGAGCACCTCACATGCTTCCGGAAGGTGGGGACTCAGTCGTGAAAAGCTGATTTTACGGGGGCTCGGGCGCAAACTTCCCATTGTTCGCACGTGCTAGTCACGCGCATGGCCAGTTCGGCGGTTGCTTCGGGACGGACCTCCACGTGACGATCACTGGTGTTTCGGTCGCCCCCGAAGCTAAGGCAGGATGGCGAGGCTTGGCCTGATGGACTCTGAGCCGCTCGATGAGAATCGAGCGGTGCCTGTACTGCGAGCTGAAGATGAAGATGGAGGCGGAGCGACCTTGGCGGAGGGCGACAAGGTATGGCGGAGGAGTCTCGATGGAGGTGGTTGCAGCTCGTGGAGGAAGCCTCAACCGACACACGGTCGAGGAGGTGAGGTTGATGACGAAGCTGGAGACGCGCGTGGGTGGTGTACGCTGCAACGGCGAAGCAGCTCCGATGCGAGGAGTTGGGGAGGGTAGAAGGGTTGCTGCTGGTTGTTGGAGGGAGACGCCTAGTCGACACACGACCGTGGCTTGGTAGATCGAAGATTCTGCTTTGCGCGGAGTGGAGCTCAACGGAGCACGTGAAGGTGGGCATGGTCGACCGTCAAGGCGAGGCAGAGCAGAATCGGTGGAGCGACATATAGCTCAGGTGGTTGCGGCGGAAGTGCTGAAGAGCGAGCTCGAGGCTTGCAGGTTGCATGCAACACAGATGTCGATGGGTAACTGCGCATGTGTAGTGCGAAGGCGTGATGATGAAGGTTGGATGGATTCAAGTGGAAGAAGGAGACGAGAGCAAATAACGAAGAGGTAGAAATCGAAGATGAAGAATAAAAGGGACAAGAGGAAAGAAGAAGAAGGAAGGGAAAGAGAGTTCACTTGGAATGGAGTAGCAAGGGTCGACTCCTGGTTATCGTTCAACACCTCGATGGGGGCGGAGCTGAGCGAGCTTAGGGAAGCTCGCATGACGGAGGTGTACTCGACGTCGGATCCCACCTTGAATGGAGGTAGAGGGTTGTCGTTGCCTTCTAGAAATGCTCAAACGCTATCACTGTAGAGCTTGACGAAGCTGGGCCTCCTCCCTTGTGACGACGGATGGATTGGAATAGCAGCGGAGGGGGAGTATTTAAAGGGGGAGCTTGGGGTTCCGGTGGCGAAAGGAGTGGGTTGCGTGGCCGATAAGGAGCGAAGGAGAGGGGATCATGGGTAGCGTGTGTACCTGTGAGGAAGAGGGTGGATGGGTCTTCGTCGTGGGCCAGTCAGAGAGGGGAGAAGATGGAGGAAGAGGCGGGGGAAAAGGAAAGGGCGTGGATGGTTGGAAAGATGGGCGACGTGGGTGAGGACGATCCGGAGGAGGAAGAAGAGTTCTTGGCCGTTGGATCGCGTGATCCAACGGTCAGGAGAAGGCGCTCAAGAGCAGCTTGGATTAGATCTAGGGAGGCGAGATCAAGGGCGATAATAGCGCCACGTGGCAAGATGGGAGTAGGGCGATAGCGGACGGCGGGGAAGACGAAGTCTTGGCTGTTGGATCTCGTGATCCAACAGCTAAGAGATGGGCGCGGAGGAGCGACCTTGATTAAAAGATCAAGGTGCATCCAGGGGCCGAGGGCAAGACACGTGGCGTCAGGATATGTGGGCGGAAACGGAGGATCCTGATATGATCTCGAATTGATCGTAGGGCGGAGATAAAAAGCAGGAACGTGCGACTGGGATTAAGGTGCTTTAGAGGAGATCGGATGGCGCTAGACGCTGAATTTATTGGATTAGGAATTAGTATAAAATATATACAAATTGGTGATTTTAGCTAATATACATGTGAATATTTACAAATAAATTTGGCTCCTTATTAAATGCGAAAATGCATGCTAAAATGCAGATATTATTAACACATGCATGAATGATAATTATGCAATATAAGTGATGAAATGCATCTAATTACTCGGGAACAAAGCTCTATTTTCAACTTTTAGAGTGAGGAATCACAGATTCATCAATCACTATATCCCCCCTAACATGACATTCCAATTTCGTTAGAAACGGAGACTCCAATGCCCTCCATCTGAAGGGGTCAATTTCAGCATTTCTGAGACCGTTAAAATTTGACAGTCTTGATGGAGAGGATAGAAGTATCGAATTAAGCCGAATTTTTAATGACAACATGGTGACATATTGTGATCTAAATTCCAATATGTTTCATTTTAGAAAAATAAAAAAATATACAGGGGAAAGGGGGTGGGAGCATGTAAGTTGGTTACACCAGAGAGCATACTCATTTTTCCCATATATATATATAAATATAAATATATATATATGGGAAAAGGGAAGCTACACCGAGGGGTGCAGCCAACTAACTACACCCGACCATTTTTCTTATTGATTTTTTTATTTTTTTTAAGGAAACTTAAGGGGATCTACTTGGTTTATTGAGCGGAATATGCGTTTCAAATTTCATGCAAAACAAACGTTACTAACATGCCCATCTAGATATGGTCAATTTCAATAATTGTGAGACCGTTAAACTGCGATAGTCTTGATGGAGATGATAGAACTATCGAATTTAGTTGAAATTGGCATGATATCATGGTGATAGATGGTGATTTAAATCCCCCTATGCTTCATTTCAAAAAGATAAAAAACCAATGAAAAAATGGTCGGCTGTAGCTTCCCCAGGCCCCATATATATATATATATATATATATATATATATATAATTTAATGGGGCTGCCCCGCCCCCTATTTCCGACGTTTTTTTTATTTTTTTGAAAAATAAAACCATGTAAATTCATCCCTATATCCCTCCTACATGCCATTCGAATTTCGTCAGAAACAGACTCCTACGGCCTCCATCGAGATGGTGTCGATTTAAAAAATCCTGTTACCGTTAAAAAATGACTGTCTGGATGGAGGCCGTAGGAGTCTCTGTTTCCGACGAAATTCGAATTGCATGTAGGAGGGATATAGGGATGAATATACATGGTGACATTTTTTGAAAAAAAATAAAAATAGCGTCGAAAATGGCGCGGGGGCAGCCCCATTAACCTCATATATATATGGTTAAATGAGGTTGCCCCCTTAGCTCCTTATTCCATTTTTCCTATTTTTTTAATTTTTTTTGAAAATTTCTTCGTGAATATTCATCATTATATCCGTATATTATGTCATTCAAATTTTGTGCGAAGCATGAACTTCTACAACCTCCATCCAGACAAGGTCGATTGCAATAATTCTACGATCGTTAAAAAAATACCTATCTAAATGAAGGTCGTAGGCATCTCTGTTTCACACGAAATTTGAATAGCAGAATATAGGGAGATTGTGATGAATATTCATGAAAGAATTTTCAAAAAAAAATAAAAAATAGGACGGGAGAAGATAAGTTAGCTCTCCCTAAAGGCAACCCCATTTTCCCATGAATTCCATAGCATCAATTCGTCAATGATTTGTGCTAAAATATTAAATCCTCAAACCTGATGTTCTTTGTTTGTTATATTCATAGACACCCGTTCATAAGTGAAGGTAAAGTTCATGATCATTGTGGCATCCAAGTTGCTAGACTAATCATTACAACTTAAACACCAAGTTGAATTTGAGTTCAAACTTTTTTTGGTATATGCTAACTCCATGGATTTAAATGTATAAAATTTAATATTTATATTTGAAAGGATGTCATGAAAAAAATCTACTATTGTAATGTCTTGGGCTTAGGTTTTGGGTCCATTTATGGAGAAAATTTATCACGACAACTTGTTGAGACCGAAGCCTTCAGACTCAATTGGATCTGCTGACAACTATGAATATGATTATGGCCAAGCTATCAAGTGGTAACCTCCACCATTTATAACCCACACTTCGTGAGTTTTAGATGTGAGACTATGTTTGAGGTTGGAGTGTTACAACCTCTACCAGTTATATTCGCAACATTCTCATTACAATATAATCCATCACTTATTCTCATTTCTACTTGTACATAGACTAAATTTGACATTGATTTCTGCATCTAAAGAAATGATCCTATTTTTCAATTATTTTCTATATTTCTTCTATATAAATAAGGATTTTGTGCCACTGTCCATCTAAAAAATTTAACATCGATTTATTCATAAGATGGATATAAAGGGTAAAAAGCTCCTCTTATGTGAACATTTAAAACAATTTTGTGAATATATTTAATTTTCTTAAATTTTCATAATTCGGACTAAATGGTTTAAAAGTGGATATTTATCAAAATAAAAGAACATAAGATATTAGCCGATTTTTTCTACTTAGAATACGGCTCCCTCTAGATAATCCACGTTAGTTTTGATTATTGAATATTTTTGTTAGATGTGTAAACCACCGCTCTACAAATCCAATGACTAAAACGTGAATACGAAAAGTAACAACTAAATTACCAAGCTGCAGTAGATGCAGCAATACTCTTTTCATCATCTTTCAACTCAGATCCAAAAAAATAATACAAATTTAACTCCCAAAAAATATCTGAGCTAATGGGAGAGAGGAAAAAAAGAAACAAAAATATACGGAATAATTATAGTAATAATAATCAGGCGCAGCGCAAGGAGCTGGTGCTCCCATTGGCGGCGAAGAAATCGAGCTCGCACCGGACCCTCGCCCACGTCCTCACCGCAAGGAGACCCCCCACCCTCCACCGCGCCCTCCCCTTCCCCTCCACCTCGAAGCCCCCCACCTTCCCCGTCCTCTCCGCCTCCTCCCCCACCGCCGCCGGCACCGGCACCCCCGCCGCCTCCACCACGTACTCCAGCGCCCTCGTCCCGTTCCCCACCACCTCGAAGCCTCCCGCCCTCAGCTCTGCCATGGCCGCGCCACGGAAGCGAAGGAGCATGCGGAGGCGGGAGAACGCAGCGGCGCGGGGGTTGCGGTTCTCGGCGGTGAGGGTGAGGGCGAGGCGGAGGGAGGGGGAGGGATGTGAGAGGTCGAGGAGGAAGAGGCGGGCGGAGGAGATGCGGAGAGAGGGGAGGTGCGGGTGGTAGGCGGCGTAGATGGCGAGGAGGAGGAGGGCGGAGAGGATGGTGGCGGCGGCGAGGGCGGCGCACAGCACCGCCGCCGCCCATATGAGGGGGTTGGTGCGGCGGCCGCGGGCGGTGGTGAGCTTCCGCATAGGGTTGCCCATATAGTCGTGGTGGGAGGCGGAGTCCGAGTGTGGGGTCGTCTTTGCTGGATTCCCGATACCAGCCTTTGGATTTATTTGCAAATAAGCCCCCCATAAACTTTCATATTTAGAAACTGCGTCCGTATAAAAGTTTTAGTTCATCCACATGACTTCTTTCATCATTAACAAATATATTTAGTATCTTTGTTTTGATGTGAAACCTTATTACACATGTATATTTACGTTAAATAGTAAAGTATTTATGCTATTATATGTATATGATCAATACATTTATTTCTGCATTCAATTTTAATGATTTAATAACATATTTAACTTTAATCAGTAAAGTCACGATTTATATTTTAAAATAGATAAAGATATGGAACATATGATCATTTAATCCTTATCAGCGTGTCACGGGTAAACCAAATAAATTTTTACAAAGAAAATCTTTATTATTCCATATTAGTGTGATTTTCAACATCTTGTCAATATAATTCACATGTTCGAACAATTTATTGACTTCGACTGTTCACTGCAACAAATTATATACGTATATTTTAAGCTTTAAACAAAATGCATTTTATATCTTGTCAATTTATACATTGAATGTGTATTATATATATATATATTTCAAATATACTCAAATTTATCTTAAACATATTTTGATGGATTTTTATCAGCCCCTCCGAGATAATGCAATTTCAGTTGTGCCCCCTCCCCCCTTTTCAGGAATATCAGTTGTACCCTCAAATTCTTACCGTTCCATCACTTGTACCCTTCCGTTAGTTTAGCCATCAATGACTTGAACTTAACCATGATTTTTTCAAACCATGGTGGGTTAAAGAGGGGTATAACTGTTCAAACTTCTTCATCTTCCTCTTTCTCTATTTATTCTTCTTCATACTGTTCATAATTTCTCTCTTAACCACACCTCCATCCATCCATCAATTCGTCAAAATTTTTGCATTTTCATGGATATATCATCCATTGCAGATCAAATGGTGAATTTTATTGAATTTTTCAATGAATTTTAATGAATCGATTAATCAAAATTTCATGTCAACTAAACAAATGATGAAAGCTCCATTCACCCGCCCTCCTCCTTCCCCTCCCCTTCTCCTCCGCCCCTTGCTCCACTCTACCCCCAACCGCTTCCTCCTCCCCTTCCCCTTCCTCCTCTCCCAGTCTCTCCTCCAACGACAACCTCCTCGCCAGCTCGCCCCCTCCACTCTTCTCCACATCCCTCCCCCTCCACTCCTCCTCCACCCCTTCTCCGCAGCTCGTGCCCCATCGACCTCTCCTCCCTGACCTGTCATTCTCCACCCCTCCTCCCCAGCCCACCCCCTACGCCCCTTCTCCCCAGCCTGCACACACCCCCTCCGCCACTCCTCCCCAACCCAACCCTGCTCCACCCATCCTCCCCAACCCGCCCCCTCCCGAGCCCTCCCCCTCCACCCTTTCTCCCCAACCCGTACGCGCCCCCTCCACCACTCCTCCCCAACCCTCCCCCTCCGCCCCTTCTCCCAAACCCCACATCCTCACCTGGCCCTCCTCCCCAACCCTCTCCTACTTCCTTGTTGCTAACCCTTGCATGGATGACCTCGACAAGGTGGACAATGGAGCAGCCAAGGAGGATAGGGGTGGAAATTTGAAGAGGAAGGAAGAAGAATAAGAAATGGGGAAGATATAGATATTTCCACCCTTCATTTTTTAATTAATTACCGTTGTGTCCTCAAAGTTAACATCCGTTTGGAATGAGAATGGACGACAACTAACCCGAGAGGCACAAGTGATCATTATGGAAGAAGTCAGAGGCATGACTGATATTCCCAAAAAAGGAGGGGCATAATTGATTTTGCAATATCTCAGAGGGGCACAACTGATAAAAACCCTATTCTGATTCAATCCAATTTGATCGATCGCTTCCAACAATTTTTTCCTTGTCAATTCATTTTAACCTAATTTCAAAGAATTATGACATCATCATCAGATTGGACCAGTTTAATTCCATAATCCAGCTTGACCCAACCTTTTCGGTAATGTTTCTAGTTCAAACGTGTACTCGATTTTAAAAACATTGCTCGCAAAGAGCCAGATCAACACGGTCTCAGGTGGAAAAAGAGCACGTTATTCTAAGACTTCCTTTCTTAATTGACATGGAAATATGAGATAACTGGTACTTATTGTTTGATAAGTAGCAGACGCTAGATGTACATAATGTGAAAAAAATGTATATAGTAATAATTTTTTATATGATAAGGGATGAAGTAAATTGAACAACAATCAAACAATACAGAAGAATAGTAAGATAATCGGGATATAGAGGAAATCTAATAGATAGTTTTTAATCCCAATTCACAAAATAATAGCCCACAATCCAAAGTAGTAGCTACAATACAGGGAGGTGTGTTTATAATATGCAGAAAAGGGTTCCAAATCCGCACGGGATAGAGAGGGGGATAAAAAGATGGATGACGTTGCTCTCTTTTTTTTCTCTTTTCCTTTCTCTTTTTATTTTGAGCAAATAAACGTCTTCCTTAGGCTGTAAGGAAAGCCACAAATAGAAGAGGAATCTCCACGATCCCCGCAAATTAAGAATGGGACCATAGTTTGAATTAGTCTCAAATTCAGAACTTAAACTCCGCTGCCATTTTATTTACGCAGGAATTAGTCGCATCATTACCCAAACAAATCTCGTCAAGACGAAAACATGTTTGTTTTGTCATGTCATCAAAGTAAACCAAGTAAAAACTTCACGTCCAAATAACCATATGCAATTGATATTGAGAAATTACTCAGATACCCCTTTGAGGACCCCCAAAAGGGCTCATATAAAGCGTTCACCCCAAATATATTGATAATCCAAAAACATGTATGCAGTTTATATATTGCAGAAGTGCCCTCTCAAAAACCCACCACCCACCCCCAATAAAACGGGATTTTTTTTTTAAATAATTACTAAAAAATTCTTAATTAATTAAATAATCATCAAGTCATAATTATTTAAAAATATAGCCATCAATCGGCACCTGAGGTGCCAATTTGGGAAGTAATGTCCAAATCGGCACCTGAGGTGCCGATTTGGAAACACGAGGGATGGACTTGCAAATTGCCCAATGAGTTTGCCCAAATCGGCACCTCAAGTGCCGATTTGGGCATCCTCATGGGAATTTTGCATTTCCATCATTTGGGCCAATTTGTATTCACATCCCCTCGTTTGTTATCAATAGTTTTTTTCAGCTAACCTCTTTTGTTATCAAAAGTAGAGCATTACCCCACAAGAATATAATTACATTCGAATGGTAAATGTGTATCTTTTTTGTTATTTAAATAATTCTTTTCAAAATTTTACTTTTTTTGTTATAATTCTTTTTCTTTGTTATATTATATAATAAATCCTTTATTCTAATTAATTATATGTATACTTATAATATAATATATAATTAAATCCCTTATGATATAATATTGATCACATAATATTTAGAGAATAATGATACAATATATGTACCATTACAAAGTCTTCAGCTCGGAAAATCAATGTAGGTGAAGTTTTCAACATACATCTATATGAATTCGTATCCAATTATATGTTTCCCTAAATCTTCATCCTGGCTCATATCCAGACGCAGATTGTTATTCCTATTTGATATAGATGGTGTGAATATGGATACGAAAATTGACGTATCTGATATATATCTAATCCTTTTTCATAGTTAGTTAGCGTTGATCTGACCACTCGCTAGTAAAAGTCAGAGAACATGCCACGGTTGTATATTGTTGCTAACTATTCTTTTACCGTGGCCAAAGAGTATTGGCGACAATAATATTACCTTGGCTAGTACCACCGTGTCAAAATGTTTACCGTGGCCAAAATTCATGGGTTTTTACAACGGAACAATTATCGTGGTTAAGGCTTTTCAACCACGGTATAAATACCATGGCTAAGATATTTACGCCATGGTAAAAATATCGTGACTTAAACACTTTAGGCACAATAACGTTATTGTGACCTATAATTTTTCACCACAGTATGATTACCGCGATGCAAAGTGATAAGCCACGGTAAATATACCGTGGCAAAAACAAATGCTTTTAAAAAAACTCTTGGGCATGCCGATCGAAATATTCTTACAGCAAAAAATACTCTCGGACATGCCTATCAAATTATTCTTGTGTTGAATTACTCAAGATAAAATGTACAATAAATTTTTAAATGTGCACATGGGTCTCAACATGTAAAGATAAACATATAACCATGCTAAACATAAGGACACATGAGGTAAGGTACATAGTTAAAAATATATACAAACATGTCTAAATAGTGATGTCCAATAAACCTGGTATTTACAATCATATCTACCGTAGCAAATAAATTTAGGCAACGGTAATATAGCGTAACCAATACATTTTAGCTTCAGTAATTTTATTGTGGCCTTATTGTGTGGCCAATACACTCTTTTCTAGTAGTGACTCTAGAATTAAATTGAATAAGTGACAATTATTACGTATAAGTATAATTAATTAGAATAAAGGATTTAATATATAATATAACGAAGGAAAAGAATTACAACTAAAAAATTAAAATTTTGAAAAGAATTATTTAAATAACAGAAAAGATATACATTTACTATTCGAATGTAATTATATCCTTATGGTAATGCTCTACTTTTGATAACAAAAAAGGTTAGTTGAAAAAAACTATCGATAACAAACGAGGGGATGGGAATACAAATTGGTCCAAATGATGGAAATGCAAATTTCCCATGATGATGCCCAAATCGGCACTTGAGGTGCCGATTTGGGCAAACTCATTGGGCAATTTGCAAGTCCATCCATCATGTTTCCAAATCGGCACCTCAGGTGCTGATTCGGACATTACTTCCCAAATCGGCACCTCAGGTGCCGATTGATGGCTATATTTTTAAATATTATGATTTGATGATTATTTAATTAATTAAGAATTTTTTAATAATTATTTTAAAAAAAAGTCCCCAATAAAACCCCAAAGCCCAATGAAAGTATGGTTTGAGCATCTTTCATCTCTACTTGAATATATATATATATATATATATATATATATATATATATATATTGCACATATAAGCCGTGCAAAGCTTGTATTTACAAATATGCCCTTGTGTAGCATATAAAGCCATTGTTTTAAAAAGCACACTTCGATGCATTTTTGACAAAAAGTGCCTTGAGGCTAGGGTTGATTATCAGGCCAAGCAGGCCAAGTTAACCCGACCCCTGCTCGAATCCGAGTCCGTTTATTGTTTTCTGATTTCAAGCCGAGCCACAATCCAAAAGTTTGGATGGGCCAGCCCAAACCCGAACCCAACCCAAAGTTAAATGGGCCGGGTTCAAGCCAGCTCAATAACTTTTTTCCCATTATTTTTTTTTAATTTTTGGAAATGCTTAATCCAACAAGTGATATAGAAATGTCTTTTTAAAAAACTTTTTATTTTTTTTAACTTGTGACAAATCTAAGAATCTTGATATTCATATGGTATTCTGATAAAAAAAAAGCTTCAAAATGTTTGATTTTCTCTTTAACAACTTTTGATTTTTCTATATACAATTTATTCTTTCAAAAACTTTGAAATGCTTGTGCATGGTAGTATAGTTAAAGAGTGGAGATGGAGTTTGAGGGGGCTTGGGTTGGGGTGGGTCGTGAGGGATAAAGGTTAAGTAATATATTATATATATTATTGGTTTAGGATCTAGCTTTCGACTCAAGTTTTCGGGCCGGGCTTCGAGCTAGGCTCTACTTAGCCTGAACCCGACCTGTTTTAGAAACAGTTTTTTTGGGCCCGAGACCGACCCAAATTTAAACGAGCCGAGTTAGGCTAGCCCGACCCAATGCTCAACCCTAATCAAGGCTTTAAGCCTCACCCAGAAGTTGTGGGGCATAAGCTTCATGGTGTTGTGAGGTGTATGAGGCAGCCGAGACGAGGCAGAAGTGTAAGCCTCAAATGCGTGGCTTTTTTATTTTGAGTATTTTCTTTGCACATTGACCATGTGCCTAAGCATTATAATTTTATGCTAGTATTTTTGTTTCCATGTTAAACCTTGCATCTTTCTATAAATAGGTCCATACAAAGAGGAGATTGCTTGAAACAAGCGAAACTCAATGATCTTGTATGCATCATGTTCAATTTATCCTATTGCATCCACGCATACTAGTTTTATTGTACACAACATACTTAATTGTGTTTGAATTGTAATAAATTTTTATACTAGTTGCGAGTTTGCAACTTGATATTGTTACTTGGTCGTTCTTAAAATAGTTACCACATATATGAAGCACGGTTGAAAGAAACTACTAACCGAGTCCAGCAAGACAAATGGTTAGGAGTCAAGGCATATCAACCAGTGTTCATGAAATCAGCCGCATGAACATATATGATTGCATATGCCCGGGTGCAGCATGCAGACCATAACAATTTTATGAATCGGTCCATCATACACCCTTCTACCTTCATGGTGCAAGCTGTGCATCCTAGCATTGTGGAGGGCATAACTGATGTTGAAAAAGATACAACTAAAAAAAGCTGCGCGCATTACAAGTTTGATAAAAAAAACAAGTAATAGATAATATACAAGACGCTTCAAACAACAGATATAAAACAAAAGGAGAAAGGCGTACTGGTTATTGATGTGCATTTTTACCAGTACTACATTATACACTACATATTAACACGTATTGTATAACATTAAGTAATCGATACAAGAATTTGACACGGATTGATGATAAGAAAAGCAATATATGTAACATATGATAACAAATTGCGACTAATCACTATGAACATGAATAACAAGACACTCCACATTTTGGAATCAATAAAACGAAACTAAGAGCGGATAACTTATATCTGCGAGTTCTAATAGAATGAAAGTGATAATATTGGAATATCCACAAGAATTTTACAGTGAAATCCATCAAGTTTACATATTTTTGGCGATAAATGAGCAAAGATCAGTGATATGGCCTGTATATCAATGATACAGCTGATATATCGATGATAATCATGCGAATTATAAAAAACTTTTCTAATTAGAATTAGATTTTCTATAATTTTTAAAATTGTACTATAAGAACAATTATCAAATTTCAAATTATATAAAAAGATTCTAAATAAACCCATTTCCAATTATAACTATTTATATCAAACTGAAAATATAGCAAGGTATATGCTTGAGTCCTAGCTGACAGGTCGTAGTTGTGATCGTCGTCATGGTGGCTGCAGCCGTAGCAAATGATAAAGCATGTGTCTTTCAAGTTATTCGTGTAAGTAATAGAAAGTGAACGTTAGGATCATGGTTATCATGGTGTTCCTTATCAGTCTCGACTCCACATACATTGCATCTCAAGATCAAATGGTTACTACTACTATTACTCTTCTCGTGCTCTTGAATAGGCTTATGGCAAGTTGAGCTGGCTCACCATTGCTCATGGACTGAATGTCTTCGATGTTCAGGGATAGAACTTTGCTATAATCGCTTCCTCTCGTTGGTGGTCATGGTACTCCTAGTGGATGTGACCATGGTGGCATTCTCGCGGCAAATGGACTCGATGCACATAATGTAGGTCGAGACATCTAATCATCCACAGGGTAAACAAAAAATGGTCATCCTCCCACTACCAATGCCGATTCAAAAAGAATCTAGGATTATCTCTAGATGGGTCAAAAGAGAATCTAGGATTATCTCTAGAGGGGACTTCGATGAGATGATGCGTAGACTTATATGATTGCTTCACGGACGCATGCACCATCCTAGCAAGATTACTTTATAGAGGTTGTTTTATTCATTTCAAAAGAATTTGCATGATCTGCTAGGTTTGACTCTATTGCACATTGGTTGGTGGATTCAGAAGCTTTGCACCATCTCCATAGTAAGCAGCGACTTATGAGAGCATCACATCCTTGAGACCTTGATTCAAAGCATAAAATGATCAGATACACCGAGGAAAAAGGTTCTGTCAGATCATATTGATGGGGCACAACCCGGTATCATTTCTGTTCTGATACCAGTTGTTGGGAACGGACAATCTGATATGGATGCGATACACAATCGATCACCACCAATTCAGAAGCACATGATGAAAAGAAAGAACCAAATATAACAGTGGTCAGTCACCTCTCACGACCACCGGAGAAGAAGATCACTATAAATTAGAACAAGTACAACTCTCTCCGTTCCCTCACTCTCTCATCTCTTCTCTCTCTCCCCCTCCCCTCTAGGGGTTACATTGTTCTTGTGATGGTATTGAGGCAATGCCTCCACCCCCTCTATATATAGCCCAATCACATCCCCATAGTCACATTCCCAATAGAACTATAAATAAAATATAACTCAACTACTATTAGGATTAGTGGTCCAATCCTATTAAGATCTCTAATCCTAATTTGACTCTAAATATTAACACATGCCATGGGTAATTTCAAATTCGGAGGAATGGGCAAAAGCAGCTATTTGGTTTGGCCTTCCAGACGTAAATGTGCATCTTCATAACCCAAGAGCTATCAAAGCTATTGCACAAGTTATGGGGGAATATAGTGTTTTGATGAGATATGACGCAATTCACAAGACCAAGCTTATGGGTACATGCGGAGATTGATAACATTAAGCCTAAAAATGGGATTCAAATCTTTTAACGAAAAATTGTGTATGAGAAGATTCCTAAATTATGTTCACAATGTCGCCTGATGCCCGCAATATTATGGAATGCAAATTTGGGAAGGGGGAAAGAAGGAAGCAAAGTGTGGAAGTATGAACCAGAACTGGTTGCCTATTCTCAAGGAAACACAAGAGAAGAGAGGTTGGTGGTGACAAGGAACTGGAGATTGTTGACTTCCCCCATTACTGCGCAACAGTTTATGGTTGGTAGTAACAACAGGTAGGAGTGTTTGAGGATTTCAAAGGAGAACTTGCAACAACGGAAGCAGGTGCAGCATGATTTATAAATGTTGCAGCAATATCACCCCCCCCCTCCCAATCACTAAAAAAAGTATCATTTTATGGTCTTACTTGAATAAGAAAAGGAAAAATCAAAAGGTGAGTTTTTAGAAGTTGCAAAATGATTGTATAGGCAAGAAACAAGCTCACGTTTTTTGGAGGCCATAATCAAAGTCTCAGTGGCAGACTGTTGGCAGTGTTGGACAGTGAATTTAACCGAACAACCAGCCGGTTGGAGGCAGCTGTGCCTGGTGCAGTTGCGAGGTAGCAGCAGCATTCAGGAGATGCCGGTTTAGAACAGGCAACTTGAAGAAACTCAGGCAATGAGGAGACGCAACTCCATTCCCAGCAGAGGCACTTGGAGGAGCTTGGTGCACAAGCCCGGAAAGACAGTGGACTGCAGCAGAATGCTGCTATGGGATGTAATGTCAATGCTGAAATGGTTGTCATGGGTGCAGTAGAACTGTAAAAGTGAAACTCCAGTTTCTCCAAAAAAACGTTTAGTTGAGCAGAATAATGAACTGATATGAGCACCACAGGGAGGAGAGAGAGCTGAGACAATACGAAGGAATGGGATTCTGCCGAGATAGGATGGAGTTGACATCCATGATGAAAGGCAAAAAGCAAACAGGGGAATGATGAACAGAAGCCTCAGCGGCAGTTGGACACCTCTTTACAACAGCTGCCAAATTGTTGGGTAGAGAACTGTGTGTTGGATTCAAGAAATAACAAGAAAGGAAAAACAAAGAAGGAACCAGGCTTACATGATAATATACTATTAGAATATTTGAATGTGGAAGAAAATGGTTTTAAGTTGAAAAAGAATAAAATGAAGGGATGAGGAGGCTGGAAGAGAAGAAACATCTTTTTTCTGTTGAGTTCATCTGCTCATTCGAGATTGGTCATACTTCAAAGTAACAGAAACAGACATTTTGAAAAGTGCAATACAAGCCTAAATTTTCCTGTCATGAAATTATTACTATGAGGAGATAGTAATAAAAACCTAAATTTGTAGGCTTTTAGCCAAGAAAAAATCTTAAAAGATAGAAGACGGATTTTACTTCTCAAGAAGAATGAGGAGATGCAAGATAAGTTTGAAGTGGTGGACAATACTTCCTTTTCGGATGTAAAGGTCATGAAGGTGAGAAAAAGACAAGACGAGCATTGTGTGGATAAGGAAGCAAAGGGGGAAAAGGCCACTGATCTATAGTCAGTGAAGATTATGCTGCCAGGCAGTGGAACAAAGTGAGGTAGATTAATGGCGAGAAGGTGAAATAAGGGGGATCATCCATGGTGGTTGGACTAAGGAGTAGTGCCTGTGTCTCAGGTGGGTCCTCGGACAGTTTTCTTTTTAAGCTAAGTCCTCACAGTTTTTAGAAACTAATGTTCATGCCGGTTCTACTAAGTCTATTGCAGATACGTGTACTTCTGGAGCCGCTTATGGATCCAGTGATTTGGATTTGGCTATTGCTCATTGCAAGGACAAGAGACAACGCACTCTGCCTCTTCTATTGTAGTCCCATTCTCCGACTGAGATTACATTCTCCGGCCGATATTACTTAAAGACAGTTTATCGCGGCCTTATCTACTACAAAGATGGGAGGAGATGGAGGCTCTAAATTCACAAGGTATCTGGCAGCTTGTAGACATAACTACGGGAGCCACGGTCATGGGTATCAAATGGGTCTTTGAAGTAAACGACAACCCAGCATGGTAGGCAATATCACGATATATCGGTATCACTGAGAAGTCCATAACAATATCAGTATGTATATCTTATTACCAGATATCGGCAATATATCGGCGAAATATCGCCGAGATGACGAATCTGCCAGCTAGGATTTCCACCGATATCTGCCCACAAATCACCCATTTGCACATCTCTTCCTCCAAGCTCATCTCCAAAGCTCTTCCTTGGGGTAACCTCTAGATCTACTCCATTTTTTTGTTGAAATTGTGAAATTTGTTAGGGGCTTTGTTCCTAGTTAGGTAATGCATATTCTTGTTTTCGGTAACATTTGAAGTATTTATTGAGATATTTGGGGAACTAATTTGAGGTTTTTGAGTTATGTTGTGAAATTAAGTTAAGTTATGGAAGAATAAAGTTGGATCTAATGTTCTAGATATAGAAAATAACATTCTATGGTGATTTAGGTTAACTAAAAATTAGTAATTAATTAATTCCATGAATTAAAAATTAGATGTATACTTTAATGTGATATTTGGGGAACTAATTTAGGGATTTTTGGTTATATTGTGAAATTAAATTAAGTCATGGAAGACTGAAGTTGGATATCATGTTCTAGACATAGAAAACAACATTCTATGCTAGTTTATGTTAACTAAAAATTAGTAATTAATTAATTCCGTGAATTAAAAATTATATCTATAATTTAGTGAGATACTTGGGAAATTAATTTGGGATTTTTGAGTTATGTTGTGAAATAAAGTTAGGAAAGAATAAAGTCGGATTTCAACATAGAAAACAACATTCTATGATAATTTATGTTAACAAAAAATTAGTAATAAATTAAATCCGAAAATTAAAACTAAAATAATTAGAAAATATTTGATTGTTCTCCTCATATGCCTCGTGAATGTTTGTTGTGTAATTTCTTTGTGGATTTTACGCTTCATTAATGCCTCCGGTTCGGAATCTGATGGTTCTAATAGTGGTGATCATTTGGACAACGGATAGATTGGTTGGAGGTATGCCAACGCTCCAAATAGCAACAAATCAAAACCACATCTGTGGGAAGAAGTTGGGAGGAGGGGGATTACGAGACTGAAGCATCATCTTGTTGGCAACAACAAGAATGTTGCCAAGTGCTCGTGTTATCCCAGAGATGTGAGGAAGTTGGTGAAGGCCAACTTGAAGGAGAATGACAAAAATGTGGAGAGGTTGGGATGAACAGTTCAAAGAATTCATGTTCGAGAAAGAGTGCAATGCCCTCTCTGATTCTGACGATGATGACTTCACCTACTCCGCTGACATTCAGACCACAACGGAGAGGAAGGCATACAAGAGGGCGACAAAAGAGTCTATGAGGAGCAAGCTCGAGAGGAGAGAACTCATTGGTGCACGTAGCGGCTTCTGTGTTGCCGGTGGCATTGGGGGTAGTTCTGAAGGCACATCGATACCACGACCCACAAAAAAAACACAAGGCAAAAGGATTGGAACCCTTCTTGACGAGTAGAGGGTCCATGCAGTACATGCCAAGCAAGGATCCAAGGCAGAAGAAGGTGAAGGGGATATCCACTAATGCACGAGAGAGAGTGGGCAAGGCCATCAACAAGCTCTTCTTTGGAGAGAGCATTCCGACCAACGTTGCGAGCGGGTCTTTTTTACAGCATGCCATTGATGAGATTGTTGCAGCGAGAGCGGGAGTGAAGGCCCCCACATCCAAGGATATAATGAACAAGTATATCGGGATGGAAACGGAGATGAATGAGTAAATCTCTTAGCTAAGGAGATGGCCAGAGTATAGAATAACGTTGGTGTGCGATGGATGGACGAGCTACACAAGGAATCAGATCATCAACTTCATTGTTTACTGCGATGGAAAGATCATTTTTTGAAATCTGTTGATGCATCTGAACATGTGAAGGACCACAAGTACCTGTTGAAGTTAATGAAGGATGTCATGAAGGATGTTGGTAATAAGAACATTCTCCATATTGTCACGGATAATGGCAACGACTTCAAGAAAACAGTTGAAACAATAATAAAGCCTAGTAGCTATGGTATTTTTTGAACACTGTATGCTGCACATTGTATAGATTTAATTCTAAAGGACTTCAACCAGAGGAAGCTCGTCTCAAAGGTGGTGGAGCAAGCACGGACGATCACCACCTTCATTTACAACAATTCCAAAGTGTTGGCTTTGATGAGGCAAACACACAATGATGAGCTGGTGAGACCTGCCATCACATGTTTTGCAACCAATTTTATAACGTTGTGAAGCCTTAAACAAAACAAGACATGGTTGAAGACCAAGTGTTGCCAAGATGAATGGTTCGAGATACATGAAGGCTGAAGCTTGGACCGAAGGATGATGAAAAGTGGAGAATCATCAATGATCTCCACTTTTAGGATGGCATGACTCGGGTCACGAAGATAATGGATTCGGTTCTTCTGCATTGTGGATCGTAGACGGCGAGAAGCCCACAATGGGAGTGATCTACGAGGTAATGGGTTGCATGAGAAAGAAGGTCAGAAAAGCAGTTGTGAGGGGATTCAAAGCTGGTTAGACATCTTAGACGAATGTTTGTCCAAGATGCAATCATATCCTCTTCACAAGGTTGGTATGTATAATGTAATAAATCTTTTTTTCATTTTTGATAGCACTTTAGATGGATCAAAATCCAAGAATTGTCCATATTTTTTGAATCAATTTTATAGTGTTGTGAAGCCTTAAACAACACAAGACATGGTTGAAAACCATGTGTTGTCAAGGTGAATGGTTCGAGATACATGAAGGCTGAAGCTCGGACCGAAGGAGGATGAAAAATGAAGATAATCATCAATGATCTCCACTTCTGGGATGGCGTGACTCGGGTCAAAAAGATAATGGATCCAATTCTTTCTACAATGCGGATCGTAGACGACAAGAAACCCATCATGGGAGTGATCTACGTGGTAATGGACTGCATGAGAAAGAAGGTCAGGAAAGCAGTTGGGAGGGGATTCAAAGCATGCTGGACATCATAGGCAAACGTTTGTCCAAGATGCTCTCATATCTTCTTCACAAGGCTGGTATGTATAATGTAATAAATCTATTTTTTTCATTTTTGATAGCACTTTACATGGATTAAAATCTGAAAATTGTCCATATTTGTGTCCAGCTTATTACTTCAATCTCAAGTACCAGTATAAGAACGGTTTAATACAAATGTTAATCTTCTAGCAGTTGTACAAGCTATGGTGGAGAAGCTCGTCAAGGAGAGGACACATACATCGTGCATGAATGAAGTAAATAAGATTTTGTAATCTAGAGTGAGAGTAACAAAATATTCATTGAGAGCATTATGTAACAATTTATGACTTCAAATAATGTACATGTTAAGTACTTCAGGGATGCCATGGGTTCTTTCGCTACAATTACCACAATTAATGGACGAGGCAGTACTCTTCCTAGTAAGGACTAAAAAACGAATAAGTCCATTGACTATGTTATGACGCATCACTAATTTACTATTATCGATTTATCTCCTTTTGGGTTTTCCGTAGCCGAATGGTGGTTACTGTATATGGTGGAAGCTCCCAACCTACGGAAAATGACAATGAAAGTATTGTCTCAAATCACATCTGTTGGTGGATGTGAGAGGAACTGAAGCACATTCAACTTGATTCATTCGAAGAGACGGAACAACTTGAGGGAACAGAGGTTCCATGATCTTGTCTTCGTGCACAACAACTTGAGGCTGAAGATGAAACATGCAGGAAAGGGACAAAACAAAGAGGACTACCCAGACCTCATCGATATTGCATACGTTTTCAAGATGGACGATGACAATGCAGGATGAAGATATTCTGCAGAGGTGGTTGGATTCCAATGGTGCTCCGGTGCTTGATCAACCAGGAGGCAGACCAAATCAGAGTATAAGCCAACAAATGAGAGCAGATGTTGGTGACTACATGGCCAAATCCGTGCTTTGTATTTGTCAATGGAACTTGATGAAATTGTTGATGACATTCTCTCCGCTGGTTCGAAATCCAAATCCAAATCAAATCAAATCAAAGGATGACAGTGGAAGTAATAATGATGATGATGGCGACGACGACGACATTGCTGACAGTCGTGGTGAATCTGATGATGGGGAGACATATTCAAGGGGGTCAATGTCAGCAAGGGGTGGCCGTGGACCACATGATGATACGAGATTCGAGACAGAGCGAGAATACATGGAGTGGCATGGAAACACGCATAGACATTTTGTCCCAAGTCCGAGTCCAGGATCTATGGATTACGATGCATATGAGTGTGGCCACTGTCCTACAAACAGCTACATGGACGATTTGATATCATCTGCAGATTTGTTGAGCTGCATTGACATTGACAGCCCATACCGTGGAGGAACACTAAGTCCCTTGAACGAATATGGATCATCACAAGATAAGAGATAATTTGGCATCTTCCCTGAATATTTTCATGCTCCTACACCTCCATCATATGGATATGGTTACAGTTTATATGGAGGATATAACAACTACAACAGTGAGAACTAATAAGCTAGCCAACCCGAAGAGAACCAGGGCAACTTCTTTGGAGGTGGCAGTTTTAGTTTCTTCCTCGGGACCCGAGTACACACTCGTGCCTCCTACACAGAGATATTTTCCTAGTCCGTCACCGTCATCTCAAGGATTTCAACCCAGTATTTTACAGCCTCGTCATGCACCTTGTGATACCGGATCTAATGTTGTTTATCCTCATCTCAAGATACTCATAGGGATCGATGACCAATTGACCATCAATACATGCAGTATGTCATGGATTACAAGGCCATATACTCGTACATGACATGGAAAAACTAATGTGTTCACTGAGTTCGTGGTCCGCTATGAGGCAGAGGGTCGATTCACATCCTCCACGGAACTCTTGGTTCTAGGTAATCTCTTTTACAATATTGCATTAACTTACATTTTTTTCATTTATTTTTGTAAATAAATAAATCTTTATACCAAAGAAATGTTGTCTTATTAATCATTATGCACATTTTTTTAATCAAATGACTCAACTCAATGTCATTCACTGTATGCCTGATATGACCGATGTGTACGATAAAAGGATCATAGATGATCTATATATGTGTTATCTAAGTGTATATCTGTAAGTTATTTAATGTTATAAGAACTTGAATGGAATCCATTTCAAATATCTATAAGTCAGGAATTTACATTAACATCGATATGTTCGATATGACCGATATGTGTGATATATGGGTATAAATGACTGATATGTGTGATATAAGTGTGTATTTGTAGGTTATTTTCTGTTTTATATCTAGACGATCTTAATTTCTGAAAAAACGACAAAAATAGCTTTTTGAGTCATTTCTGGCATTTCCATTGATATCCTCGATATATCGACGATATATCCCGATATATCCTTTTCCAGACGGATCGATACAATATCGATATTTCCTACCTTGCAACCCAGATGGTTCCATTGACAAATACAAAGCACGATTGGTGGTCAAGGTTTTTACACACATATATGAGATTGACTTCCTTGACACCTTTTCCTCAATTACATGTCTTTCTACAGTTCAAATATTGTTATTTGTTGCAACTCAATATAATTTGCCTCCATCAACTTGATGTGAAGAATGCATGATCTACATAAGATTTTCTACATGCAATAACCGCTAGGGTATGAGGCTATTAAGAACCCTCGTTTATAAGTCTTAAAATTATCAGAGGTCCTTGGGAACTTGAGATTCTTCAAATTTTCTTCTACTCGTTCCTTGTTTGTGAAGAAAACAATGATAGATAATGTTGTTATGCTATATGATGATGATAATTCTTTTAAAAAATAACAGGGTGCATATCACAAATGATGATAACGAATGTATAACTGTGGTAAAGCAAGTAAAGCAATGCATGGCAAAGAAGTTTGTGATCAAGGACTTGGAATCCTCGCAATACTTTATTGGGATTGAGATTGCTCGTTCCAGACGAGGTATTGTAATGACTCGAAGAAAGTATGCTATTGACCTACTACGTGAAACTGGAATGTTGGGCTCAAAGCTATACCAGGTTCCTATGGATCCCAAAGCTCAAATCTACAAGTCTGAGGAGTTGGGAGATGCAAGTTGCGACAGAAAGTTGTTAGGGAAATTACTTTACCTTACTATAAGAATATCAGACATTTCGCTTACTATTGGCAAGTTGAGTCAAAGAAATCTATCTACGCTTAATTTGATGCAACAACGATGATCTTGAGATACATCAAGTCCTCCTTACTCAATGAGTTGCCATGGAGTCATGGACCTCATAACTAATTCCGAAGCAGATTATGGAGGATCATTGCTTAACAAAAATCCATAAATGATTTTTGCTATTACTTGGCGCAAAACTTAATTACTTGGAGGAGCAAAATATAAATTGTTTCTCACTCTAAATTAGAGCGTGAGTACATAGCTATGGCACAAGCAACAGTGGAACTAATGTAGATCTGGTCTATATATTGACAAATTTGCACATCACTCCGACTTACATCATGGAGCTTAGATGTGATAATTGAGTGACCATGAATAATGTGAATAATCTCGTGTTTGTTTGATTCAAAAAAATCTCATGTTTCGTGAACATACGAAATATGTTGAGGTTGATTGATGATCATACTAAATATCAAGGCCCTAAATGTCAGTTTCAGTCACCATTTCGGTGACCGACCGAAACGGAATTTCGGTGGAAATTCGACTGAAATTTCGATTATTTTTTGTACTAGGGCCCCCATATTTCGGTCATTTTGACCATTTCGGTCAAATTTCGATTTCGACTGAATATCGATATTCGACAGAATTTCGATCGAATTTCGTTGAAACTTGATCCCATGCTAAATATGTCTTCATTTAGCCACTTCGTTGAGCTAAATTTGAGAGATACTTTAGCAAGACGAGCAAAAAAATCTCATGTTTCATGAACGCACGAAATTTCTTTCTCAAGTTAAGTGTTAAATATTTATGCTTCAGCTTGAAGGGAAGTGTTAGAGCTGTTGAGATATAATTGTTAAGATAAACTTTGAATATTTCCACTAAAATATTGTCACTAAAATATTGTCACTATTAAATTTGATGGTAAAATATTTATGAATCAAACCTATGAATTAATACATAATTACATTGTCAAGACCCTCTACCACCAACGATCATTAACACCATAGCTTGTAGCCACTTAAGGCCCAATTAAGCACCATCTCTTATTGGTGCACATTATTCCATTTGTCATTTTCTAAATATTTATTAAATGGTTCCCCTAAATTCACCAATAACAAGCATGACTTAAGTAGGATCCAAAGTCAAAGAGCTCACGTACTATATATACACACACACACACACACACACACACACATATATATATATATATCCTCATTAGCCAATAGAATATGTCGGCATCATCGTTAGATACACCTAACTTGTGTAGGATCCCCAGCCATTCACTCCTTGGTAATAGTTAGTTTGTAAATATATCTTATACATTCCTTCTAGTCGAACTTTACATGTGGATGCTCCAAGCTTTCATCTTCACTTCGTTAACAACCACCCTCACTCCTTTGCTTTCCTTCGTATAATAGTAAAGTTTTCATCGATTTTTCAAGGAGAAAACTTTAAATGTTTCTTTTTCCATCCTAACTGTCTCTTTTACTTCCTTTTAACAAGCCTGGAACTTCTTTGAATTTTATACTACAAGCAGCTATTTAATGCCCCATTTCATCAGTGGTTCCAAATATTTCAGCTTCACTCTGTTAACCATGATCCATGTAGCCGACCTTAATTAACAGTTGACTCCTACTTAATGTGGGAGAAGGGTTAATGTGAACGGAGGAAAGAATCCATGTAGCCAACCCTACATAATGTAAGAGAAGACTTTGTTGTTGTCATGTCACTCTGTCAATCACCTTCCTCACTCCTTTCCTTGCCTTCTTATAATCATAGAGTTTTTAGATGTTCTTTCAAGGAAAAAACTTTGAAAATTTCCTTTTTCTTATTAAGTTCCTCTTATACTTCTTTCCTCCGTAACCAAGATTCCTTCTCCATTGATGCGCATTCTTTTAGCAAAAATAAAACCTCTTTAAAGTTATTTTTGTCTACTGTAAGTAGCTTTGTAACACCACATGTCATACATGACTCCAACAAGATTAGCTTCTATAGCATTTGCTCCAGCGTTTTTATTACTGTTTTAGAATCCATCATTTCATTATCATCTCTTTGTAAATAAAAGGCGATGTTGGGAAATTAAACTCTTGCTTCAATGTCAATGGAATTTTAACAGCACAATCAATCTATTATTTTTCACGTAAAGTAGCCACTTTGTATCTTTATCCAATCATTCTTAAAAATGATCAAACACTAAGTGTTCCTTTCTTGAAGAAAATTTTGCTACAACAAAGACATGAGCAACTGCTAAATAAAAAAACTTTCTTTCTTCGTTTTATCTCCATAATAATGGCTACCATAAAAAACTGAAAACACCAAAGAAATGATTTCCCTCGTGTCCAATCAAATCTCCATCGATGCAAATCATTTTCTTTGTGATATTCTTAATATAACCTTATCCAACTCATCTAAAAAATCTTTCTTAATACTTTTTTTACTAAAAAAATCAAGAAAACCGCTCCTTCATTTCTCTCCAAAACCATATCCATCATGTATAATTGATACAACAACAAAGCCTTTTACCACATTAAGTAGGGTCGGCTACATAGATTCTTTGCTTCCATTCAGATATTATCTTGGGCCATTCTCGGGCTCAAATCCAAAAAAACTAAGATCCCTTCGGATAGTCCCCTTCCAACACTTCTTGAGCCTTTCTCGTCCTTTCTTAATCGGCTCAACATCCCAAAACTCGCATCTCCTAACTGGTGCATCGGCTAACTTCCTTTGCAAATGGCCAAACCACCTTAAACGGTTTTCTCGCATCTTATCCTCGATTGGAGCTACACCAACTTTCCTTCTGATTGCATCATTCCGAATCCGATCTTTACGTGTATGTCCACACATCTACTTTAGCATTTTCATTTCTGCTACTGCCATTTTCTGCACATGTCTATGATTCACAAGTCAACATTCAAATCCATAGAGCATAGCAGGTCTCACGGCTACTTAATAAAACTATCCTTTGATTCTCAAATGAATTTTCTTATCATATAGAACAATAGAGGCTCCTGTCCACTTAAGCCAACCTGCATTTTTCTTTGGGTAGCATCGCCATCATGTATAATTGAAAAGTCCAAAAAAAATACATTTCCAATGGAATGTCCAACCAAACAAATCATTCTCTATGGGACTCTTTTAAAAACCTTATTCAACCCCTTCAAGAACTCCTTTTAATTCTTTCCCCTACGCCATGCATATGCATGAACAAAGTTTAGGGTCTTCGTATAAGTAAATTGTTGGTAATCATCACAATTCGATCCCCTAACCTTATGTTAAGTCTTTGTGCACAATATTGTCATCCCCATTCCGAACTTTCACCTTCATGAAAACAATAGATTGAGACTGGTTCTTTCATTCTCACCTTTTTCTCCACCTCTCCTAGAAGCATAAGATACCAACCTTCCAACTATTGTGTCCAATACCTCTATAACTTGCATTAGAGAAATAATATTCCATAATTTCCATGTCTCAATCCGTAACTTAATTTCCTAAACTAGCTTTACATCCGCATCTATCTACCAAGATGTGGAAACCCTTACCTTATTTGAGTTGCACCCAGACAGAGCAAGCTGGCTTGTTTACTCGCATGTGTCCCACATACACAAAGCCTTGCGAAGTTTATGCTACTCTCATATGATAATTAAGTGGGTCGATTTTTATACATTCACACAATGTAGTGCATTACTAGGTCAAGATTCTTACTGAGTTTCGATCATAAGCAAAAAGTATGGCAACTGATTGCGATAATTTTATACAAATTGTCATATGCCTAACAGAAAAACCTCCATTAACTGATCTTTGAATTGGCAATTAAAAGGCAAACCCATATTATCAAAAGTTTATAAGGATCTATAAATAAGCATTTCTTTTAGGCACTTAGACCATTAAATCTAACAAGTGACCAAAGAATTTAACGGCAATGGTGAACTTGTAAATGTATTGGTTTTAAAGGGCCACAATTTCAAACGAGGTCAAAGTGGTGTTAGCAAGTAATGGAAGGGTACATATGTGAAAAATCAACTAATTATAGCAGGAACATGAAAACCAAAAATACAACTCTTAATAACATATTTTCCTAAGAAAGGGATGAGAAGATGGGTCAAAGTCAATCATCACTACAAAATGCATTACTAAGCAGAAAACCACATTGCCTAACAAGCAAATGACTTCAGCTAAGTATTAAATCCCCTGGAACATGTATAAACAAGCCATCATATGCAAAATGATCAAATAGATCGCCAGTCTTTCAAAAATGCAACAATCACTGTATTCGAAAAGCCCATGACACAAGAACCAAAAAATAGAGACAAGCCCAATATGACACATTAGCTTGCTTTTTTGGTTGCCAAGTTATCCCGGGGTAACCTGACATACCCCCTACTCTATCCATGCATTCTGGGTTGGAATTAGTTATATGGACCATACAATTTCTTTGTTATAATATTTTTTAACCATGCTCAAATAAAAAATAACATAAAAAACATATTATCATCATTAAAAAAGTTAATATAACACGTAATCAATGTCACATCACATCACATTTATCATTCCAACCCTCCCAACTATCCAAACAGCTACCCCAGTTACCAAACAGGTCCTAAATAACAGAGACTGAGAATCTCAGCCCTCCACCTTGTGTTCCCATACTCCATACGCAAAGGTGCAAGCCCTAACAAAAGATGTTGATCGGGATCTGTCATGGCATTTTCACATGCTGTACTATCATGTAACACAAACCATACCGCGGAAATCCACTGAATTCAAACAAGGAATGCAATCTATAATAGACCTTCCTTAATGGGTAGACAACCTAATATTCAGTAAAATGTCAGCTTCCGATTTGCATGCAACTTCATGCAAAGTAAAAGGTCAGGTTCCTATATGAGTAGACATCCTAATATTCAATAGGAGAAACTATTTGCATATCAAAAATCCATCGGGGAGAAAACATCAGATCATGTAACCTACAATGGTAGACATCCTAAAATTCAGTAAGACAACACTATTTGCATACCAAAAACCCATCACAAAGAAAACATCAGATTCCGCAATTAATTACAAGGCCTGAGAAGGCAATCATATAGCAGGAAAGAAAAAACAATAAAACATTGTTCCTCTTATAGAACGAAAGGGATGTCTTTCATTATAAGTTAAGCAGGATGTTGCAATGTACGCCTTCCATATATTCCATATCTGTAGTCACTTTGAACAAAGTCTAGAAAGGAATTGCCAACATCTTCCGATAAACCACCTCTTCAAAAGCTTGCTGTCTCAAAAACTGGCAGCAGTCCACATGCTCATGATCCCTATGGAGTCACCCGGTTATTATTGACTAAACTAAATATCATGATTTCCCCTCTTATAATTTCATTATTGCTTGCAAACAGTGTTCGACTTGACAGATCAAATGGTGCCTCACAATCATAACCACAAGTCCCAAACCCACTATTGCATATTAACTCTCATGAGGCCTATTTATTAAATTCTACAATGAGTTCCGAAAGCAACTTCCGTGTATGCACTCGATCGACCAAGAGGACATCTTCAAAAAAAACGTGTAGACATCTAGCCTGAATCAATAAACACAGATGTATAGAAAATCAGGCCAGAACCAAGAAACACAAAGATGTATAGAAAGCAATTCCCCTCTAGCTCATCCCGCCTTCTTGAGATATATAAAATTTGAGCCTTTGTCTTTCGAATGGCCGAGCAGTACTCTACCACCAAACCTAATAAATGGGTTAGCACAACCAACCAGTGAAGGAAAGAAAAGGGAAATACTTACCTTTAAATTACGATGAGAAACAACAATGAAATCTTTCTCTTAATTTTTTTTGAGGGCCTCCACCGTATAGGTGTGTGCGCAAAAACTTCACCATTTAATCACCAAAAAGTAATTACAAGCCAATTACAAGTGGTGAAGCCTTCTCCCACTTCAAGCAGGATCGGCTACATGGATTCTTGCTCAATTCCATGTTGAAAAAGCCGACTATATTTTACGCTAGTTGTCGGCTACCTAACGCAACCCCCACGAGGGGGATTTGAACCTTGGTCTTTTGGGAGGTAGACACACTGCACTACCACCAGACCATTGGAGTGAGAGCACAAGCCAATAACAAGTAAGAAACAAAAAACACGTGTTTATGCATTCCAACTCTCTACAACACCCTAGCATGTGCCACCACATTCTCCACGTAAAAACAATCATGGCGAAAGACCATCCCATCTACGGCCAACCAAAGAGTCCAAATTATCACGATACAACTCGCATGCTCATTCTCACTACCATGCCAATCCACTCCAATGGACTCCTCGAATCTAAAGACCGCATTAGTAGTGATCATGGTATTCCCAAGAATCACCCAAGCATCCACCAAGCTCCTACACCTAAAGAAAAGGTGGTCCGCAAATCTTAGCATCCTCCTAAGATATACAACAAGTCGGGTCAGCCACCTGAACAAACCTTGCAAATATGTCACCGGTCAGCAGTCTCTCCCCCCCTCCTAAACAGGCAAAGAAACACCTTCATGCACGCTGGAATTTTCCATCTCGTAATTCTTCTACAATCAACCATGCACCCGTCAAGATCAAACACCGTCAGGCCCTTCATGGCCCTATACGCCTTCCCCACAATGAAAGACCCATCACACCAACTCCAACAGTCTCCGCCCCTCCGTGACATGCTACGTGCCCTCCAGCTCCCTGCTACAGCTCCAAGAGCTCAGCCATACGTTGATCCGAGAGCTCGGATCTAAAGTGTGGAAAAAGGAGTGTATGTCCAAACATCCGCAACAAAACAGTTCAGGTCAACTACCAACGCCATCAGCCGCGGGAAATGCAAGCCCCACCCTCCAATCATCATCCTAGAACTTGAAACATGTACCATCATCGAGTACCAACCTCAAGAACGACAGAAAGCACCACACCGCAAATGCCCCTCCAAAAGTATGAGGGAGTCGACCCTGAAGCCCCCCTCATTCAGCAAAAAGCACTCCACGATGTAAATCCTCTGAACCAGACCACACAGCAAGCTGTCAGCCTGTCACACTCCTCTTAGATACAAGCGATCCATTTACTGAGAAGAACCCACCTACACATTCCAAGGCCACCATCATCCTTTAAGCGCAATATTGTCCCCCAATCAACCAATAGCAGCCAATTCGAGTGATCGAAAAACAATAAAAAAATCATCTCATAATGCTCTCAAGCCTCTTCCTCATCCCCAACAAGCATAAGCCTATATGACAAGAAGAAAATAGGAACAACCGAAAGAACTGACCTAAGTAGTACCAATCTGCCACCATGAGACAAACAAATAGATCTCCAACCTGCCATCCTCTGCTCCATCTTCTTGATCACAGGTAGCCAATCTGCCATAGGCATTCTCCCAGCAATCAACGACACACCAAGACACGCCAAGGGCAGCTCCCTACAAGGGGACCTCAATCAACCAACACATCGCCCAACCTCCTCCATGCCAAAAGGCACAAACTCCGACATGTCTCTATTAAGCTTCAACACGGCACCGAAAACATCAAGGACAACAAACAAATCTCAGCAACTCTCATACCCTCCTTTTGCAAACTAGATGGTAGCGTCAGCATACTGAAGAATAGGCACCGAAATCTCCTCCATACTATGACCACTATAGAAACTGTCAGATCCACCATAACCGACAAGGCATCCATTGCAAGAACGAAAAGCAGGGGCACCAACGAGCAACCCAGGCAAACATCCTGTTGCGACTGGACCCCCCCCCCAACCTGGTCATACCATTCACAAGGATCGAAGTAGAGGCAGTCATGACGCTCCTCTTCATCCCATGTAATCCACCAATCCGGAAAGCCTCTCCTAAACAAAGAAGCCCACAAGAAGAGCCAATCAACACTATCATAGGCTTTTGAGAAATCAACCTTCCACAATGCACCATTTACTCTCCTCCTCCAGTCGACCATGATCTCAGACGTTATCACAACACTATTCATGAGCTGCCTGCCAGGCAAAAAGGCGTTGTGTACCGAAAAGATGACAGTGTTCAGAACTCCCTTCACACGATTTGCTAATACCTTGGCCACAATCAAGTAAATTGTGATGTAAAGCACAATAAGGCAGAAGCCCTCCACCCTAATGGTCGTCTCCTTCTTTGGCGGCAAAAAAAATCATAGAATGGTTGAGACAATCAAAACTAGAGTTGCCCTCAACAAATTCAAGCCACCATCCCCTCACCTCGTCAGCGAACTAATCCCAAAACTCTGAAAAAGAAAATGGGAAAGTCGTCCGAACCAAGACAACAATCCAAATTTAGCGCAAAGACCGCCTCACGAACCTCCAACTCGAACAGCTTCATCAAACTCTGTGTCTGACTCTCTAATACATCTCACCCTCATACCTAGCCATCTTGATCCACAATGCAGGGCATGCATGCTCATGCTCTTGAAATATCCCGTTACCACCCTTGCAATGTCCTCGCCACTATATTCTTTACCCCCAAACATTGATAAAGTGAATCATATTCCTTCTGCCATTGACCATTGCAAAAAAATCTGGTGTTTGTGTCTCCTTCCTACAACCAACCATGGTGATCTCTTCTTCCACTCCAACTCCCACTTTTTATCCTCATCCTCCAAAATTCAATGCACCACCCCACGGCTTTCAAGCTCATCCACATCCAGTTCCCAGTAATCCTCTAAAGAATCCAACCTCATCATTTCATAATGTTCCTGGCTTTTACGTAGCTCGCGCAAAATACGAGAGTCCTTCTTGAAGGTAGTCAGTCTATCCGTAACGCATTCATCTTCAGAACGAGCTTCACGGTAGCTAAAACTGGCCACCTCCAAGCTAGTCCGGAAAGAAGTAACCAAATCACGAAATCCCTCATCCAACATCCGACAACGCTCAAATATGAAATATGAGGATGAACCTATATCGTTGCACGTGTCCAAACACAAAGGTGTACGATCCGACCTCGACCAAAGAAGCGATGTAACACAATCTAGGCTAAACATCTCTAGAGCCTCAACAAACAAAATAAACCGATCAAGTCGTAGGGACAAACACCTCAAAGTATACTTACAATTGCCTGCATCCAAAACCTCCAAGCCAAGCTCCTCCACCACCATGGCAAACAGCCTAGATCCAGGATCTTGATCTCCTATCCCACCTTACATAGCCTCCTAAGACAACATGATGTTGAAACTACCGCATACGAATCACGCCAACTCCAGGAACATGCTCCTGACCTCCAGTAATTCGGTCCATAAAGTCGTATTCTGCGAGGAGCCTGGAATGCAATCGACCGACGTCACTAGAATCATGATTGATCTCTTTTGTTGATCAAAACAACTGACACAAAAGTCCACCATTCCAAGCAACAACAATCTCCCTTGAGCTGTCATCAGCAAGGATAGCCTCAAATTCCATGGGATGAGACAAACAGAGCTCCACCGCAATAAATCCAAAGAACCAACCTTCATCTCATGCAAGTAGGCCACATCAACCCTACAATATGCGAGCATAGAACCAACTGCCATCCTCTTCTCTGGTTAGCGCAACCCATGCACATTCCACGACATGAACTTCATTGTGACCTCGTCCGACAGGTAAAAAAGTCCACCATTCCAAGCAACAGTAATCCCCCTGAGCTTCCATCAGCAAGGACAGTCTCGAATTCCGTAAGATGAGGCCTGGAAATCGAAATCCACAACACTAAGTCCCAAGAACCAACCTTCATCTCATGCAAGCAGGCCACATCAACCCTCCAATCTACGAGCATAGAACCAACCCATGCACATTCCACGACAGGAACTCCATTGTGACACTGTGGGGGACCCCCCCAATATGCACCCCCACCCTATGCACCACTGCTCGAACATATGTCTCTTCTGTTTGGTTCCCTACTACCGTCATTCCCTCGACGACTACTTCAATTACCTAGGTTTCAACCTCAACCCTCCCCCTCCAGCACCATTGGCGTCACCTCCTCCACACTCCCCCCAACTTCCTTCGAAGCCACAAAAATGGCCACATCACAATCACACTCCAGTTATCGTGCCTTGCAGTCGATAGCATCCGTCTGTCGCCGCTTCCGGGAGAAAAAAACCAACGCTTGCAGCACCCCATCGTGATATCCAACCGATCCAAGGATCTCGAGCAATCAACTCTACTGACTGCGACGGTCAAAACCCCCTTCCCCTTCGATCTTTGCGAAGCCACCGCCAACCTCCATGTACAGGTACCCCCACCCCCTGCGAGGCTCCCCCACCTCCAACGGACCCACCCAATTTCTCTCTGCTAACCTCACCAACAATCAACCCCTCCGCCCTAGACTCCAGCTCCCTCATCACATCACCACAACTGCTGCAAAGCAGGTTCCCCATCCCCACAACAACAGCAAGTCCCACCATACTGGGAAGGTGCATCAAAGAAGCTACAGGAGGGTCACCCACCTCCTTCCTCCTCGCCTGCAAGACATCCCCCGACAACGCCCCCGATGGGAACCCCATAAACAGGTATCTAGGCATCTCCGATACTGATCTAAATTCGATCTGTCCATCTCCACTAGAGAGCTGACAAACCGGGTCCCGATGAGATGATCGATTATTTGCACTTGATGTAAATGTGGATGATGATGGGAATTGGTGCAGTCCAAGCCATGATTTCTAAGAGCAACCATTTCTATTACAAAAGGATATAAAACATCAGTCACTGAATGGACGAATAAATCCACTTCCCAAGATTGTTCTTAACAGCATGCAAAAGAATCAAGCTAGCTAAAAAATGCAAAAATCAACTATTCTTTCTAATCTCCTATAAAACTTAAAAACTTGAAAAATTGTAATCTATGTTCCAAGGAGTAACCTACCATATTTTGCAAGTTGTGCATGCCAAACTCTCATGATATGACAGAGCGGCTCAATCATCAAAATCAAGAGGGATTGTGAACCAATAAGTGTGAGTTTCTCAAGACAGTAGATGCATATATTTGTCTACATGAAAAACATATGTGACTAAAATGATTGCATGCTTGACAGTCCGACTTCTTGAGGGAGATCCAAAAACTCTTTGCCAAATTATCCCGCACATAATAACGAAAGCACCAGACTCCAAAAACACGAGGAGTTGAAACATTAGAAGATTCGACCTTCCTCCTCCAAACGAGCACAACAGCATCTCGTCAATCTACTCCTCAAGTATATAATTTCAGCGACTCAATCTCAAATTTTCACAGCTTACAAAATATGCATACATGTACATAAAATAAGAGACTAATATGAAAGTGGTTACCCATGCCTCACGATATCAGACTTGTTATAATCAAGGTTCAGGAAAGCGGTATGTATATGCGTTCGGATTGGTCACTGAATAGCGACTAAGCAATATGCGAGGGCATATGCGGGGTATATGAGGTTCTACGCATTTCCTAATTTTTTATTTAAAAATAAATAAATAAATAAATACAAATTTGACTACAACTGAACTAAATTTATGTATAATTGTGATCCAACAAAAGATCTAAGAAAATGGCTTTCATATAGAGCTCAAAACAATCTCTATCAATCAAATATCAATACTTCAATAAAAAAGTTAGCACACAATAATTGACAGCAATCACCAAAATATGCAAGTATCCAAAAGAAAATTGAAATTTAACACTAATAACATTAGTAATGTACTAACTAAAATAGTATAAGAAAACATAAATGTTCAAGCGACATTTTAACTGGTAAACTCCAATATGTGGAGGTAAGACTTGTAACTATGTATGTCTATTAATATTCATGATACGATGATATGATGTCCTTCTTAATAATAAATTAAGTGGACTGACTTTTGTTGCAACTTGTATACCAATATATGTGAATATATATTTGTATAAATTCCTCTATTGTTGAATTATAATGTTAGTTATCTCTATCATTATATTTATTACTGATTCTCCATCAAAAGTACCAAACTCTATGTATAACAATATATTGCATTCAAAATAACTATTAGTTGACTAAATTAGTTTGTTAAATTATTGGTACTTTATTCTTTTTCTTCCTAGCGCATTTCCTCATACAATAAAAAACGTGGCACAAATCATACTATAACACACATTTCATACACACATTTGACACGTTTCAGAACAATAACATGATATAGGTTGATTAAAAAATCAGATATAAAAATCACAATAAAAAAATTACATATAAAAAATCACATTTAACCCAAAGCGGGCGCACGGAGGTCATATGCGGCCGCACAGCCCGCATATGCGGCTTACATAAGCCGCCATGGGCACATAATGGAGGGCTTCATGAAATCGGTGCGCTGAAGGTGTCACATGCATATGCGACCTCATAGACCGATTTCGTGAACACTGGTTATAATAATACGAGTATATGTTCGTATTCAACTTAGCCACACATACAAAACCAAGAATGATTTTCTTCTGAAAAACTAAAACAAGACAGTTATATATAAACGAGTCAACCCATATGGGGTAAATGCAAAAATTGGTACAATTTAGACGATTTCATTGTCTTTCTGTGGAAGATAAAGTGGATAACTACAAGGTTGATAGCCATTAACTTTATACTAGAACTAAAATCAAGTTATTGGTGGATGCAATCCCCCTCAGTGACACCTACGATGCAACTACAATGGCCATTGTGCATAAGACTGTCCCTCACCACAATGCCCACAAAATAGAGTGTGCACTAATCGCTACAAGCCCTTAATGATACACATCACAACCTAGAGACAACCATGAAAACCTGAAACATCACTGAGAACCATCTAATGTTGAGTAGTTCAACTGAGTAGTATCCAACTCGGAACAAACATTCCATCAAAAATGGCAATTAAATAAAAAATGCCTAGTTTCCATATCCACATAATAGTAAAACGGCCAAAAGTTGTTATATATTGGTACAAACTTCACCAATAGATATTTGTAGCCATTTGCAACCATCAGCTTCTCCAAGTAAAAACATGAACCTTCAATGACGCTTCGGTACTCTAAACAATCATGCAATCCTTCATCCTTAACTGATCGACCACTTGCAAGGGGTGTTACAATTCGCCTGTAAGCTGAGGAACTTATCATCCCGTATCCAAGCATCTGTGCATGAAGAGTCCAAGCTTGGGCATTGAGCATCGATATTGGATTTATTTGTAAGTAAAATTGTGGACAAATGCTACAACCCCAAAGACCTTGGGAGTAAGGCAGAATAGGTCCTTCTCAGAAAACACAATCAAGAAAGGAACCTTTTTTTCTCCAAGAACAGTAGAAGGCATGTGATTCACCAAGTAACATGCAGTGAGGACTGCATCACCCCAGAACGAATGAGGAGCTCGGCTCTGAATCAAAAGAGTTCTCATGACATCCAGAAGATGACAGTGTTTGCGTTCAACAACACCATTCTGTTGTGAAGTGTAAGCACAAGAAGTTTGATGAACAATACCAAGAGATCTGAGAAATTCAGACAGTTGTAAAGTGGAAAACTCCAATGCATTGTCAATGTAAATAAACTTCACATTAGTAGAAAAAATATTCTTAGTTTCAGTAAGAAACGATTTAATGACAAGACCTACCTCAGACTTATTCTTTAACAAGAAAACCCAAGATAATCTAGAAAAATCATCCACAGCAACAAGATGCAATTATGACCGGGAACTCGACTAGGGCCCCAAATGTCAAAATGAAACAACTCAAACGACTGACTACCGTGACGACTCTGACGACTCGAAAAAGAAGAACAATGGTGATCCTAAGCTAACATGCCTTCCAAGGTAGTATGAGTAGAAATCCGACGGAGAACACAACTTCTGCAGAGGAAGGTGTACAAAGTGAAGATGCCACATGAAAGGAGAAACAGATCTAGAAGGAATGGTAGCAACAACAGCACATGGAGGCTGAACCAGTCTGTAAAGTTCTCTCTGCTCATGATCACATCCAATCACCTTATCCATGAGTGTGTCCTGAAACACAAGAGAAGATGGGTCAAATATGGCACGACAATGTAAATCTTTTGTAATCTAACTAATAGACAAAAGATTCATATGAAATGCTGGAGCATGTAAGACATTCTGCAGGCGCATCGAGGGGGCTAGAACAATCTAACCGGACCAACAATGGGTAGATGAACCCCATTAGCAATCACCACTTATCTACCATGAGAGATAGATCTGTAAGAAGTAAACTGAGCTTGATCTCCATGCATATGATGAGAAGCTCCGGAGTCCATGATCCAACCAGTCAAATCTGAACCACTACAACTGGTAAGTGCATAAGCGATACCTGACGAACTCGTAGAAGCTCTGGCAGTAACAGTTGTAACATATGAAGATCCTGTCGTTGGGGTGAGCGGGGTAGTCATCATCTCTCTCAATCTAGAGACAATATCGTCAAGCCTTGCATCATGAGAAGGAGATGGAGTAGTCTCTGTTTGCTCAACTACACTGGCAGACGTCAGACATACATGCTTCAGATAGCATGTCTCCTCCAAATGTCATGGGCGGTAGCAATGTGTGCATAGGTCGCGTTGACGTCCTCCTCGACCGCAGGATCCTCGTCCGTGAAACTGTGAAGTACCCCCTCTGCCACGAGAAGCTTCCATCACAAAGGGAATTTGGGCCATGGTAGTAGACGAAGTAGTGATCATGCTCAGCCTCTTGTAGACCTTCTCAATCAGTGGTATCGTCTCTCCAGTAAGCAATTGAGTATGTGTTGCATCGTACTCAGAGTCAAGGGAGGACAGAAAGACTCCGGTCATAGTGGAATTTCGGTATGCTTGCTACTTTTCAGTGCTAGTAGTAATGGGCGTAAAGCTATGGAGTCGCTCAAACATGCCTCGAATATGAGAGAAGTGGGCATGATGAGGCTGACCATTTTGCTTAGTCGAGAATATGTCATACTACAATTAGAGGATCTTGCTCTCATTCTTGGCTTGCCCATATACGTCAACTAAGATGTCCCACATAGCCTTGGTCGTGGGTTGATTGACGATGTCGTTGGCAATCTCCGTAGTAAGCGTCCCGGAGAGCCAAATTCGTGCATAGGCATCATCTTGCTTCCAAGAAGCATCGGCCTCGGTCTTGTATGACGTCTTAAAATCAGTCAAATATGCTCCTTGTTATGGCACTGCATAACGGTGTGAAACTGCATAGACCACAACTCGTAGTTGGTTCCATCCATCTTGACGATGGGAGCCGGGCCCTTGAAAGCGTCGGACGATGAAAATATGTCACCCTTGTTCTCTAGCATGATAAGAAATATGCCAAAAAAATCGGAACAAGCTGGGAAGTAGACTACTCTGAGCGAGCCTACACAATCATATATAGTGGTTGTGCGTGTAGACTCATATAACCATCCTCGTCAATCCTTGTTGTAGTCTAGGGCCAGAAAATGTGATTTAGATGTTCAAAATCACGTTTCTCGATCAAATTCAGACTGTATCAGCTGCAACAATGGACGGGTTGTGGCTCAATAGAGGTTGGGCAGCCCACGATAGTGCAGCGATGGCCAGTCGGAGGTGTTGCAGCATCGCACAACCCGCAAGGAGGCAGCGGCAGGTGGCATCCAACGATAGAGACAGCAGGTGGCGACCTGTTGGGATGTAGCAGGGGCCGTACAGAGGCTATGGTGGCTGGCGGGAGCCCGGAGTGACGGTCGACAGCAGGGAGGGGCGGGTAGGGTTAGGGTTTAGGTGTGATATGGGAACCCTGGTCTAAGATCATTGCTCTGATGCCATGTTGAAGAAAATAGAATGGTTTATCATTATTGAGACTCTAGGACTCTCTTATATAGGAGAAAAGCCCTGGGTAAATTACAAGAGAGGTACATGAAAGAAAGGGTAATAAGAAATAAAGATAAAGAGATACAAACATCTCAACAAGGTCCGACTATTCAGTCGACTGACCGAATTTTCTGTGTAATTATTCATCGACAACTAACTTTTTTATTTTTGGATTTTATACCATGAATCTTATAAACGTTGCAAATTACCTGCTTACCATCGTATTCATCGTATTATCCCTTAAACCCTATAAACTTGCTTTATTTAACAACACAGCCCCCACCGTCTATTTTTCAGTTAACTCATTTAGTTCATCTTGAGTTAATGATGAACCATGCAGTGGTGGATTTAAGCCAATCTCCTTTCTTCTCATATAACCTATGCTTCCTATTTGTCTAATAGGAGCTGGAATTGCTGTCGTGCGGTGAGAGTGAGAAGCTTCATTTGCCAGTTCTTGACATTACCGACGGGTTGTGTTACACCACAAGCAGGAGCACCGCTAGGAGCTGAGGAAATGAGTGACAACTACATTGCAGATGTTTTGGGAGGCCATGGTTGCTTGGGGAGGAGAGGAGGGGGTCGACAACACTGGGGAGGGAAGGACAAGGAGGGAGCGTTGTTGATGCATGAGAGGGGAACTGGAAGTGGGGGCGACATTAGGGTATGGAGAGGGAAGCGACACCAACGATATTGAGGAGCCTGAGAAGTGGGGTTTTACACGGAAACATCAGTCTGGGGAAGCTTCACGAGGCAAGGGAGCGACCGAAAGAGTTGTAGAAGACAGCTGGGAGTCGGTCGGATTGGAGTTAATCGGTAACGGCAAGGAAGAGCATGGAGCCAAATCGACATGCCGATCCTGCCCGGGGCAGAGGGTCTCGGAGAGGGGTGGAAGAAGGAGGATGCAGGGGAGGAGGGGCGATGTTGGGGAGAGGAGAAAAGAGCAAAATCAACGATATCAAAGATCCTTAGAAGTGTGGATTTGCCCGAAACTGTCAAACTAGGCGAGCTTCACGAAGCTAGGAAGCAATCGATGGAGTTGTAAGCGACGGTTGGGGTCAGTTGTGCTGGAGTCGAGGGCCTCGACGATGGCAACGAGGAAAAGCGTGGAGCCAGACAGAGCAAATTCCATCGGCATAGGTGGAGCCGATATAATGGTAGTAGAGGGAGGGGTCTTGTCGTTGAGAAGTTGGAGGGAGGAGGCACGGCGGTAGGAAGGAGGAGGAAGAGCATAAATTGTAAATTTTGTATAAAAGGGGTAAAGATGACATAAAGTTGACGGATTCCATCCATTTTAATGAATATATGGATGGGTATATACTACAGGGGTTGTGGTGTGAGAGTTAGCAAGTTTATAGGGTCCAGACGACAATTAAGATGAATACGAGGGTGACAACGTAAATTGTAATATTTATAGGTTCGTGATGTAAAATCCCTATTTTTATTTTTTATTTTATAAGGGATTATTCGTTTGTGGTTTAAGAGGTCATTATCCCTCCTTATCCCTCAAATTTGATATCCCTCTGAACAGTGTTTGGGCCCATGAGTCAATACGAGGGAAAGGGCCCAGGAGTCAATATTATACATTTATATATGTTGGTCTTATTGAATATATTCGGTATTAAAGGTAGTTTCTATGAAACATCCAAGACAACAACCTAGTTTTACTTGCCTTTATCTATCATATCCTCCGCCAACTTGAGGTATCCAACACCCTCATTGATTTTCTTTGCTTGACCGCAAATCTCGTAGTGATTTCTCTCTTCTTTTAATCATCTTTGAATCTAGTTTATCTCTACTAACATAATAAAAGCACGCCCTATACCCTACCGCAAAACAATAGCCCAATTTTATTTGTAACAACATCTACATTATGGTGAGAAAGGGAGGATAAAGACGGCTTTGTCAAATCCATGTACCAAAGCGTTGCATTGACCATTATGTGCAAGCAACAACTAATAAGCCGTCAAGATACAAAGAATTAAAATATAAAGGGTTTTACCCGGCAGACCTTATAATCTTTGGCAATGACCTCTACGACCTTTGAAACTACGTAATTCCTCCCTCGCCCCTGTAAACTTGCTCCGTCTTCCCCCATGAATCCTACCGTTAAATTGGCACATCTAGAGTTAACTTCCTTGGGTTAAGAATGAGTTAATCTAACCAACCACGATCGGACGGGTAGATTAACCAAGAGAAAAAAATGGGTGGAGGCTCGAGCAGGGAGGCAGGGCTGGGGGAGGGGGGAGGGCTCGAGCAGGGGACGCGGCGGGGCCAGGGTGGTGAGGCTCCGACCTGGGGCGATGGTCGGGGTGGGGGGTCTCAAGCAGGGGACCCACGGGGAGGCGCGGGTGCTGGGGGAGGCGCGGGTGGCGGGGGGGCTCGAGCAGGGGACCCGCGGGGTGGAGGGGGGGCTGGGGAGGCAGCGCGGGTGGTGAGGGCTTGGGGAGGCACAGGGGCTCGACCTGAGGAGACGCAGGTGGCGGGGGGCTCGACCTGGGGAGGCAGGGGGGAGGGGGGGCTCGACCTAAGGAGGTGTAGATGGCGGGGGCCTGGGGAGGCGCGGGTGGTGGGGCAGGGGGAGCTTCGAGCGGTTGCCTGCTGCGGGGGGCTCGAGCAGGGGAGGCGGCGCCCGGGAGGGTTGATGCAGCTTCGACCTGGGAAGGGAGTGGCACTTTTAGTAAATTTGATGAATGAAATGGGTATAATGTGAAACAAGATAACAGATTCCGGTTAACTTTAACGGTTAAATGGATGAGGGTTAACCACAGGGTCTTGTAGGGTAAAGGTTAACAAGTTTACGGGGGTAAGGGAGGAATTACGTAGTTTCAAAGGTCATAGAGGTCATTGGCAAAGATTATAGGGTCTGCCGGGTAAAAATCCCAAATATAAAAGCTACACCCTTCACATAATTGAAACATAACTAATATGACTAGATATTGACAAAAGCCATGCACAACAAGCATGTTCCAACATGATAACCTAAATTACTCTCATAACTAGAAAGCATATTAATAACAACGAAATAAGTAAAAGTTACTAGCCACTCAAGATTAAATATATTGTTGCATTGCAATGATCACGGTGACGCAAAACTCGCCTTCGATTGTAGAAGCACTCATTGACGCCAATCTCCACCAGCATCGATGCCACAAAACCTACAAACAAAACAAAGGAAATGATAGCAACAACATCCGTGTAGGAAAACAAGGCAAGAAGAAAGCATTATAAATGATCAAGAAAACCAATAAGCAACACAACGTGGCATGGAGAAAACATTAGAAAATGACTAAGTAATAAGCAACACGTTACTCAAAATAACTAAAATAGATTCAAACTTCATAGTACACATATAGATAAAAGTTCAAAGAAGATACAATTTTACAAGACGTTTGCATTTTGAGACAATTGTCTCAAATGAAATTAATAACCTATTCCAAATTAGTTAATAGTAGGTGTCATGACATATACTTGATATAATAAACATAACAAAAAGTTTCAAATACTCGAGGATTGAATGGTAGTTGATAATAGTAATTTTTAGTCAAAAAAGGGGCAACTGACTACGATGTTCGTTCAAAATATGTTAAAAAGAGGTGGAGATATAGAGTTACCTTATGGGAGCCATGGCTCGAGGAGAGTACACTAATACTTAACAACGTTAATACTAAAACGTCGACAATTCATAGCTCTGAGAACCTATCATTGATTCAAATTGTGATATCCCTTCAGCATGAAGAAATTACAGCTCAAAAGGAAAAGCAACTAGACACATGCCAAATTACATATCAAAACGTTAGTTAGCATCTCTAACAAAGGATAATAAGTTATAAACAACTTGTTGCAGGCTATCGTACGCCAACTTGAATGTGTGTTCACATCAGCTCTAACAAAGAAAGATAAGCTCTTGACAAATACACAACTAAATGGGTGTAAATGCTAAAGAAAAAGAGCATGAGAAACCACTAAAGGGACGTGAGAACAATTGAAGGCATATTGAGCCATAACTTAAAAGGGGAACGATGATGACAAGGGAGAAGTTCTGACCAAGTGAAGATTTGACTAATATAAAGGCAAACTCCACCAGAGCTTCAAAAGAAGGAAGCAACATGTTGCATAGCATACCAATCGATAGGCACCAATCAAGCTATGGGTGACAAAAGCAAACCTATCTACCATAGGTATACCTCTTTAGGTATGGAAACTGATGGCTTCCTAGATAGGTAGAGAAGATGAGAATAGATCACCAAGCTCGGATAGTAATTCCATATGGTCATCAAATCCAAGCAAGGTGGCAAATCAAGTAGGTCTTTTGGTTTAAAGAGGCAAGAAGCATTGGGCTCTAACTCTAATGACTATTTGTGATGGGAAAAAACTAATTTGTGGCGATTAAGATGATTTTTACCTCAAATTGTTTTTTTTTGCAGAATTCTCATGGAATATCAAATACAGGGATTTTGGCAAATTTGTTACAGACCACTCTCCATACATGGAGTGATAATGACATACTTTTGCTAACTTATGTGCATGAACAACCATTCTTCTGCTTACACGAAGGATCCTCACATGGGGATTCACTTGCTTTTTTGCCAGGATACGCTCAAAAATTCTCTTGATTCTCCAAGGAGGGCTTTTAGCGTCGTTCATTATTTCCACTGCAATTTTGTTGTCCGCGCCTATGACTTGATTCTCTGCAATGGGCCTAGCTAGGTGGATTCCCAGTTGTAAGGCATATGCCTCTGCCTCTAGGAGGAAGGCAGCTTCCAGCGCAGAGCATTTGGCACGGATTGGCTCCTTGTCAGGATTGTAGCATATCACCGCGATTGTTGCTATATTATTCTTAAAGGCTACATCTAGCAGTATCATGGCTTTCCCAGTTTCCTCCAAGCTTGCCCTTGTATGATTAATAGTGTTTGCGGTGTCTATCTTGAGATCGTACGTATGTCCTAAAGAGTCTCGTATTTTGCTAATTGCCTTGTTGGGGTCTGGCTTTTCCTGTGAATGCTTGGCCATGCATCGATCCAGCCAGATTTGGTGTAGCACCGTGCAAGCCATAATAAATTTCTAGATTCCTTCTTGCAGTCCTTTAGAAATGTCAAGGAAATGGCCACCATGTCTTCTGATTGTGATGTTTTATATGAGAAGGCAAGCCATATTGCTCTTGCATGTGGACATGTGCCAAAAAGACGAATCTCATCTTCTGTAGTAGTAGAGCATATTGCACATATTCTTCCCGTCTCGTGTGTTGTTTGCTTGAGGTGTCTACCTGTAGGTAGACATTTCGAAAGTAGTTTCCACATGAACAATTTTATTCAAGGGAGATCCTTATGGTTCCAAATTTTCTTAATGTCCGATATGTTATTCGATATTGTAGTGCCTTTTTCCATGACCAGTTGATGGTATGCAGTATTTGTGGAGAAGCTCCGGTGGGATGGGGCTTCCAAATCAAGATATTGTTCCTCATGTGATTAGGCTTGAGTGAAAGAACATGGGGAATGCTGTCAGTCGGGAAGAACTGCCGAATTAGGTGTTGGTTCCATCTTCCATTAGCATCCAAACGTTCACATACCATGTTAGGAATGGATCTTGTAATGCAAATGGGATACAATTGCCTTGAATAGTCTGGCAACCATTTGTCCCTCCATATATTTGTTGCTTTCCCGTTACCGATTAGCATTATGGAGTTTGAAAAGAGGCATGGTCTAGAATTAATGATGGCCTTCCAAAGGGGGGAGGTTGATGCTGATGCTGGTGCTCTCCAAAAGTCCGTTGACTTGTAATATTTGTGTGGAGAAGAGAGACAGAATGTGATGTCTATTCCATAGGGCTAGGGTCTCTTATATAGAGAGAAAACCCTAGAGAGTACAAGAGGAAAAATACATGAATATCCATGAGGGGTTACGGAACCCGAAGGGTTAAAGGTTACGGAACATGAAGGGTCAAGGGTTACGGAACCCGAAAGGTCAAGGGTTACGGAACCCGAAAGGTTACAAATATAATTGTAATATAATAATTCTAACACTCCCCCTCAAGTTGGAGCATATCTGTCGATCATGCCCAACTTGGATACTAAGTACTTTATACGCTTCCTTGGAAGAGCCTTTGTGAGGATGTCTGCAAGTTGAAGTTCAGTGGAGATGTGTGGAGTGTTGATTCGTCCTTCTCGTACCGCATCACGAATAAAATGGCAATCAACTTCAATGTGTTTTGTCCGCTCATGGAAAACTGGATTGGTGGCGATGTATGTGGCAGACTTGTTGTCACAGTATAAGGGTACAGGAGTGGCGACCAACATGCCAAGTTCTGTTAGGAAAGAAACAAGCCATGTGATCTCACATGTGGCCTGAGCCATTGCCCTGTATTCTGCTTCCGCACTAGATCTGGATACCACTGTCTGCTTCTTGCTTCGCCAAGTGACAAGATTATCCCCAACAAACATGGCGTATCCTGTAGTGACAAGATTATCCCCAAGTGACAAGATTATCCCCAACAAACATGACACCTAAGGGTGTCTCCCCCTTTTTGGAGTGTCAAAAAAAAAAAACAAACATGGCGTATCCTGTAGTGGATCGGCGGTCCTCAGGAGAGCTAGCATAGTCAGAATCTGTATAGGCGGAGATATTAGTGTGTCCATTCACCCCATAGAAAAGTCCACGTCCGGGAGATTCCTTCAAATATCGAAGGATCAAAAGAACATCCTGCCAGTGACTGTAAAGAGGCTTCTCCATATATTGACTGGCTCTGCTCACAGCATATGATATGTCCGGTCTAGTAACAGTGAGATAGAGTAATTTTCCCACTACGCTTCTGTATCGTGTTGCATCCTCAAATGTTGGATCAGTAGATGCTGAATATTTTCTCACTTCTGCAGGGATGCCAGATGGCTTGCATCCAAGAAGTCCTGCCTCAGTCAGAATATCGAGGCAATACTTTCTCTGTGAAAGATGGAGCCCCTCTGTAGTGCGTATTACTTCGATGCCAAGAAAATAACGAAGTTGGCCGAGATCTTTCGTGACAAAGACCTTCTGGAGGAAAGCCTTGGTCTCCTGAATACCATCTACATCATCTCCTGTGATAACCATATCATCAACATAGACAGCAAGGATGATCGTGCCAGTAGACCGTCGTCTAACAAAGACAGAGTAGTCAGATGTTGTCCTCTGAAAACCAAGTATGTTGATCTCCATAGTGAGCCTGTCAAAACATGCCCTTGGGCTCTGCTTCAGGCCATAAATGGCCTTGCGTAGTCGACATACATGCTCCCCCTCGACTACATACCCCGGCGGTTGCATCATGTAGACCTCCTCCTCAAGATCACCATAAAGAAAGGCGTTCTTCACATCAAGTTGATAAATGGGCCAAGCCTTGTTTGCAGCAACAGAGAGAATGGTACGTATCGACCCCATTCTGGCAACAGGCGAGAAGGTCTCAAAATAATCAACTCCAAAGGTTTGTGTGAAACCTTTGGCAACAAGTCTGGCTTTCAACCTGTCAATAGAACCATCAGGCGACTGTTTGGTCGTGAAGACCCATCGACAAGCCACAGGGCGAACTCCCGGGGGACACGGCACAAGATCCCACGTACCCCGGGAGGTAAGTGCATCCATCTCCTCATCCATGGCCTATCGCCAACCTTGATCTTGCATTGCACTGAAATGATCTTTTGGAATGGTAATAGCATTAAGAGCATCTGAAAATCTCTTGTCACAACTAGATAAACCATCTGTAGAAGTAAAATGTGACATGGGGTGATACGTACATTTCCTTTTTTGCTTGCGTAGAGCTATAGGAAGCTCCCCAGGTACATTCGGGACAGCAGTGGTGGGAGCACTTGAAGTGGTCATATCATCCTGCATAAAAGGGACAGGCAAAGGTACAGACACGGGTGTAGAAGGTATAGAGGTACGCTGGCGAGTATAGACGATTGGTGGAGGAGGGAGGTCCAGAGGAATGTCACATACAGTCTGTGTGAAATAACTTGTTTGCTCAAAGAAGGTGACATCAGCAGATACATAGTATCGACGTCCAACAGGATCATAGCAGCGATAGCCTTTCTGGGTACGTGAGTACCCAAGAAAGACGCATTTGATGGCACGAGAGGATAATTTGTCAGCTGCATGAAAGTTATGGACAAAAGCAATACAACCAAAAATTCGCAGAGGTATAGGAAAAGGAGACTCGGTAGGATAAAGTAAGGAAAATGGAGTTGCCCCTTTGAGAACTGATGAAGGAACACGGTTGATGAGATACACTGCAGTAAGGATAGCATCTCCCCAGTATTGTTTAGGAACACTCATTTGACTAAGAAGAGATCTGGCAGCATTTAGCAAGTGTCGGAGTTTCCTCTCAGCTATACCATTCTGTTGTGAGGTATATGGACATGATGTTTGGTGAACAGTTCCCTGGGATGCAAAGAAAGAGGTCAAGTCATGTTGGGTTAACTCAAGAGCATTGTCGGTACGAATGATCTTAACAATGCTAGAAAAGTAAGTTTTAACATATTGAAAGAAATTTCGGACAATTTGATTAATCTCCGAACGCTCCTTTATTAGATAGACCCAAGAAGATCGACTATAATCATCAACAAAAACTATAGAGTAGCGATTACCACTTAATGTGCGGATCGGACAAGGTCCCTAAACATCACAGTGAACAAGATGAAAAGCAGCAGTACTACGAGACTCCGTACGAATAGGAAACGAAGTCCGATGGTGTTTCCCGAACTCACATGCCTCGCACTGAAAGGGCTTCAGAGCAGAGAGGTTAGGAAACATCATGGAGATGGCCTTGGCAGAGGGATGTCCAAGGCGCATATGCCATAGGAGTGGATCTTCGGAGATAGATGCAACACCAACAAAATTGGAGTCTGAGGGTATGTCAAGGTAATATAGGCCGTTCTTCTCATGACCCCCACCAAAAATCTGCCTCGTCCGAATATCCTGAAAATAACAACAAGACTCATCAAATATCACACGACAATGAAGCTCAACACAAAGCTTGTGAACTGACAACAAGCTAAGAGGAAAATCAGGAGCACAGTGAACCCCCGAAAGTCGGAGCTTGGAAGAGAATTCCATAGTTCCGACAGTAGTAATCTGTGATTGAGTCCCATTAGCGACTCGAACTGACTTCACAGAGGTAGATGGTATGGAAGAGGTGAGCAAACTACCTTCTCCAGTGAGATGAGTAGAGGCGCCGGAATCAATAATCCAAGCTGGAGTAGGAGTGATAGCAGAGTTGGCTATTGTACCTGAAGGAGTGGCCAGAGCAGCAGTTGTAGTATTACTAGTGGTAGTAGGCCCTGGAGTCTGAAGGATCTGCATTAGGCGGGAATAATCTGCATCATTAAGATGAACAGTCTTGCCACTGGAGCTAGGCGATGCTTCTTCCACATCATAGGCATCCTCATAAGCATTATTGGCGTGATAAGAAGGTACGCCAAACTTCTGCCAGCATCGTTCAGTCGGGTGGTTCCACCTACCACAGTGAGTGCATGGGGCAGTAGAGTCTCGCCCACGACCACGACCAAAGTCACGGCCTCGTCCAGATTCCCGTCCACGACCACGACTTGGATCGCGACCGCGTCCTCCTCGCAAGCTGTATCTGCCTCCTCGCCCAGATGAGACGATGTGTGCAAAGTTCTCCGTTGAAGGTAAGATAGGATGTCGGGCAACGGATGTCTCGAGCTCCTCAAGTCGGCCAAAGATGGCCTTCATTGTTGGCAGTGTGTCTGATATAAGAAATTGCTCCTTCGCTGCATGGTACCTAGAATGCAGGCCATCAAGGAAGCGGTATACCTGCCAGTCAGAACGCTCTTGTATCTGTTTGGTGCAACATGAGGGCTGGAATATTGCAAGCTCCTCATACAGACTGGATAGATGCCTGTAGTACTCGATGAGGGTGGAATCACCCTGAGATGCCGACCAGATTCGCCTGTAAATATCTGCAAGGCGTGACTTCGTCTTCTTCTGGGAGTATGTTTGCTCGAGATCCTCCCACATTTCCTTGGCCGTATTTTTGTAAAGAAGATTTGAGGCAATATGAGCCTCAACACTGTTGGTCATCCAGTTGATAACCAAATAGTTGTCAGTCTGCCAATTGTCGTACTCTTTGTCCTTTTCATCTAAAGGATCTTTAGTCAAAATGTAGAGTTTCCTCTGACCACCAATGAACACCATAAAAGATCGAGACCAGAGCACGTAATTTTCTGTGCCCTTGAGTTTGATAGTAGTGCCTTGTGCCATAACATGTGGCCAAGGGCTTTGTCTCGGTAGAAGAAGGCGCCATGGTGGTCTTAAAATAGAAAACGATCCTGTAATCAACTAAGGATGCATATAAGAGCTAAAAATTCCCTAAAACTCACGTTTGCCCTTGAAGAAGGGCTGAAAACCCCCAATGGACAGCATATCTGGATTCTTGGAAGCGATCCGTGATGAGTTTTGGATCTCCAAAGAGTCCTACGGTACCCGTGGAGGGTTGCTGTGGGGTAACGGCCTTCGTAGGAGGTCCTGAAAGCGCAGAATAGCGCTAGCGGGAGGGCTGCTGCACTGGAGGTGATTGGAGGGCCTTGCGCGGGGACCTAATTCAGGGAAGAGGGCCCGCGCATTCTTTTACGAGGCTTGAAGGTGGCGGTGGGGATTTTAGGTCAAAACCCCGGTCTAGGACCGTTGCTCTGATACCATGTGGAGAAGAGAGACAGAATGTGATGTCTATTCCATAGGGCTAGGGTCTCTTATATAGAGAGAAAACCCTAGAGAGTACAAGAGGAAAAATACATGAATACCCCTGAGGGGTTACGGAACCCGAAGGGTTAAAGGTTACGAAACATGAAGGGTCAAGGGTTACGGAACCCGAAAGGTCAAGGGTTACGGAACCCGAAAGGTTACAAATATAATTGTAATATAATAATTCTAACAATTTGCCTTGTAGAATTTGTTTCCAAAGGCATGGTTGGGGCTATGTGAGTCTCCATGCAATTTTGAGTATCAAGGGCTTGGTTATCAGCTGAGATTGTTTGATTCCAACTCCTTCCATGTGTTTTGGTAAGGAAATACGATTTCATGCTTTGGTATAGAAATGTCTTCTGTCATCTAGGAACCCCCACCAAAAGTCCCTAAATATTTAATCTATTTGTTGACATGTGCTTGCACTTCGCGGGTTAGTGCCCATGAGGTATATAGGAGTTGCTGAGAGTGATCCTTGTATGAGAACATGTAACATCCAGATCCGCACAAACCCAAACCCGAACCCGATCCGATTAGAGTTTGTTTAACCCAATAAAGTTATCAAACAATATTAAATAACTTAAATCGATCAATCGATCGTGAATCAAAAGTCGTTCGGGTGAAATCGACCAAAAATCGGTTGCATCATAATGTGTGTCGCGGAAAAGCTGCGACTCAAATTCGGAAACCGCAAAACAAACCAAGACCGCCATTAAATCCGAATCGATGAAACAAGAACAACGGAATCAACCGTTCGTCAATCGAAGATCGTTTGATATTTTTAAAATAGTGAAATTTAACAATAAACTGAAAGCATATCTCGAAAATTCGAGCATCCAAACTCGATTAAAAGTATATCAATATTATACTCATATTGATCGTCGTTTAGAGATAATCAAATCGAGACATTACGTATCGTAATCCGACACCTGAGGCACGAATTCGATGGAATTATGAGTTTTTAATAAAAATATAGGGGGAAAATAATAATTCACAATTTTGGTGGACATATTGGTGGCATCACCTTGCTGATGTCATCATGTGATGTCACCAATGATGTCGCATATTAAAGAAAAGGGGGAAAAAACAAGGAAGCTTCCCTCCCTTCTTCTCCCACTATTTCTTTCTTCCAACGTCATCATCTTCCCATTTCTTCTAACTTCCAAATCCCCAAGCTCTCTTTTCCCAAATTCCAGCCGAGAGTTTCTTCCCTCTCCTTTCTCCCTTTCCCTCTTATTCTTTCACATTTCCCTACAATTCCACTCTCTTCTAACGCGAGAGCAAAAGCCTCCAGCCTCTTCCCTGCATGTTGCTGCTCCATGTTAGCAACCTCTACTAATGTTCGATCAATTGTTGGAACCAACAAATTGCATCTGCTAGTCAGCCATATTGAAGGAGTTGTTGCTTCTTTGCTTCAACTTGCAGCCCTGCATGCCAATTTTCTTCAAGTCCTGAAGATTTTAGGGTACATTCCCTCTCTAATTCTTTGTTGTCATAGCATGTAGTTGCTACACAGTTGAATTCCATATTGCTGCCTATATTTTTCTTTTTTTTGAGGTTCTGTTGAGTAGGATGGTACCATGGAATGGGTTTGTTGCTGATCTCGTAAGTGGTATTTGAATTTTTTTATCCCATATGAGAATGGATAATCTGGATTTAGATGAGAGATAAAATAAAGGAAGAACTGCAGTCAAATCTTTGCTTTTGAATGTTAAAAGAGGTTCTGAAATCTGGATTTTTAGGTAATTGGTGTATGCTGTTGGGTACATCTCCTCATCATATATATATATTTCTCTTTCTCATTGATAAGCTCTGTATCTACATGTAGTTTAGGATCTTTTAATTCCTCTAGTTCCTTTAGGAGCTTCTATGCTGTCATCTCCCTTGCTATTGCCTTAGAAAGCCTTCCCATTAGGATTCAGATATACAATGCTGATTATGCCTCTAAAATGTATCCAACATGTCCTGCAAATTTCAGGCTTGTCATATTATAGAAAGGTTCATCTTCAAAAAAATACCTACAATGGACTATTTATAATTTTGATTATTCAAGCTTGTTTTTCATGAGAAGTTACCACAATTACTCTCGATATATAAATTGTGCTCATAATTATAACAACTAAATTACATAGGTGAGGATATCTATTGTCAGAATTTATTTGTTAGGATAAAATAGTCCTGTAAGATCTAAACAATGGAGTAATGAACTTTATTTCTGTTCATAGTCCAATAAGCGTAATGGTGTATAAGGGCAGCATTGCTGTGTGCATGGTCTCAAGTTTACATATCAGTGTATATATATATATATATATATGAGTGACAAATAAAGGTTAAAACATAGCATGTTGTTGAGATGTATTAACTGAAATTTCTTTTGACATTTGCCGAGTTTATGCGAGTGCATGGTTGATGCAAATCGCTTCCGGCGTCGACGATAATAATTAAAATAATTGGCGGTGGAATATCGGTGGAGAAAAGGAGAGGTTGAGAAGAAGAAAACTCGTCGGTAACGAGGGGTTGAAGGAGGAGAACCGTGGAGATCACGTGGGGAAGAAGGGAGAGATAGAGGGAGATAATGAGATAAACTCAATTTTCATTCATACTTCACTCCTAAAAACAATGGCCTACCCTCTCTTTATATAGGAGAGAGGGGTTTACACAAATAGTAAACTAACTTAATTTGACCACTAATTATCCTAATTGGACTCTAACTAATTAATTGACCAAAATTAAAATTAAAATCTACGAAATAAACGTTGAGATCACATGCGATCTCAATTATTTAATTAAACAAGTACGATAACCAAAAAACGTAAATAAAATTGACGATTAACTAATTAAATAAATACGGCCCTATAATTTGGGGTCACGTTGCATCAACTCTCCGCCGCTTTGAAAATTCGTCTCCCGACGAATTGCTCGAAGTAGGAGCGTCGTCGGAGAATTCATCCTCGAGTTGTAGCTTTAATTTCCCCCAATGCGATCATTTTCCACGTTACGTTTGTAGTTTTTTTCCAATTGGGGGGCATCTCTGCAATTTTCGTACCCCTTCAAATTTCTTGGCTTTGTTCTTTCTGCAAATAGGGGTTTTAGGGAATTTATTTTTGCAATTTTTCCAAATGATTTCCCAATCCCCCAATTCCAGGGATTCGGTTCTCTTCCCCCATGTCCTTAGGGTTTGGGGCCTCTTTTTAGGCGTAGGGGCGGCGTGGAACCTCCAATCGCCGGTGGCGGGGACGAGTTGGCGTTGGCACCGCATGGGCGGCGGCGTGGAGATGAGTTGTTGTAGTTCGCGGCTAGGCGGGGTGCGCCGAGGTGCACGGTCAGGGCGCGCGATGCGAAGTTGCTCTGGGAGATGGCGGGCGCGGCGCCAGTCGGGTTGGCGATGGCGAGCTGGGAGGGGAGGTCGCGGGCGCCAACAGGCGGCGTTGGCGCTGTATTGGCGGGGAGGAGGTGGCGCGCGTGGGAGGGCTGGGGGGAGGCCATGCCGCCAGGGGTCCATTGCCTTGGGGCGGTGGTTGCTGTGGCAGAGGCCTAGTTGAAGGCTCCAGCGAAGGCGCCCATCGAGGGGTAGGGGTTCAACCACCGCAGAGAGATCAACAGGCTCCCCCATGATACTTGCATCATACATGGGCTCCACATCTTCCTGGACAGCAACATCTACTGCACAAATTTCGAGGTTTTCGTATTCCTCGTCCGCGGGATCTTCGTCGAAGATGGGTCCTTGGTCCCTCTTTGCTTCTTGCACAATAGTTGTATCAAATAGATCTTCATTTGGAATAAAAATACCTTCGTTTTCTGCACCGAAATCAGGTTGGACTGTGGCTGCCACGATCTGGTTTTCGTCGTCGACGGATGAATCTTCATCTAAGGTTGTGTCCAACCATGCTTGGACCTTCAAGGATGACGCAAGACGCTTTTTGTACTTCTGTTGACGCGAACGCGCATGCGGCCCATAAGATACGCGGTTGAGATCAAGCTTGAGACGCCAATATGCCACGGGATCGTTGAATCGTAGGAACGACTCAATATCCATGCTCTGATACCAATTGATGCAAATCGCTTCCGGCGTCGACGATAATAATTAAAATAATTGGCGGTGGAATATCGGTGGAGAAAAGGAGAGGTTGAGAAGAAGAAAACTCGTCGGTAACGAGGGGTTGAAGGAGGAGAACCGTGGAGATCACGTGGGGAAGAAGGGAGAGATAGAGGGAGATAATGAGATAAACTCAATTTTCATTCATACTTCACTCCTAAAAACAATGGCCTACCCTCTCTTTATATAGGAAAGAGGGGTTTAAACAAATAGTAAACTAACTTAATTTGACCACTAATTATCCTAATTGGACTCTAACTAATTAATTGACCAAAATTAAAATTAAAATCTACGAAATAAACGTTGAGATCACATGCGATCTCAATTATTTAATTAAACAAGTACGATAACCAAAAAACGTAAATAAAATTGACGATTAACTAATTAAATAAATACGGCCCTATAATTTGGGGTCACGCTGCATCAATGGTTCACTCAACACCATGAATTTTCATGTTTGTAAGAAAGGTCATTCAATAAATTACAGTGTTTGCCCAACTGAAGAACAAAAAAAGTGGGGCTTATTGTCACATTGGCATTGTCAAATGTCATAGATCGTAAAAATCATGTAATATTTGTCCTAACCCTCATTGTTAGTAATTGAATTTTTTATACAAACAAAAACACAGCTGACACTTCTTGAATCAATGATATCATTCATTTTTTATAACAAATGAACATCCTTTAGGTATAATCTACTATCTATGGATCACTATCACTAAGATCATTGACCGAAGGACCTAGACCTTTATAGTCACCCACAATCAAGACTGAGAATGAAATGGATAGTCAAGGAATCGGTGATAATTAACAATTAACAGTGTCGGTCATGATGATCCTTACACCTGACTGTGCGAGAGCACGGCGACTCTCAACTGGGCAGGAGATAGGAAGCCCAGGTAGGGCAGCGGCCGCCAAGTGCGTGGGCCTAGGATCCCAGTCCTTTTACAGTTTTTACGCAAGCTCGCAGTGTTTTTACGTCTCGTTGGGATCCCAACTTTTGACCAACTCCGTTGATCCTCTGTTTTAAGATACCCATGCAAGGGATCCTCGATTTTCAGTTTTTCGTACGAGCTCGTTTGCCCGTACTAGTCGGACTGGTTTCTGAAGTGACTTTTCCGAAAAGTCTCTCTCACCCATCTCTGGGACATAGTTTTGGAGTAGACATTTCCCTTTAATGGACCGCACTTCCATTTAGAGGGCGAAATGGAAGAGTCTCCTTAGGAGACTACCTCACCGCTTGAGTTTTGGTCACTTTTCCACCAATAGGCTTGGCGATGCTACATCTGAATCATTATGTTTATATCTGAATCATCTAGGGTTACATCTGAGTCGGTTCAGTTAAAAATTGGGGAAGTTACAGTTGAACTCAGAATGAAGCATAATGGATCTCGTCTAAGAGATGAAGTTAATTATAAGTTGTGTTAGCTAGAGTTATTCATAATTAAGTTAGTGGATGTGTTGGGAACTTAGTTAGGATGCATTACACAACACTGCATGCCTACGGATGCACCCCAACCCTAAGGCACTCTTCACGCCTTAGAGTCATAGTGTGAGGTCACATACAGACTAAGACCACAAACTATCCACTAGACTCGAAAAGTTAGATAGAATTGAGAACCAGATTGAATCTCATTATCCCATCATCAAGACCAACAAACATGAGATCTAAATGACAAAAGAATAATATATAAGTATGAGTTATCAACTACTATTTTAAAATGTTATATTTGAAAAATGTTTGGTCAATGGAAAATCACGGGAAATACATTCAGAGTAGCTTGAAAAACATTCTCAATACATGTAGTTGTTAAAAGTTAAATATCATGCCTTTCTACTTGTTTCTTTTGTAATCACTTTAATTGTCTGTCTATTTTAATAAATTTTTGGAAAGTACCAGCGCTCGCTGACGCCTCATGTTCCTTGCATGTTTTGGCAGGCAAGAAGCCTGCATTGCAGTAGCCGGTTGATGTTTCCTAGCATCCGTACATATATCAGACGGTACAGTTACTTTTGTCAGTTTTTCTTCAGTTCATAATGTAAATGCTTCCTTTTCTCTTCTATATATATTTTATATGTATACACTGTCAGTCTTTTTTGTACATGTATAAAATATGTAAATTAATGAAATACATTGTTGGTGGCACATATCATTGTTGGTTCTTTCGTTGTTATATTGATTTGAATGTCATATGCAAATAGCAAACGTGATTTTTTTTCCCTGATTTTCAATAACTTAAAGCGATCACTTGCTAATATAATAGTGTGAATGCAGCGTAAACGGGTGCTCGGATACGAGGGCGTCACAGAACAGTTCTTCCTGCTTGTGAGAGGGCTTTACTTTTCCATCCTGCTAGTTTGCTTTTCAATTTTTGCATTATATGGCATGTACTTCCTTGGTCTTGTGCTTTCCTTGCATTGGGGAGCCTAAGTACCTTTCTTTGTCAAAGTCAAGTCTGATGCAAAGATCCTCTCTTATTGTTGTTTGCAAAGTGTTGTTGGTATTCTTACTAAACGTGATGCTGGATTTATCATAATTTGTTGCTTGCCCTGAGTATTTCCCATATATCTGTAATAGACGGGAGATGGCCCTAGCTTCTAGAATGGATGTTTCTCCGAATATAAGTGGGTCATCAGCATATATTAGATGGGTAATGGGAGGTAATGATCTGTGCATTCTATGTCCTTTGATGGCACCCTGTTGGGTTGCTGAGCTCAGTAGCCGTAATAACAACTCAGTTCCAAGTACAAATAAGAAGGGTGAGAGTGGGCAACATTGTCTGATGCCTCTTTGGGGGTTAATGATTTTGATGGCTCTCCATTGATAAGTAAAGAGAAGGTAAATGTGGAGATGCATGAGTCGATGAGATCTACAAATCGCGACGGGATTGCAGTTGGTGTAGCAGGTTAAAGAATATATCCCCATTCCATGTGATCAAATGTCTTCTCCATGTCTACCTTTATCGCCATATGTTTTGTTTTTATTTTCCTTGTTTGCATATTATGCAAAATTTCGAATTTTGCAATAAAGTTGTCTATTATTTGCCTTCCTTTAAGGAAACCACATTGATTAGGTGAGATAATTCTGTAGAAGATAGGCTTTAGTCTGTTAGCAATCAGCTTTGCCACGATCTTGTACATGGTATTGGTGAGGCTGATAGATCGATAGTGCTCGGGGCAGTCTACATGATCTATCTTGGGGACAAAGGCCATAAAGGTCTTGTTTGTATCCAATTGTGTCTGGAGCGCTGGTGCCAGTAGATATCTTCTATCTTTAACAGGAATGCATATTCTTTCGTTAATTCCTGTCTTATGTTCACAGAGGAAGTAGTATGGGGCTGTGAGTCTATTTCTTGTATTGTGTGCTCAATTTGGAATTTTCTTTGTTTCTAGTTACGAATCTCGGTTGTAGCCCACTTGCTGAGATCTTTTGCTATTTGTTTTGCATGTTATGTTGGTGTGCTTGGCGTCGCCATAGGTCTGCCATCTTTGACTGGAACTCTTTTTCCTCCATCCACCATAATTCAAATCTCCAAGGTCTAGGCTTTGTCCTTGTTCTTTCTAATTTAATGAGTATCTGGGTGTGATCACTGTGTATGGCTGGTAGGTGAAGTACTCCTGCCTTTGGAAATAGGGAGGCACATGACCCAGTTACAAATACCCGGTCAAGTCTTTCCTTGATGTTTCTATAATCTGCTTGCTTATTGTTCCAAGTGTAGGTTGGGCCTGCAAATCCGAAGTCCATCAGTCCAATCTTATTACAAAATTTATGGAGGTAAGAGTAGTCCCTTGGTCTGCCTGGCCTTCCACCTTGTTTTTCTTCTGTCTTGATTATGGCGATGAAGTCGCCCATTATGACTTGATTGTTGTGAAGCTGAGTTGCAATAGTTTTCATGTTATTCCAGAATTCTCTTCTTGCAGTGTTCCTGGGCAATCCATATATACACATGAGGTTGCATTAACTACAACCAAAATCATGAATGTTTGTTATTATATAGTTGTTGTTCACCTGTATAGGTTGGAGCTTGATTTTCTCCTCATATAGTAGGATCAAACCTCCTACCTGGCCTTGTGGCTCTTGTATCCTTTTATTTTATCCATTATCTTATTCATCTGGTTGTTATTTTAGTGTGTCGTGAGATGAAGCAACAAGAAAGGGTTGTCGCCCTGAGAAGATTTTTGAGATGGCGAACTGCAGAGGAACTTCTCAAACCTCTACAGTTCCATGCTAAGAAGCTCATTGGGGGGATGCAATTGTTGGGGGTCAGCTGCCAGAACCACATTATCTGTGTCTGAATCAGTATTTTGGATCCATAGTCTCGCTCTCTTGCTTTTAGCTATTTCCTCTTGTCCATTAGCTTCTACGCCTGCAATTCTCTTCCTCTTGATTGGGTCTTTTCCCAGTGTGGCCAGTGGTTCCTTCCTCGGATGGATGCCAATGTCGAAAAAATAAGGTTGTATCACACTAGGAGGCGAGATGATAGTAGAACTCCATGTATCAGCAGGACTACCCCTTAGAGCGTATGCTTCTATAGAAGGACCCTAGCAATCCCTCCCATTTTGGAGGTTTTTGTTAATGGAGAAGATAGGTGCTCTCTCGTTTCCCTGCCCGACTGGATATTAGGGGGTATTTACTTGCATGGGGGGTTGACTTCGTTTTTCAACGTCTGCTCTTCTGATGTCCCTGTCCCCCTGTTCTCCCATGCTGAAGTATCAGGGATTGGGTTGCTGAAGTAGTTTCTGTCTTTATTGTATTTGTAGGAGATCGACGAGGCTCTAAGATCTGATGAACATCTAGGCTTTAATGCTTCATCAGCTCTCATTGTTAATCCTTGGTCCTTTATCTTTGCACATATGTGTCGTCCTTGAATTATATGTTCACACCATGAGTAGATATGGCCCATTAGGCCGCAGAAAGTGCAAAACCTCCGAAGCCCTTCATACCTCAATGGTATCGTAAGAATCTTTGAGTTTTCACAATGAAGTTTGATATCTTTCTTGAGTGGACGTAAGACATTTAACATTACTTTGATTCTGTCATACCCGTATGGGCTCGCTCCTGGTTGTGGGGGGAGTTCCATTATTTCCCCAGCGTCTTGCATGGCTTTTCTGTAAAACTCCGAGTTTTGGAATTGGATTGGGTTTTGATGTATTTGTATCCAGAAGAGGGTCGTGTCAAATTTGTATTCATTGATCATAGTGTTTGGGTGCTCCTTTTCGAGGAGGATAAGATTTCCTTCAAAATGCCATGGCGCCATATTCTAGATGGTATCTTTTTCTAGGGGAGGATTGAATTTGGCTCTCCAACATTGATATCTGGCCTCCTGGATGAAGGGGGGGCTTGAGATTTTCCATACTTTTTTCATTGTCTCAATCACTCCCCTTGCGCGAACTGGCATGTTTGGGAGTACTTTAAACAACATACAGCTTTCCCATGTGTCTGTAGACATGTGGCTCTCCTGTCCAATATCAACAATTTCTTCCTCTCTTCCCCCATGCGAGAGATTTTTTAAGAATCTGATGATATCTTCCTCTTCTTTCCCCATAGGCAATAATCAGGACGTATGATGAGTAAATGGGTAACCGTTGTTTTCCTACTGGCCTTAGATTCTACTCTTGTGGTGTAGGTTGTTTGTGGAGCATGCTGGGGGTTCAGGTCTAAATCACAGCTTTTGTGGATCCCAATTGTTTTCACCAGATCATGTACTATGCGGAGTATTGTAATAAATTCAGTGTGTACCTGTCGTAGCCTGCGGGACAAGGCGTGGCCGCTTGGCCAACAGGGATTGATGCAGGGGTATCTCTCGTGACCAGCGTTTGCTCGCCTAGAGATGAAGTCTTCGTACGTGATGGCTTTGCCGGAGGAGCAAGCACGCACCTCTCGTCGGCTCCCCGTTGTCGCGGCCAAGGAGAAGCACCTCCGTACGTACACTTCTTCACATTGTGGGCCGCTGCCTCACGAGGGGAGGAACCTGAACTCCGGTCGAGGGAGCACCTCCTCCACCGCAGGATGATCTCTTCTGACTGGAGAGGATGGAGGAGAGGACTACCTCTAGCAGAAGATGTCGCTGCCTCTCTCCAGAGAGAGGGGACCCTAATCGCCTCAATTTCGCCCTCGCAAGGACGAGAGGGAACCGCTTAATCAGGTTTTCTGTAAATTGTTAATCTAAATGGTTCACTAGTGAAGCGGTAATATAATCATAACTTGGAGGTTATATGAACGATTGCAGAAAAAACCCGGTATAATTTGTAATATAATAAAAATCACGAATAGTTGTGGAATACACATAGAACCCCAAATAATGTCCAACTCTTACATGACATAAGTGTTATGTTCCGTTTATTTTGTCTGATATCTTTAATTGTTTCTGTTAAAAAATGACAATTTTACCCCTAACTCACAGCCTTCATTGTGATTCATACCCTCATTCCCATTCCAACCCTTCTGCATTGGCACCCCCAATTTGGTCGACACTCCCCCCTCCTGCAAGACCTCCGACAGGCTTTGCCTCTAGCACACTACGGAGTGTTATGTTCCGTTTATTTTGTCTGATATCTTTAATTGTTTCTGTTAAAAAATGACAATTTTACCCCTAACTCACAGCCTTCATTGTGATTCATACCCTCATTCCCATTCCAACCCTTCTGCATTGGCACCCCCAATTTGGTCGACACTCCCCCCTCCTGCAAGACCTCCGACAGGCTTTGCCTCTAGCACACTACGGAGAGCAAGATGGCAGTCTGATTACCTACAATAGGGGTTGGAATCGCATGCGAGTTGGAGTTCTCTACTAGTAGATCTCTAAGGAGGGATAAATGATCAGGAGATGGGTCTCCACAATGAGGAGAGCCACGCCTCTTCATCTTCCACAAAACACTACTCTAGTGACGATGTTGGAATCGAAGGCGGAGAGCCGGTAATGGTCCGATTGGAGCCAAGGATAAGTTGCTTTGTGAGTAGTGACGATTGTCCGAACATGGTGGTTTTGTGGTTGCTGAAGGCTAGTGATACGGTTGAGCTCTTGGTTGTCGACGGTGATTGTTGCGAACTTGCAACCGAAGGAGATGAATCCATGGGCAAGTGACTGGAGATGAATCAAACAACCAGTGTGGATGGGGGGCTCTCCCTTCCCAAATTCAATCTGTTGTGAAAGGATAATCTCAAACAGCGGAGAAGCCCAATGAATTTTCAGATGGGCTTCCGAACTGCTCAAAGAAGTGTTGATTTCTCCTCTGGTTGGTTAACAGACGAATGAAAGAGCTGAAGACCTTGAGGTGAAGAGATGAAGCGAAGAACTGCAGGTGGCCCTCTGATGTACTACAATGAAGGGAGGTTGGTGAAATGCTAGTGGCTGATGGTTGTGATGCACTGGGGAGATGCTCAACGATAGAGGATGAATCTCACAGACCGAGTTAGGCTATGGCGCAGGTGGAGGAAGGGAGATCGACGAGTATGAAGGGTGTTGGTTTTGAGTACTAAAAAAAAGAATTAATACTCACTATTAAGTTGAGTCTGGTTAGATTAACTCAATATTTGGTTAGGTCGGTACATGAACTTAATGGAGCAGCATGTGCATAAGAAAAAACAACTATTTAAAGTTTTCCATGTTATGGATGTAAATACAAAATTATACAAGGTTATGGGTGTAAAAATCCCTTGTTTTTTAAGGAATGAATGGACGAATGCTTATTCGAAATGTCCTTTTCAAACTTCTACACAATAATTCTTTATTTTATATAGTGTTGAAAATATATACACATATGTACATGAAGGTTCAATATTATTACAAATAATAACTTAGCATAGCCACTTGGACATTAACTAAAACTCCATAATTTCTTAACAAATCAAACTCAAATAAAGCAATATACAAGTCTATTCACTCGTAATGACAAGCAGGTCTCCTACATAGATTTGAAGCATGGACTAGTTGTTGGGTTGCATGAGATCTGGGAGAAGATCCTTGCAGAGCTTGTACTAAGTTGCTATCGGTGATTTCAGTAATCTATGGTTTTCCTTGTAAGCTCAAAATTACATGAGGAGAAGTGTGTGGCCTTCACAACTAGAGTTTGGCCAAAGTGGCCTTGAATCAAGAAAAGTCAACTCCTTCCTCCACTCTGCCAACTACATGTACGATCAACATGGCCTTGAAAAAAGGAAAAAAAGTCAAAAAATCAAATCTTCAAAATGAATCAAGCCTTCTTCACTCCGCCAACTATAGCGAAAAAAATAACTCTTGTATGGGGAGGTGGTAGAGCTTGTCCCCATTCCACCTTGTGTTTCCTTGCTTCAAAGTATTCTTTGAGATCTAACTCCAGTCCGATCTTTTAAGTCCAATATTTCTTCCTTCCTATGATCGTTCACCGTATTATTAGCATATTTCAGTTCCTAATCGCTAATAGAAAGAACTTTATTCTCTTTCTAACTAAATAATCATCACCAAAGATCAAGAATTTCTTTTTCTTGATGTTCTTAGTCATTGAATAACTAAGTTCTTTCCGACAAACATGAATATCTGAAAAGAAGGTGTTGTCTCCCACCCCAAAATCATCTTCAATTTACATCTTCTTAAGCGTGGAGAAGACACCTCCACATTCTTGTGTTTCCTTCGATAGTTCTTTATTCAAATCTTGTAAGTTGTCACCTCGATTGAAACAAAATTTAAAGCATTTTCACTACTTCACAAATGCCTTATCTCGAGTACTTGATGCATCGTGAAATGACAAATTGAGGTTCAATTAAGATCTTCTGTTCATCGATTAGTGTTTTAAATTAGGGTTTTAATATTACATTCGTTAATTAGAGTCTAATTTAATTATGATTTAGATTACATTTATTCCGTCCAATCGAGTCTGTTGCAATGTCATCTTTATTTTTTTTGAAAACTACAATGTCATCTTTATGTAAATAATGAGATCGATTGTGATCTCCAATTAATTAGTTAGAGATAATTAGAATCCAAATAGGGTATGCTAGGATTTGAATTTTATTTACTTTCTATTTTTTGCAATTCCATCCCTCCTATATAAAGGGGATGGTAGTCTAATATTTTGATTAGTTGAAAGTTAATTAAAAAATGATATTTATCTCTCTCCCTCTCTCTTCGCCCTCCACGTGGTCTCCGTGATTCTTTTCTCCAAATCCCCCGCATCTGGCGAGTTTACTCTTCTTCTACCCTCCAATTTCTTTCACCAAAGAATATTTCCACCATTAAAAAAATATTTTCCGCCATTGAAATTTTCCTGATTGCATCAGTTGGTATGAGAGCAAGGCCCTCTGATCATCTTCACCATCACGACTTAACGTTCATCAACGCATTCAAGGAGATATCGACCAAAAGCATATAGTTCAAAATGTCATTAGCCACATGCAGCGAACAAAGAAGTGTCAACCATGATGCTTCAGATTCAGTGGAGTCTACAAAATCCGACGAGTCGCTGCAGGACTCAAGGATTTGAGAATTTTTAAGCAAGAAATGAAAGAACAAGATATCGCTACATATGTTGTCCAGGAGGATCACGAGGCTCGAACTCCTCCATTGAAGTTACAGGTCAGCCATCCTGACAACCCAACCCCTCCTGCCAACTCTGCCAAGCCCCTCACACCCTCCCTCCGCCACCATAGTCCCGCTACCAACCCATCACGCTACCCCAACACCATTGTTAACTCCCCCAACCGCAACATCACCCCCATCACAGCAACAACACCCACCAGTCGTACCACCATCTCCCTTCGTATCAACACATACCCCATCCCCCACCTACAATCACACCACCCACCATCCTAGCACTGCCACCCCCATGGGAACAACCAAACTTGGCGTTGATCAAGTCCCAAACCCACTCATGCATCGTCACCACGCCTATCCCTCGAAAAGCAGCATCGCCGCAAGGTCCAGCCCCCCCTCCGGTCGATGAAACATCATCAGCATTGCTGCCATATCAAAAACACACGAGCTCGTTGCACGCGTGGTTACCATAACCGAGAACCACCTTGCAAACACCACCAACCACTCCTCCGTTTTACCCATCACTACCGCCGCTAATGCTGGAAGCTCCAGCTTGCTCCACGCGCCCATCGTTGGAATATATGCGAAGAGGAAATCCTAATGGTTGTTTCGGCTAAGTATTCCCTCCCAAGAGATATGTATCCCATAAGTTTAAGGATCTAGAGTTGACTTGGAGAAATCATACACAAGTCCCCCCACCCAAAAACATTTTATCAAAAGGTTAAAATTGGGAAGAAGCGAAGGGAAAGAAGTATTTTAGTTGAAGGGGTTGAAAGATTGCATATACGCTCTCCAATGGAAAAGAATTACAAACATAACGCTGAATTGAGAAGGAAAGACATGAAATTGGAGCAAATTGTTCAATGAATTCAATAAGATTTCTCCAAAACCGTAATAAAAAACAATATCACTAATCAGGAGATGACTTTTTCGAAGCAGCAGAGAGTTGATGCGGCGTGAAACGATAAACTGGGTTTGAGATCTCTCATCTGCCAATTAGCATTTTAAATTAGGGTTCTAATTTCCTGCTTGTTAATTAGAGTCCAATTTAATTAGGATTCAGATTAAATTCATTTCCATCCAATCGATTCCGTTGCAATGTCATTTTTAATAAAATGATGACATTAATTGTGATCTTCAATTAATTAGTTAGAGATAATTAGAATCCGTATATTAGAATTTGAATTTTATTACTTTCTATTTTTGTAATTCCACCCCTCCTATGTGAGGGAAAGTAGTCTAATGTTTTGATTAGTTAAAAGTAAATTAAAAATTGAGATTTATTTATCTCCCTCTCTTCTACTTCTACGTGATCTCTACGATTCTTTTCTCCAAATCCCTCGCATCCAATGAGTTTAATCTTCTTCTATCATCTAATTTCTTCCAAAAAATAATATTTCCACTCTCGAAAAATATTTTCAACCATTGAAATTTTCATTGTTGCATTAATTGGTATTAGAGCAAGGCCCTCAGATTGTCTTCATGATCTAACGATCCGTCAGCGCATTCAAGGAAATATCGATCAAAAAGCATATAGTTCAAATGTCATCCAACACATGCAACGGACAACGAAATATTGGTCATGATGCTTCAAATTCAATCAAGTCTGCAAAATCTGTCGAAGTCGCTGCATGATCCAAGGATCCGAGAATCTCTTAAGCAAGAAATGTAAGAACAAGATATCCCTACAGTTGTTGTCCAGGAAGATCATGAGGCTCCAACTCTTCCCTCGACATTACAGCCTATGAGTCAACCATCCCACCACCTCAACCCTCATGCCAACACTGTCAGGCCCATCACGTCATCTGTTCGCCACTATAGTCCCGCTGCAACCCCCTCTCGCTGCCCCAGCACCTCCGCCAACTCCCCCTACCGCAGTATCACCGCCATCACAGCAGCAACACCCACCAGTCGTAATACCACCCCTCTTTGCGCTAAAGCACACCCATCCCCCAGCTACAATCGGGCCACCCACCATCTCAGCACTGCCATCCCCACAAGAACAACTAAATCTGGCGATGATCAATCCTTAACCCACATGCGCATCATCACCACGCCTACCCATTGAAAAGCAGCATCACCACAAGGTTCATCCCCACCCCTCCGGTTGATGGAACATCCTTGCAAACCACTGCAATCGACACTGCCATTGTATAAATAACTTATGAACTTGTTGCACGTGTGGTTACCACCACCGAGATCCACCTTGCGAACACTACCGCCCCTTTGTTTTTTCGATCGTTGTCGTCGCCAATGCTAGAAGCTCCAGCTTGCTCCACACCCCCGTCGTTGGAATATATGCAAAGAGGAAACCTTAATGGTTGTTTCGGCTAAGTATTTCCCTCTCAAGAGATGCATATCACATAAGTTTAGGGATGTAGAATTGACTTGGAGATATTATACCTAAGTCCCACACCCAAAAATCTTTTATCAAAAGGTCAAAATTGCGAAGAAGATAAGGGAAAGAAGTACTTTAGTTGAAGGGGTAGAAAGACTGCAAATAAGCTCACCAATAGAAAAGAATTACAAAGGTAATGCTGAATTAAGAAGGAAAGACATGAAATTGAAGCAAATTATTTGACGAATTCAACAAGACCTCCAATACCGCAATCAAAAACGAAATCACTCATCAGGAGATGAGTTTTTCTTAGCAGTAGAGAGTTGATGCACCGTAAAATGATAAATTGGGGCAGAATTGATATCTTCCCTTTATCAATTAGCATTTTAAATTAGGATTTTAATTTTCTGTCTATTAATTAGAGTCTAATTTAATTAAGGTTTAGATTAATTTATTTTCATCCAATCAAGTCCATTGCAATGTCATTTTTATTTAAATAAAGAGATCAATCGTCATCTCCGATTAATTAGTTACAGATAATTAGAATACAAATAGGGTGTGTTAGGATTTGAATTTTATTTACTTTCTATTTTTGTAATTCCACCCCTCCTGTATAAAGGGGATATTAGTCTAATATTTTGATTAGTTCAAAGTTAATTAAAAATTGGGATTTATCTATCTCCCTCTCTTCTCCCTTTACACGATCTTCGCAATTCTTTTCTCCAAATCCCTTGCATCTGACAAGTTTTCTCTTCCTCTATCCTCCACCTTCTTCCACCAAAATATTTTCACAGCCAAAAAATATTTTCTACCATTGAAATTTTCTCGTTTTCATCAAGTACTACAAAATGGAATCAAACCAGAATGGTCAAAAGTCAAAATTACCCCAATTCCTTCCTTAAAACCCTCCAATCTATTTACGTCGTCTCTCAATCTTCCTCTACAACATACCAATCACCTGCATGGTTCAAATCATTAATTAGCAAGTTATTTTGCATTCTCGGATCCCTCCAACCTTTTTTCTTTTTGTTATTGCAGCTCATTCATACCACAACTTTGATTTCATCTCCTTTTGAAGCTAAATCATCTCTTGTTGTTTACTTACCAAATGTGCTCCTTCGTTAAGACTCTCTCCCCGGCCTCTTGATAGACGTCATTTATTGTAATGTTGATTATTGATTGAAAGTTAGTGTAGGCTGTGTAGCTCTGGTCGAGGATAAGATGCGAGAAAACCACTTAAGTTAGTTTAACCATTTGCAAAGGAGGTCGGTGAATGCACCAACTAGGAGATGTAAGTTTTGGGATGTTGAGCTCGCTAAGAGATGGCAATGCCCAAGAATTATTGGAATAAGACTATCTGAAGGGATCTTAGTTTTGAATCTAAGCCCGAGAATGACTTAAGATAAATCTGAATGGAGGCAAAGAATCCATGTAGTCGACCATAATTAATGTGGGAAAGGGCTTTGTTGTTGATGTTGTTGTTTATTATTGATTATTGATTGCATTATATAAAATTATAATATGCGTGCAAATCCTCTCACTTGATCACATCCGCCTTCAACTTCTAAACTGATTCTCAACAAGATTCTATTTCTTCTGACAATCATCTCATATTGTATATCCTCAAGTGAATCCCCACTTTATAGACCAAAACTTTTTATTATGAGGCATCAGTAGCCAATATTATTGCGTGTATTCCAAGAAAGACCGATCCATAGATCTCATTTTGTCGCTCTTCCCAAATGCCATCTCTCTCTCTTTAGCTTTTTCTCTTCTTCAATCAAACCTTCAATCATCTTAGTCTTTCCCTCCAACATCCCTACATAAATACTTGCAAAGATAGGTATATCCATCTCGATGTCAAAATGTCGATGCTTCAATTCGATAACCTCTATGGAGTCCAAATCTAGCTACCAAATTGCTTGTGGAAGCAAAATAAAAGGGATAAAAACTCCATATTGAATGGCATTATGTACAAGTGGTGGAATCATCTGTTGTTTGCAAGCTATACAATCCTCGGAGAGACATCCTTGTTGTTGATATGGTTGTTTCTCATAGAGCACATGTGCCAGATCTCCAACATGTCCACAATGTCCGAAATCATGGGGAAAAGAACCTTTTTCCCATAGCCCCCTTTGAAGATCCTTTTCCCATTAGGGAAAGAAGGCTCTTTGCACCAATCTAACTTGATCATCGTTTATTTCTTGGTAGCATGAATCTGTATCTAATTCATATTGATGGGCGTTGCTCTTTCTTCCCCACGTGTCCAATTTTGCATTCTACAATAATGCGACCATTCACACAACATTGTGGACAAAACTTCGAAATGTTCACATACATAAACATTTGTTTACAGAATTGTTTCCCATTTTTTTATCAATTCGTAGCTAAAGGAGATTGACCTCTACATAAATTCTCAAAAAAAAACTTGGTCTTATACATTCCATCACACCTCAATCAACACATAGTATAGTTCCTTAAACGTGTGCAATCGATTTGATAGTTCCAATGTCATGGAGAGCCACATTCATGCTCAGAAGGCCAACCCAAACATCCATCCAACTCAATTACCTTTTGTTTCTCACTAATAAGAACCCAACATTAGTTTATATTCCTAAATATAGTTTCCTTTATACTCCTCGTTTTCAATTCTGCGTCCTTAAATAGTGTTACCAATCACACAACATTGTGGACAAAAACTTGGAAGTTTTCTCATATATTCATGCTCAGAAGACCAACTCAAACAGCCATCCACCTCAATCACCTTTTGTTTTTTGACAATAGGAACCCACTTCCAATTATAAATCTCCCAAACATGGTTCTTTCTTCCTTCCATTTCTAATTTTGCACTCTTCAATAGTGTGATCAATCACACAATATTGTGGACAAAAACTTGGAATTTTCTCATCGACAAACCTTTGTTTAAAAAATTATTTCCTATCTCTTATTGACACATAAAGAATGCTTTAATTAAGGATATCTGTCTAACTCTCAAACAATTTGTGGTTTCCAGCATATCCATGTCCAAACATATATATTTCCACAAAACATGTGCAATTAATTGATAGCTCCAGGGTTATGAAGCACATTCTGTTCAAAAGACCATCGCAAACAACCTCCTAGGTTGTTCTCGAATTTGGTCTGAAGTATGGAAATCAACTTATAATTATCACCCACTCCTTCAAGAAATTGAAATCATCCAAAGCACAAAATCTCACAAATTCTTTCTCTTCAAAGTATTTGCTCAGCATATGCTTTGAATCAAAGGCTCCAACATAGAAGGAAGAATGCTCGAACCCTCCTTTCAAATACATTCAGAATTTCTACAATTTGGCACTAGAATGTTGAAATCTGACAGCGAGACTAAGTACAGAATTTCTTTAAAGATTCAAGAATTCTTTCTGAGTAAATTAAATCGCAATCACAGGCTCCCCATCAACAAGCATCGAATTTCTAACAGCTGCCAATTCTCCAAATGGATGCATATATGTATTCCTCATTGTGGATGCATAAGAAGTTTCGTTGTTCACCATCCCATGTCATATTTAAAACATCTATAGCGTCCCTCCTTAGTTTAGCTCTCTTACCAGATGTTATAGGTGATAACATGGGAAAGTAGTTTTCATTCAGATAAGGGACCATCCCAGAATTCTAGAGCGTCCCCAGTTGAGCTACACCAATCTTCTTCGGAATTTCATCATACACCTTTAGTGTGTCCTCAGATCCTTCTCTCAAAGGGATTTCATCAAACGCCATCAAGGCAACTCCGGTTGACATTGCATCTCAATATATGTTTTTCTCCACACAAGGGCAGTATGTCAAACACTCGACAAACACCTTCAAACCTGGATCTCATACCACAAAAACAAACGACACGCAACCACCTTTAGTTAAAGTTTATTCCACCATCATTCACATATGCCTCATCTTGGCATTAAGGCCATTGATCTTATCTTTTATTAAACTTGAACCCTTCTTTAATCTTCATTTTAGACTAAAGACCTTTCATTTATAAGACAAGAAAATAAGTTTGGATCTCTTCATCCCCTTTCAATCTTCATTTCCAGCTTCATGATTCTAGGCTTCCATGTTTCACGAAATGCAATTGCCCGGGATACTAGCAAGTGGACTACGTGACTATTGCCATTGATTTACCAAAGAGTCCATGGACTACAAAAACTTATTCCAACACATTTGCAATATTTCCTTTTAAAAAATGGCTCGGTGGGATATTTGCAATATTTTCTTTTTAAAAAAATGATTCAAGAACTCCCACCAATACCATTTAATGCAATATGAGAAGGAGGGAATGATGAAGAGGTGAACGGGAATAAGGAGAATGGAACAAATGCATCACAATGCACAAATTTAGATAGGAGTGAGAATGACAATGAAGGATAGTCCCGACCAATTGATAAGAGGATGGGATTTTTCAGCTTCAAATTGATCTTATTTGCATTAAGATCTCTTCATGCACAGATACATACATATATATATATATGAACATGTACACAACTATCGATAGACATATTTTACACATGCATGAAGGATCAAGGCCGTAAATATCGATTTCTAGCATATCGATTACTTGGGGAACTGTCAACAATATTTTACCGATACTTCACCCAATTCGGTTGAAATCATGAAAATGCAAAGTTCTATCAATTTAAGGTGTTGCGGTTTCGATTTCGCCAACTTGGGGAAATGGAAATTACACAAAAATTTCGAGCCATGTGAAGGATGCATGCAAACATGCATTTATATGTATATGATATAGAAGACAATGTAGTTAATTAGATGCCAAAAAAGTAAAGTATATCTTAAATTAAACATAAAAACATCATCGTAAAATAACAAACAAGTTATAGATTAAAATTTGAACAAAATGCAGCTATCCTTAAACTCAATGAAAATCATGACTGTGTGATGTGTACAAACAAAAAGGTTTAAAATTAACCTTACACTAAATGTGAAATAACTCTACAAATATTGACCTCGAAATGAAATAAAAGGCCTAAAAATACTCTGAAAGGTTCAAAAATCATCAAAGTGAAGTTCATGCTAAACAATGCTTTACATTACATAGTGCCACTAGCATGTCACTCGAGTTTGATCAATTTCAAAATTTGACTCCGATATCATCTACAATTCTTAAATGATACAAGTTACTTGCAAATAAAAGCCATACATTTTACTCTTTATGCAGAGTATTATTATAGGTTTTGCATGTCACGGCCTCTTGTAAATTTGTAATTGTGTCTGAGACTACGCCCAAATGTGCAACATCAAGAGTGTGATGAATAGCAGAGATGTGTATGATGACAATAAAAAAATCTGAATCTCTCGAAAGAACTATTGGCACCTTAAAGCATGGTAGTAAATATGCTAACTAATAAATATAATCAAATCAGAAAAATATATTATAATCTATCTTCTTCAAAGTTCTAATGCTTAGAATGTATTAGTTGTCACCAATGAAAGATGAAAAGGTGAGGACTTTTTCCGGCCTTCCACAATGAAAACAAAAACAGGAAACCATATGGAGTGAGGTTACGGAAAACCACAAAGTTAAATGGTTACTGTTTATCAATGGCAGAGCATGACAAGTTTGACTCATGAAGGATGTTTAAAAGACATGGATATCGATGGTTGAAGAATATTAGCAAAGAACGCAAATAACCCAGAGAAAGAAACTAACACCCTATATAACTTTCTAGTCAATAAACTACCATGCAAATACCACGTAGAAGACAAGCTATCATTGGGGAAAAAATTGGGAGGAAAGAGTGAACAAACCTGTTAAATCAACACTTTGATCATGTGCTACTGAATCCTTGCCATCCTCTCAATGAGTTCATATGCGCCAGGTATCCCCGCCTTCTTGAAACCACTTCTCAACTTCTCCAGTGTGGACGAGTATAATCCAATCCTCCTAGCCAACATATCCTCAGCGTACTCCCTCACCTCGGGCATCCTCCCAAGCTCACGCAATCCTAAAAGCACCGCATTCCCGCACTCATCCTTAGCAGCCACATTGTCCTCAAGCACACACCTCCAAACCTCCAATGCTGCCTCGGGATCATATTCCTCAAAGAACATCTTGATTGCATCGATGCAATTCGCAGCAGACACCGGCCACTCATTCTTCCTCATCTCGACTAGAAACCTCTCCGCCTCACGCACCTTCTTGTTCTTGAGCAAACATGCAAATATGATGTTGTAGGTGAGCTGGTCCGCGAACGCACCTTGCAACGGCATCTCATCTAGCATCTTCATTGCAGAGGATGCATCATGGTTGTCGCAGTGCAGAGCAATCATCGCGTTGTACATGATCGTGTTCGGGGTAATCCCGCAACCAAGCATGGCATCCCAGAGCACAGTTGCACGAGCAAGGTCCTTGTCACGGACAAGTACATCAAGTGCATCAGCGAAGAACTTCATACCTGGGAGGCAGCCCTTGGACTTCATCACCTGCAGGAACTTGATTGCCTCCTCGGTCTCCTTCCCATGGACGAGCGTCGCGAGGAATGCATCATGAGCAGCGGTGTTCTCAGGGTCCCAGCCGAGGCGCACAATCATCTCACCGAACGTGCGCTTGGCGCTGGCGACGTCGCCCTCCTTCTCCCAGCCCTCGAGGAGGATGGCAAAGGTATCGGCATCAGGGGAGACCTTCCCCTTGACGCGGTCAAGGAATTCAACTGCGGCGGCGGTGTGGCCACCTGCACGGCAGATGGCAGAGAGGAGGGAATTGAGGACGAAGGAGTCAGGCTTGACGCCATAGCGGTCCATGACGTCGAAGGTCATGATGGCCTCCTTGACGCGGCCGGCGGAGCAATAGGAGGAGAAGGCGGAGATGAATGTGGTGGGGGCGAGGGGGCTTGAGGGCTCGTCGCGCATGGAGCGGATGGCGTCCCACATGGCCTCAAAGAGGGAGTTCTTGCCGAGAAGGTCGACCATGAGGTTCCAGGCGACGGGGGAGTGGGGGGAGGAGAGGGCGGCCCAACGGAAGAAGCGGACGGCGGTGGATGGGTGAGCGTAGGAGAGGCGGAGGACGGACTCGACGAGGTCGGGGGTGGGGGGGATGGAAGCACGGGTGAGGGCGGATTCCACCTCCGGGGCGGGGGAGTTGGCCAGGATGTTGCACAGGGCCACCACGCGGGGGTCCAGCGACCCCGGTGGGGCGTCCGCGTGGGAGGGGAACTTCTGAGGGACCGGGATCGGCGCGAGAGAAGGGGGAGCCCCGGAGGAGGGCGCCGCCATCCTGCCGTTGACGGCGGCGGCCATCTGGAGGAGGAACCCTAGAGAGGAGGGGACTCTCTCTCTCTCTCTCTCTCTCTCTCTCTCTCTCTCTCTCTCTCTCGGGCAAGACGGGGGGGAGATGAGTACAATGTGACAAGTCTTTTTTTCCTTTCTACTGTTTTTGTGGTGCTCACGAGGTTTTGTTTTATTTTGTTATTTTTCTTCTTTAAGTAATTAAATGAAGAAAATTCGTTGGTGCAGTAAAAAATATAATAGTGATCCTATGGAGTTTTTTCCACGAATGGGCATGGCCCATGTGAATATGCCCGGTCAGGGCATGCCAGTTCCGAGATTTCATGTCAGGGCATAGATCGGCGAATCGGCGAACCTTCCCCGATCTGCGCCCAGTCCCCATTATGAAGTATATGTATTATTACTTTATAAATTATGAAGTATATGTAATTTACATTATTAATTTTTTAATACATTATTAATTTATAAATGATACATTATTGATACATTATTTTTTAATACTATTTTTTAATACATTATTATAAAACAAATATCAGTGTTGCAGAAGACGGTATTCGGTATTCAGTCGGAGGGGTCACTGAATAGAGAATAATCGGTATTCGGGCGACTATTCGGAATTATTCGGTTTTGTATTTTTTAATATAAAAATTATTTATAATACATATATTCTTATATTTTTATACATATATGGTCATTATTTAACATGAATCCAAGATAAAAGTACCAATCAATATAACAAACATATAGAATTTGACATTTGTGGTGATACCATGGTAAAATGTAGCCCATAAATATTGAAAATTGAAAATAAAAAAATAAAAATATGAAGAGTCAAACTCCAGTCGGCCTCATAGTCGGGCCAGTCGGTTGAATAGTCGGTCGACTATTCGGTCGGGCCGACTATTGCCCGACTGGAGGTTTATTCAGTCGGGTACCCCACCGCACCTCATAGTCGGACCGACTATTCGGGATAGTCGGCCGACTATTGCAACTGACAAATATGATAAAATACTATTTATTTTTTAATACATTATTAATTTATAAATGATAAAATACTATTTTTTATACATTAATATTTCATAATTGATAAAATACCTTTTTTATACATAATTATTTTATAATCGATAAAATATTATTTTTTATACACTATTATTTTATAATTGGTAATGTATAAGTATTATTGAATGTTCCATTGTATATAAATATTTATACTCAATTATTAATAGTAATGGATAATACGTAAAATTTTTATACATTATTACTTTATAATTGATAATGTATAAATATTATTCATACTAATGGATAATACGTAATATTGATTGTTCCATTGTATACAAAATATATGGTATATGATTGCGCAAAGTGAACATGTGTCCCTGTTCAAAACTCTTCAAATTTCACCAAAAAAACTGACATCACATTTAACATAAACATCACATTCAACATAAACATCACATTCAAACACAAAATACGAAGATTACATATAGCATTGCGTTAAACAAATATGTTCTAAACAGTACTAAGCATATCCTCTAACGTTGTCGCTGTCGTCGAAGTACGCTCAGACGTGCGTACTTAAGTGCAATTGTGTAGTGTAGATCTGCCAAGTCACCATACAGTTCCTCCTCCTCGTCGTAGACGTCAGTGACCGGGGAGGTCTCGTTCTGAGAACTGACATCCATCGATGGAGGCATGAATTGTGGCGAGTAGTCAGGAAGCGGAGAGTCGATAGGATAAAGTGGCTCAGGCAGGGAGGTATCCTGCAGTGGATACTCTGTAGGAGCATCTGAAAGAGTGCCAGGAGCACGAGGTCCTCCTTGTGACTGGCCACCTGATGCATGCGGAGTCTGATGTGAAGCAGGTGGAGTCGGCCTGAGCGGAGTACATACGGCCAGGACTCTGTTGGTCGGAGGACGTACCGACTTACGCGCTGTGAATCTTGTTTTCGCCATCTCCTACAATAAAACAATATCAAAAAATTAAAAAGATAGAAATATCTTAAGGCATAAAGAATTTATCCCAATATTAAAGTAAACAATAACAAAATGAGATTGTACTTACGGATTTCCAATACGTCAACTTGAGATTGTACTAACGGATCTGCATATTACTCTAGTAATGCCAGTAATTTGTAATAACGAAGGAAGCATGATATTATAGTGAGATTAACATAAACGATCAATACATCATTAATCAACTAATTAAAAAGAAATTGTTCATACAAATTACTGGGGATGCAGAATTCTACGTGCCCTACGTAATATTGATGACAGATTAGCCCTACGACCCCTACTAGCGACACTAGTACCACCTCCACTCTCGTCATTCGTTTGTTGTGGTGGCTGAGGTGTTTGATCCTGGACTGATGAAGATCTATCGATCTGCGAAGGTCGCTGACGATGCTCCGTTGATGGTTGATGTGGTTGCGGTGTACGATGCTGCGGTAGATCCTGGAAGGGAGGTAAACGGCTGGAGTCTGCATAATAGGCAAATCCAGGCATTTCATGTGGAATGAAATCGCTGGTTAGGAATTGCGTGAAGGTCTGCGTCTGGTGTGGAATGGTCGGGTTTAGACCCCAGAAATCACCAGCTTGTGATGGTTGCGTAAATTGGACCTGTGATGGTCCTGCTTCGTCATCGTTTGTACCGACAGCATATGGTTCATGTACACAAAAATCATAACTTTGAGCAGCAGCCTCAGACGGTCGTGGTGGTTCAGGGACATGGCGGAATGGTATATGTGAAGGCTCAGTTGAGTATGAGTACCTCGGGGTGTACTGACTCAGTTGATCCACCAATCCAAAACTCTGTAGGGCGGAGTCAAGTAATCCAATTACATTCTGCAACTCCGAACTTCGTTCGTAATCTTCTAGGATCTCCCGAGCTTCATACACACTCTGCACCTGAATGTTTGACCCGTTTTTAGTTGATGTTCTACGAGGAATAAAGATGAACAATATACGCACTTACCCCTGGTCTTAACCTCGGAGCATAAGGCTGGTATGTAAAGCGAGGTGGGCGGTATTGCAGTATGTATCCATCGCCTTGTAATTCTCCAATACCAAGACATGTATGCTTCCAGACGCTGCTCATCCGATTCAGCCGATTGTCTTTCCATCACAACGGTTTGACGCCGTTGATTCCATCGGATGATCTGTTCTCGGAGTCGATCGGGCCAATCAATAGGATCATTCTCTCGTTGACGAGAGCGACGATTCGGGAAAACTATCAGGGGCATTTGATCTGGGATGTGAGGTCGCAGATCAAATTGCCTCATGACACGATCAGGCACGTGCATGACTGCTATGTTGAAACAAATTAGGTCTGTCTGGGATCTCCACACTTCCTGACCTTCTCGACAAATTGCGGGAAGGTGATTTACGATCTCCATTTCATATGGAGACCAACGCATCTGATAAATAGTGTAAAGTTAGTTAGTTCTCAACAAGGAAACGGTATATCTAGGATAATCATGGACCGTACCTGATGCTCGTCCTGTGTGTCCAATTCACTACGATAAAACGTCAGGTTTGTTGTCTGAACGTTTTGAGTGAACGACCTACGCCCTGCCGTCCATCTGTTCATTCGGATGTTAATATCTTATTAAGACATAGAATACGTGAATGGTGACTGTGGGTGTCATACCTTGAAGCATATGGCCCTCGATTCAGGGCTTCAAGATCCATTCGATACGGTCGGGGCACCCCGATGTGTATGTGCTCCCAAGACCAAGTCTGAAGCAAAGTCAGAAATCCGTAACATCTCTTGGATCTCCCCAACGAGCATTCGTCAAGTTGCTGGTATAATTGGGCAAGAACTGCTGCCCCCCAAGCTACCTGACCACATTCCTGGAAATTTTCGTACGCTTAAGGAGCATTAACTTGGATCCGTCTCATAATCCGATCATGGGCATGTGTATTGGTTACCGCCCCTGCACTGTAAAATTTTCCTTGCGCCCAGCGATCATGCCCCCCCTTTGCATGTTCGCTTGCATGTGCCTCAGGCAGAATCGATGACAATGTCCACGATTAGCTGGAAAATATTTGGGGAGAAGATTCTTCAAACCACTGAAACGATCACTCAAAAAACAGATACCCTCTCGCTGAATTAGAAAGGATAATTTATGTAAGAAAAACTCCCAGGCATCCAACATTTCTTTTTCGACCACTGCAAAGGCAACATGGAATATGTGGCCGTTCCCATCAACCGAAGTGGCTACGAGCAAGTGACCTTTAAATTTTCCATGGAGGTGTGTAGCATCTATGCTCATGACTGGTCGACAGAATGTGAAGCCTATCAGCGACGGACCGAATGCCCAGAATAACCGAAAGAATGCAATTTTCCCTGGGACTACTTGACGAGACTGGGGATCAATGTAAGGCTCTGTTTGGAATTCATACCAGGTACCCGGATTGGTTTGTTTCATCGTCCACATAAACCTCCGGATATCCGCGTAAGACAACTCCATATCACCAAAAATTGTCCTCAAAGCATGCTTCCTTGCTAACCATGCTTTTTTGTATGAAATTGTGACGTGGTACGTATCTGAAACAAGACTTCTAATGACACTGGGGGTAAGTGTGAGGTTGGATCTAAGAGTCTTTAGAATAAACCGACTAATGAATTTAGCATTGCACTGTCGGTTGTCAGTTAAAAGTACCAGGTTACGACATGTATGCTCCTCACGATAAGTTCGCACCTTCCAAACTTCGTTCCTCTTGCTGCAGCTAGCATGCAACCTCCATTTGCAGTTCGGCAATGCACATCCTACGGTGTAGATGTCTTTTTTTGATGCGAGCACTTTGTACTGTACGTATTTTGCCATACTCCAGGTGCTTACTGCATCAATTAAATCATCTTTTGTATTAAAATATCTGTTATTCCAATACTCCAGTCCACTCCTATCTGGGAATATCGTGTCCTGCGGCTCGCTGATGAATTGTGTTTCCTCTGCAAAACTGTTTACAATCCAATCATCATCGGTAAAAATATCATGGAGCTCCGGCATAGGTTCCAAGGTCATGCCGTAATCAACCGTAGGATCGAAGACTGGTTCGTTGTTGATCGAACTGATGAGTGATTCCTGACCGTGGACGTCATCCAAGTGTACACTGACGTCGTTATTATCGTCCTCCTCCTCGTCGGCAGTGTCTTCATCTGCTTCCTCGACATTCACCTCGGGAATGATAGCAGAATCCTCCTCTTCCTCCTCATAATTCATATTTAGGTCTGGGATACTGCAAGTAGCAGACTCTAGTCCCCTTCGAGAAGACTCGCCAATGTTGGTAACGTGGAACTCATAACTTCCAGTTGGATCCGATTCCACCATCAGTTGCATCATTCCAAGAGACCGAGCAATGTCTAACATTAACTTGGTTGTCGAAGTATCAGTGACCACTACCGGATAGAAGGTGTTCACGTTCATAGGCCATCTACATGTGATACGGACGTTGTACTCCCCTTCCCTATATCCAGTAACAGTACGAATCATCCGTACTAGTTCCTCAAAACTGCCAGACTCCGGAAAACCTATCATCTTACTGGTCCTCCCTTCGTAGGTTACATTACCGTTTTCAGTGACAATTGAACCATTCCAACACACAAGTAAGGGAGCTAGGTTGGCCATTTTCTATAAAAAGATGAAGACAATGTATCCTATTCAGTAATAAGAAGGTAAAATTTTATTACTTACTTCTTCTTAAGTACTAATTAACTAATGACAAATTATTGATATTTAATAATAATTACTACTTACTTTTTATTACTAATGACTAATTATAATAATTAACTAATACATATAACAATTAATAATTATAATAATTACTAATAATTACTAATTATTAGTAATTAGTATTAATTACTACTTACTTTTTATTACTAATGACTGATTATAATAATTAACTAATACTTACAATAATTAATAATAATAGTAATCACTAATAATAACTAATTACTAGTAATTAGTATTAATTACTACCTACTTTTTATTAGTAATGACTAATTATAATATTTAATATTAATTAACTAATACTTATAATAATTAATAATTATAATAATTACTAATAATTACTAATTATTAGTAATTATTATTAATTACTACTTACTTTATATTAGTAAAGAATAATTACAATAATTAACAATTATTAACTAATACTTATAATAATTAATAATTATAATAATTAATTAATACTTACTTTTTATTAGTAATGAATAATTATAATAATTAACAATAATTAAGTAATACTTATAATAATTAATAATTATAATAATTACTAAATATTAGTAATTATTATTAATTACTACTTACTTTCTATTAATGATGACTAATTATAATAATTAATAATAAGTAACTAATACTTACAATAATTAATAATAACAGTAATCACTAATAATAACTAATTATTAGTATTTAGTATTAATTACTACTTAGTTTTTATTAGTAATGAATAATTACAATAATTAATAATAATTAACTAATAATTATAATAATTAATAATTATAACAATTACTAATAATTACTAATTATTAGAAATTATTATAAATTACTACTTACTTCTTATTAGTAATGAATAATTATAATAATTAATAATAATTAACTAATACTTATAATAATTAATAATTATAATAATCACTAATAATTACTAAATATTAGTAATTATTATTAATTACTACTTGGTTTTTATTACTAATGACTAATTATAATATTTAATATTAATTAACTAATACTTACGATAATTAATAATAACAGTAATCACTAATAATAACTAATTATTAGTATTTAGTATTAATTACTACTTAGTTTTTATTAGTAATGAATAATTACAATATTTAATAATAATTAACTAATAATTATAATAATTAATAATTATAACAATCACTAATAATTACTAATTATTAGAAATTATTATAAATTACTACTTACTTCTTATTAGTAATGAATAATTATAATAATTAATAATAATTAACTAATACTTATAATAATTAATAATTATAATAATCACTAATAATTACTAAATATTAGTAATTATTATTAATTACTACTTAGTTTTTATTACTAATGACTAATTATAATATTTAATATTAATTAACTAATACTTACAATAATTAATAATAACAGTAATCACTAATAATAACTAATTATTAGTATTTAGTATTAATTACTACTTAGTTTTTATTTGTAATGAATAATTACAATAATTAATAATAATTAACTAATAATTATAATAATTAATAATTATAACAATTACTAATAATTACTAATTATTAGAAATTATTATAAATTACTACTTACTTCTTATTAGTAATGAATAATTATAATAATTAATAATAATTAACTAATACTTATAATAATTACTAATTTTAATATTTACTAATAATTACTAATTATTAGTAATTAACAATTTTTACTACTTACTTTTAATTAGTAATGAGTAATTATAATAATTAATAATAATTAACTAATACTTATAATAATAAATAATTACAATAATTAATAATTATTAACTACCTATTATTTATTAGTAATTAAGAATAATTAAAAACTTACTATTTAATAGTAATTAGTTAGTAATATTTTCCTAAGAATTAACTAATATAATTGATAAATTGGTGAATTGGTAATTACTAATGCCTAACTACTGCTCTATGAGCGATCAAAATAAAATGACACTTTCTCAATATATCTAAAATGCGGGGAAATGAATCTCTAATTACATCTAACATTGGCCATACATTTTTCCTAAAAATTAATTTAACAAATTAAATTGAAATTATGCAAACAAAATTATAAAAAAAATAATAATTACCTTAAGCCTTGGAAGGGAGGAGGAGCTTCTTTGAGAGGAGAGGGAGAAGTTGAAGGGAGAAGAGGAGAGGATGAAGTTGAAGGGAGAAGTGAGAATGGCGTGGGGAGAATGGAGGGCCGACCCTTGTATTTATAGGGCACCCGCTCGGCAAACCATTCGCCGATTGGGTCCCTTCCCCACAAAACCCGGGCACGCGGGGATTCCCGGCCACGCGCGGGAATCCCGGGCACGCCAGGCGGCCTCGGGAGGGCGCGGAGCGTGCGCCTCGGGAGGCGCGGGTGGCAGGCGTTGAATGGGGTCAAGCGTTGATCGGCAAACGGTTCGCCCTTCGACGAACCGTTCGCCGATCAATGCCCTGACATGGAATTTGCGAACTGACATGACCTGACTGGGCATATTTACAAGGGCTATGCCCATTCGTGGAAATCCCTCGATCCTATGCAATAGTCAAACAAAGGCAATGTCTGTCATCTCCTTGCCTTTGTCGTCGTTTCATCATCTCCATTGTCTAGCTCCTCTCCAGTCACCCTCTCATGGTCCTCTCCACTGGTAAGGTAATGCCTTAGTCTATGATCTGGTGTCCATGATTGGTTTGGAGAATGGGTTTTGGGTTTGGTTTTGGGTGAGGGTTTTGTTGATACGGTGAATGTGTATGCCGACATGATTAGGGGTTTTTATTATAATAGGAGATGTGTAACTTTGACTTGTTCGTTTCTGTATTTATTTCATTTTATATGTTATGGTATATGAACGTTTAGGATGCCATATCAAGTTTGCGTATGTGATTTCGGTGGGATGATTTCAAAGTCAAACAAGGAGGCGACTTACAAGTGAGGTCGTAGAAACTAATCAAGATATGTTCATAAATGGCATTCAAAGGTTCGATTGACAAGATACGATAGTGTTTCGAACTGATGTATTGAATGTAGTTTAAACTCCACGTCTTTCATGGAATATCGCAAAACTGGGAAACATGTCATCTAGCAAACATCGAGTGTGATGGTATCTGAGATGTTATGGAATATGTTAAAATGATATGCAACGTCTACCACCTGGTGTTGTATGCCACAATTGTAGCGATGCACGTTCCTATAGAAATTCATGGAAATACATTCATTATTTCCGAGTCAAATGCAGGCAAATCCTTTATTATCAAACACAATGATTACGAACTTCACAGGTTGATGAAACCTTTATCGAAGAATATATATGACTATATGGAAAAGGAGGATAAGGAGGGGAGACAATCACACTGAAACACCATCATGTCTAACATATCAATCATGGACATATTGGAGGTTAAGATAGTCATCAGATTCCCTCAATTAATTCGTTGTTCCAAATTTGTAGCATAGTAATCAAGGATTAATCAAAACCATACAAAAGTATCAAATACTATTGTAGCAATTATTTCTTTTCTTTTACTTGGGTAAGACCCAAGATTAACACAAGGAGAAGGGACTAACTACTGTTCCTAGGTTTCAAATAGTTGATTTGATCAACTATTAGATCAATTAGACTAACTTGGCACATGCATGATTTTTTTTGGCAAAATTTATGCAAGTTAGAATGCAATGGAATGTTGATATGCAAATGATATGAGATACACACATAAACAAACTTAATGTGCTTCTATAATTAATGTTCAATCTTAAGCTCACAAATTACAAAATTTTATTTCAAGTTAAAGATCATTAATGCTCCAATTTCAGCTTAAAGAATAATGCACATAAGTTCCTAATTTCCTAAGTTAATTAATCCACTTTCATTACCAAGTTATGGAATTAAAGTTCACAAATCGGGGAGTTTAAATCCATTAATCACAATCTAGATGAATTAAGTTTTTCATGGCCCATTTATTTGTAAAGATTCGATCTATATGCAATATATGGTAAATCAAACAAGTTATGCATATCAATGAACTTCTCTGATTATAATTATTTTCTTATGCCATGTCAGATCATAAAAGCATGTAATCGGTAAGAGCATCAAATCATATTTAAACAAGACTAATTTCATTAAAATTGGAGTTCTGTAGCTCAAGATATTAACAAATGAATCCAGTGGCATAGATGTAATAAAAGCTAATTTAAAAACAATTTAAAATTAATCAAAAACTCAAGACAAGGGCTTATCTGCAAATAAAATAACCCGAAGGGGGGTTTTCTTATATTTTTCCAAGCATGTGGATACATTTTGTAATTTCTGGAATCTGGTGAATCTTAGTTACAATTTGCCCAAGAGTGAATCGTGTATCATGCAACACACAAGGATGTGGATGTAATTTATATGAGTTGGATGCAGGCACTACAGTTTACACCCCCCCCCCCCGTGTGCCTCCTGCACATGACGAGCGGGTTCAAGATAGAGGCAGATGTATGACATTACGTGGCAAGGCAAAGACAACTCGGGCACTCAAGCTGGGTGATGTGGATGGAGGCTTGGATGGCAGACCTTAATCGTCAGATTTGGAGATCCAAGGACCCAGACGTGATATAGAGCTCGAGGTATACAATGAAACCATAGATCTTGAGTAGCTCGCGGCGGGGTTGTGATGGTGGTGGAAGGCACCACCTGATCACACTAACGACGAGAGTGTTCATTGCTCGGCCTTGATCTCCTCGTTTGTCACTATAGGAGGAAAGGGGCTCTCACTCTTGTTAGACATGTGAGCCCAGAGCGGGTCATTTCTATAATAAATATTATTGTAATATGTTTTATATATCAATAAAAGTTGTTGATTTCTCACTACCTAACCGAGATTAATGAATGCATGCACTTACAAGGTCCTCTCAGTACAATCAGGATTATGTACCATGGCTATCTTAATAATCACGCAGTCATTGATTCAATGATTGAATCATAGAGGTTGGTACTTAGATGATATCTAAAGAGTTAGATTGAGGACTCATCTAGCACCGTCAAGTGATTGCCAACAAAGGATTTTCATTCCAAGAAAGAGATGACAATCCTTACTCCAAAGGTCATTATGTAACCAACCTCTTGATGCAGGTCCTCTGCATAGGAATAGAGATTCATAGGTATTGGATAAATTAGGTCATATAATTGACTTAACGAGATCGAGATAACCAAGACATATATCATATGTTATCGTGATATAAGCACACATCCTCTGATCAGAGACAAAAGATATTACTATATATTTGAGTATGTAAATTAAGCAGACCATTAGGTTGATGACCTAATCAAGGTCTGTATACCCACGAGCTGGTGTGCATACAAGGACATATGAGTAATATGATCTCTTAAATGAACCACACGTGTTCACTACTGAACCAGAATACATGAGCTCACTCATGAGATATTGTGACCAGCCAAAATCCGTAGATGGTCATTTTGTTTTGGAAGCATGATATGATTTTGTAGGTATGATATACGATTTTAGAAAGCATGTGATCGATACCAACTCTCAATGATCGAATGAGAAACTTAATGGCAAAACCTAGGAGAAGACAGTTCAAATGCGATCAGAACTTATGGGTTATTCTAGGTCTTACAGTATGCAAGATGTACGGATATTGGGAATACTCGAGGGTGGTGTGATCTTAATCTATTGTATAGTCGTGACACTTCCATTTTGAGGGAGTGGTGAAACATGTCTGGATTTCAGTGACTCCACTCAGTAGACTAGTTATCTAATCTTAGTCAAAATATTGGACATTGATATAAATATGATTCAGATGCAATGAGAAGATTAGATATTTTGTCTCACTTGATCAGACATCTCTAAGCAGTCTTCTAGATATGGATATGGGATTAGATCTCAGTATCCAAGTCACTATACATGGAATATACAATCGTCACGTCCTTATCTCCAAGTATCCACGGAGATGACATGTTGTTTAATAGTTCAAGAATAGTTCAAGACACTTACCTGGATAAATAAATAGTGTAGTTTTTTCTAAAATCGAATTTGTTTGATCGACTAGGATCTCTTTGCAGCTTTTCTACGCCGACAACTTTCTCTTCTAAAAAGCAGTAAACCGATCTGAACCCGCATCAAAATGGCACCGTTGCCGGGGATTTATTTCCGCATCAAAATGGCATCGTTGCTGGGGAGGCGTTAGAGTATTTCGATTATTTTTTACCTATTTTTGTGATTCTATTTTCTCTCTTCTTTTTGTTTTGCGTTGAGGAGAAGAGATCGGTTGTGTTGCAAAGATTGCAAAGTAATCCTTGGAGAGAGTTTGACAACCCAACATCGCTTGTTAGTCTTGGATTTACAAATAAAAGGGCTGGTAAAGAAAAGGAAGGTTCCTAAGATCACTAGAACTAGGTGGTGGAATCTTCCGCTGAAGCAATCAAGCTTCAGGGAGAAGGTTTTAGAAGACTTATCTTGGGATTGTAGCGGTAGTGCAAACGAGATGTGGGAGGCAGTAGCATCTTGTATCCGAAAGGTAGCCAAAGAGATGCTAGGCGAGTCAAAAGGAGGAGCTCCGGGTCAAAAGGAGGCTTGGTAGTGGAGTGAAGGGGTGCAAGAGAAGCTAAAAATTAAAAGAGCTTGCTTTAAAGCTATGTCTAAGGATAGAACAGAGGAAACTGTCACAGACTATAAAATAGCAAAGAAGGAAGCAAAGAAGGTTGTAAGCGAAGCTAAGTCAAAAGCTTATGAGGTTTTGTATAAAAATATCAACTCTAAGGAGGGCCAGAAGGATATATTCAGGTTGGCCAAAGCAAGAGAAAGAAAGACCAAAGACCTTTCTCAAGTGAGATGCATTAAGGACGAGGAAGGTCACGTGCTTGTTACTCAGAAGGATATAGAGACTAGATGGGAGCAGTACTTCCATAAACTTTTCATTGGAGAAAGAAATAGAGAGATCACTTTGGGTGATCTAGCTAGCAGTGAAAGTTACTTGAATCGTGCATGCTATAGACGAATACAAAGAAAAGAAGTAGAGGAGGCTTTGAAGGTTATGAGACCTGGGAAAGGTGTTGGACCGGATGACATCCCTGTAGAAGTATGGAAAGTTTTAGGTGAGCGTGGTTTAACTTGGCTTACGAATCTATTCAATCTTATTTGGCGAAGCAAGAAAATGCCTGAAGATTGGAGGAGGAGTATCGTGGTGCCTCTTTATAAGAACAAAGGAGACATTCAAAATTGTTCAAATTACAGAGGTATCAAGCTGATGAGTCACACTATGAAAATTTGGGAACGTGTGATCGAAAGAAGGTTGAGGCAAGTTTCCCAAGTAAAAGAAAATCAATTCGGATTCATGCCAGGTCGCTCAACTATTGAAGCCATCCATTTGCTAAGGAGAACAATGGAGATTTATAGAGCTAAAAGGAAGAATCTTCATATGATCTTTATTGATTTGGAGAAGGCTTATGATTCCGTCCCACGAGAGATACTGTGGAGAGTTTTGGAGAAGAGACAAGTACCTGTCCTATACATTAATCTCATAAAGGATATGTATGATAGGGCTTTATCTTGTGTAAGGACCCCGACGGGGAAGACTGACTATTTTGATATCAACATTGGTTTACATCAAGGTTCAGCTTTAAGTCCATTTCTTTTTACTTTGATTATGGACGAGTTGACAAGTCACATTCATGATGAGTTACCTTGGTGTATGTTATTTGCTGATGATATTGTGCTTATTAACGAGACTAGAGATGGAGTAATTGAGAAGCTTGAGGTTTGGAGACATGCATTAGAGACTAAAGGTTTTCGTATAAGTAGGGCTAAGATGGAATATATGGAATGCACCTTTGATGGAAGCAATGGTGAAGGAATCGAGGTTAAGATTGGTGACGATAACATTCAGAAGAGAGATTCTTTTAGATATCTGGGATCTATTTTGCAACATGATGGGGAAATTGATGGAGATATTACTAATAGAATAAATGCAGGCTGGCTAAAGTGGAGAGGAGCCTCCGCTGTTCTCTGTGATAAGAAAATTCCTTTAAAAATTAAAGGAAAGTTTTACAAAGCAGCCGTGAGACCTGCTATGCTTTATGGTTCTGAATGTTGGCCTGTGAACCATAGATACGTGCAGAGAATGGCTGTAGCAGAAATGAAAATGCTAAGATGGATGTGTGGACATACACGTAAAGATCGGATTCGGAATGATGCAATCAGAACGAAAGTTGGTGTAGCTCCGATCGAGGATAAGATGCGAGAAAACCGCTTAAGATGGTTTGGTCATTTGCAAAGAAGGTCAACTGATGCACCGGTTAGGAGATGCGAGTGTTGGGATGTTGAGCCGACTAAGAGAGGGCGAGGACGGCCCAAGAAGTGTTGGAAAGAGACTATACGAAGGGATCTTAGTTTTTTGGATATAAGTTCGAGATTGACCCAAGATAGATCTGAATGGAGGCGAAAATTCCATGTAGCCGACCCTACTTAATTGTGGGAAAAGGCTCTGTTGTTGTTGTTGTTGTTGTTTTTGTTTTGTTTTTCGTAGCTTTTCTTCGATTTTTCGTACGGCTTTTCTCGACTCGTTTCTCGATCGTCTTTAGACCGCTAATTAATTTTTGCAGGGCCTGCAGGATCAGCCGGTTTTCTAGGAAGCCGAGTCAGTTGAAAGAGCAGAGGCTGACTCCTTCTCTATGAGTCGGCTGCAGAGGGCAGAAATTGATTAGTGTACTTTTGTAAAAGAGAGAGAAAGGGAGAGAAAAATTGTATTGAACTATAATAGAACGGTTCCACTAAGGACGTCCCGACTTGTAATTCCCCCCCTCCCCCCCCACACACATTTTTTTAGGGGTCTGATTCACCGAGTACCGTGTATTCGGGGGATCAGGGCACCCACCGCAGTTTTCTCGCCTTATCGATTTTTCCGCGGCTTTTTCCGATAAATGCTTGCTTAGGTTTTTATTCAATCTGATTGTGCTTACATAGCTAGTTTCAGGACTTGCAACCTAGGTGCATGATTTTAGGATGCTTATAAAAAAGTAGACGTCTGATTGAAAAAAATTCAAAAAAAATTATAAAACCACAAAATAAAATCGGGACTGCTAAAGATATCTGACTTAAAAACCGTAACGATTCATCTTATTTGGGAGAGTAATCCCTGCACATCATCTCAGAGTGCGCGAGCGAGAGACAACCCATAAGGTTAGAGCCAAAACCCCGTATTTCCCGCGAAATACTACTTAGTCTATAAACCTGATCACTGTTCCTCGTGTGGGTACTCTCGGGTAGCCGGAAACAGTCCGGGTGTACTTAGTAGAGTGAGAGGTTTAGAGGACACTGCGCAAGGCTCCGTCCTCAAGTAACACGGGTAGCTAGAAACGGTCCGTTATTACTCCCGTACTAGCTGAGTGCGAGTGATTTTTTGTAAGGACTCGGGCCATTATTTCAGAGAAACTACCGGGCACCTATCAGCTCGCTCAGCTCGCGATAACTGATCTACTTGTTTGCTAATTACAACCCTAAAATCGACAAGATAAAAGACCGAACTCTTACGGTCTTCACCGGGTTGTGTTGATGAAAGCGGGGTTTGCTTTGTGTTTGCTTGCAGGGCGTGAGTTACCGCAGCTTTACGCATTTATCCCTCTTATTTGAATCGCAAATCGTGCTCTCCCGATCTTTCTCTTGACATCGAAGATGACGTCTCGACGGCTTTTCTGCTCAGAATCCGTGAGCTTTCGACCATCCACCGTCGATCGTACATCTTCACAAGCTTGGGATGACTCTCTTCCCAAGCTGGTCCCCTCTAATCTCGAGGAGAGTCAGACCCAGACTCCCTCACCTCCTGGCCAGACTATTGAGGCAGACCCTTGCCTCAATACATCTAGATCTCCAACTGATTTTTCGCTGAGTTCTTACGAGAGCTTTTCCTTCACATACGACTTGAATCAGATGGCCCGCGGCAAAGGACCAACAGCAGACGAGAGGCCAACAGCTGAGGACCATCATGACGGAAGACCGGATCCAGCTGCAGATGTTACTACAGGTATTCTCGAGACTCTCCAACAGATGAACATACAGATCCGAGAACAGTTTAGAACGCAGAATGAGTTGCGGGCTGAGATAGCCGTGCTGAGAGCAGGGGTCGGGAACCATTTACCGCCTGCGGTTCCTGCTACTTTACGGGAAGAGTATGATCCGGGCACGAGAACGCTCCATCATTGGATTCGGTTACTGCCGAATCAAGGGTCATACGAGTTGAGATTGTCCTTCATTTCTTTTCTTCCCAAGTTCTACGGGAATGCCACAGAGGAGCCGTTTACCTTTTTACATCAATTCGAGATGATTTCCAGTACGGCTAGCTATCCAGGAGTTACGTAGGAGGCTGTATGCTTCAAAGTCGTTCCCTTCGCCTTAGCCGATAAGGCGCTTTACTGGCTGACTTATCTAGGAAGGGAAATCACTACATGGGACGATCTGAAGTCCACATTCCTACGTAAATATTTTCCTCTGGGGAGGATGAATATGATGAGGAATCAGATCTCCAACTTCACGCAGCTTCCACATGAATCTTTCTATGAGGCATGGGATAGATTCAAAGATCTTACGGAGAGATGCCCGCATCATGAGATACCAATGAAGGTGCTAGTGCAGAGTTACTTTGGAGGACTCCAGCCGGACATCTAGGGGCTCGTGAGTGCCGCATGTGGCGGCAGCTATTTGAATAAGGATACCAAGTCAGTCTAGGCCATCTTCGAAGGGATGGTCGAGAACTCGAGAGTCGTCGACTCTACTCGGGCATTTCAGAAAGCCCCACGGCCACCACATCACCGAGAGCATCACAAGGTGGCTAATATCACCGAGTCTGAATCCAACACCAACATGGACTTCATTAGCGAGAAATTAACGTTGGTGGACTAGATTCAGAAGCAAGTCCAGGACTTACAGCCGCTGCGAGAGTTGGAGAAACTCTCATCTCTACCTCAGGAGCTGAGTGATCTTTCAAAGAAGGTTTCTGATCTTCAGCTTCAGTACCAGCAGAGCCAATCTTCTTCGACTACACAACCAGCACGGAGAATCTTACCCACTCCGCCCACCCGTCAGATCCACTATGTACAGAGCGAGCTAGACTCCGCAGATTGATTGGCCTGAGGATCAGTCTCATGCCAATCCTGGCCAGATCACCAGTGCTGCAGAGATGGAGGTGGAGCCGCAAGTCACTCTCGAGATTAACGGGATTTGGTATGATACTCTGATGCAGCAACCGAGTATACCGCATCATCATCAGCAGCCGTACGGACATCCGCAGCATGGACGTCCACATTTCCAGCACCGTCAGAATTTCACGCAGCAGCAGTCTCATCAGAATGTTTATCAGAGACCACAATCACACCAGTATCCTGCTCATTATTTACATACTTATTCTTATCAGCAGCCACAACAGTCTTCCTTCGCACCACATTGATCCTCTCAGCCTTCCACCTCTCAGCAATGCACGCCAAGGCAGGAGAGAGGACCAAGCCAGGGCCACCACACCGAACCTGAGATGTCTTCACAGGCCCAAGCACTAAATCAGATCATGGATATGCTGAGTACGCTCCAGATTGCACATAAGACCGAAATGGAGCAGGTTAACCGTCGACTGGACGAGTTAACCGCACCAAAGACCACTCTTCCAGCCCAGCCTCAGATGAACCCACACAACAAGAGGCATCCAGATCAGGTAGACACTACAGGTAAGATCTCGTTCCCTGAATTTTTATCTAACTTCATTCGTCTCAGGAGCGGTAGATCACCACGAGCACCTACAGGAGTAGAGGACAGGGCACTAGAGGAGCAGGAGCAGATCCATGAGCAGCAAGATTCTGATGTCGAGGAGGAAAACCAGCACAATGATGAGGACCATCGTGTAGACTCAAGAGAAGGGAGCGATGCCGATACCATTGATACGGACACTAGCGAATCAGACGATGACATCACGCCAGATCATGCAGATACTCCCGAGAAAAACATATCTTCCTCTGTTTTAAAGAGTTTTGTACATAATTCTGAAACTCTCGATGTGCAAGCTGATTTCAATATGAATAAAAATTCTGATTTTCCGATTCCTGACTTTGTTCCTATTCCCGATGCTTTGTTTGGAAAAGGAAAGAAAAATAACAAAAAGAATGTTGTGACTCCAGAGACCGAACGTTTACTTAAAGATCACATCTTTTGAAGATCCCACTTCATGATGCCTTGGATCATTTTCCTACACTCAAGAATCAGTTGAGGAACAAATGCACTACACGCAGGAAAAAGAGTTCACGAGTTGAGAAGCATATATTGACCAAGGCAACTTCGTGTGCAATTCGGAACAAGGTACCCAAGAAGAAGAAAGATTTTGGAGCTCACTATGTCAATTGTCAGATAGAAGACGCTACATTCCATCATACTCTCTTAGATAATGGTTCCTTAATTTGCTTCCAACCTCTTTGCTTGATAAGCTCAAGCTAGGTCCTCTCTACAAATCACGAGCGATACTTCAGTTTGCAGATCCATCGGTAAAGAGACCTAGAGGTGTATTAAGGAATATTATTGTAACCGTTCAGGGCTTGCAGTTTCCTGTGGACTTTACTGTCCTAGACATGACATGCCCTACACAGTTACACCTTGCTCCAATCATTCTCGGGAGGCTCTTTTTGCAGACAGCAAGATCACTCTTCGATGATGATGCTGGGAGAGTATCATTCCGCACAGACAACGGAGAGATACACATTGAGATGGAGAGAGGATGTAGCAGTCCTAGATCAATATTGTCATTCACTTCAGAGGACACCAGTCGTGCAGAAGATTGCCAGAACATAGATGAGACACAGTTTCCTGATCTTGAGAGTGTTTAGTTTGATACCCACGATATCCTACACGAGGATAGGGTAGATCTTCTGGTACCTAGTTCTTCAGATGATTGTTCACATATAGAAACAGATTTCATATCAGATCCAGATGAGCAGTCACTTGCAGTAGATATCTCAGTGTCGCAGATTGAAAGTACACATATTACAGCACACGAGTCTATTGATTATATTGCACAGATCATACAGTCTATTCAGCGTAGAGAGTCGGATGGTGTGATGCTTACACATATAGACACCTTCTGTAGTCCGACTCCAGAGACGCGTATTTCGGAAAAGAGAGCTATGCCATGTACAGAGTTCAATTACAGAGGAGGCTCTACTTTTTCAGTCAAGGATCTGTACGCACATAAAAAGCAGAAAATTCAGTATGACCCTGGCTGAAGTGATCTATTTTTTACAGGATTCATGATCATCTTTTTACTTCATCTCATCCTGTACAAATTCTTTTGAGCCTTTCGATTTCTGGAGATCCGCAACACTTGTATATTCTTCGTAGACCACAATCGTCTCCATTTTTGCTCGTCTTCTATACTTAGGATACCAGATCCTAAGTATAGGGGGGACCGATTGTTCGCTGATTCACGTTTTATATTTTTGTTCTGATTCTTTTGCATAGCCTTTTTTATACAAATCACTAGTCTCTGATTTTTGGCCACACTCTTTTATATACTTAGGATGCCTTATCCTAAGTATAGGGGGGACCGAGTGATTTCGATGATCTCCTATTCTTTATTCCGTTTTAACTTTCGTTATTTATTCTTTTCACTCAGTCATCCCGTTTTTTCTCTCCCGTTATACTTACGATGACTTGATCGTAAGTTTGGGGGGGGGTTGACTGACTTGTACTCTCTATTCTTTTTCACCCACTTTTACTTAGCGCGAGTTATGTCCTCCTTTTTCTCTTTTGACGCTATGAGGACATAGCACAAGCTAAGTATAGGGGGTGCGTATATATTGTATATATACTTTTGTCCATAACTCGTACTTTTATGTATTTTCTATATCTATAAAATCCATAAAAAGTAGGTAAGGGTTAATTTAAAATCCATTTATATATTTATTTATTACTTATAAAATCCTTGTAAATAAGTAAAATATGTTTAAAACTTGTATATTATATTTGTAATTAAAATATGTGTTTAAAATTTGTATTTAAAAATTGTATAATACTTATTTAAAATCCTATTTATTAAAACACGTTTAAAAATAATTTAATCCTTGTAAAATCCCTTGTAGATAACATCTGTAAAATACATTAAATATTTAACTCAAATAAAATATATCTTGTAAAATTTATATACAAAAACTTATTTATAAAAATCAGAAAATCCATAAAAAATACAAAGTCCTAAAAATCATAAAAATTACAAAAGCCTTAAAATCCATAAAAATGAGTAAAATTCAGAAAATATACTTCACAAAAACATGGTTGCATTTGCATTCGCATTTTTCAGAATAAGTTTGATTTCTGGAACTAATGATTGAGTCTAGTCTAAAGGATGGAGCTTGCTCAGCCTTTAATTTTCGTTGTAAGGAGCCAAGTCAGGATCTGGAATTTAGACTCTTCAGGTCTTTTGACTTAAAATCTTTGGGTTCCGTAAGACCATATTCGGAAAATCAAGTCATATGTGCTTAAGAAGACCATTTGGTGTCATCCGTACAACTCTACATTAGTGAACCAATCTTGAACACATGCACTCTACACTTAGCTCGACTCGCATGGAGTTACGAAGGGCAGTACATATTGGTAGTGTATTTCTATCCTTATCTTTGCGACATTGATGTCTAAAGACGGGAGAGATTGGGGTTGCGATAGTTGCTTTGGATGAGGGAAGGATATGCAGACACAATTTTTCTAAGACCTCAAAAAAGGGACGGAATAAAAAGACGCTATATCCGTCGAGGCACAAAAAGATGAATGCAGTGCAAGCAAATTACAAAGTCAAATCAAAAGAAGAAGCCACCAAATAAGACCACAATGGTCCAAGCTTCCACAAAAAATGCCTGCAAATCTTCGTGAAGACTTAGCTACACCGGTTGAGCTTCACAAGGAGATGCGTCTACACTGGTCGCACTCCACTTCTTTTCTCATTCTTCTACTTTCTCTCTATACTCGATTGTGGACATAACAGAACTGACCTCAGAAGGGAATACCTCCCTCCCCGAGAAAAGAGCAGCAGGATGAAGAACCCATAAAAGTGTATAGCCGGGATGGACGGTTTCTTCGTTTCTCTAAGCAGGAAGAACTAAATCAATTCACACATTGTACAAATTGACTTCAAGGATGATAGAGTTTGTGATATGAATAAATGAGTCTGAACTAGCCCATGAAGTGATCTTGAATAAGGATTTGTGGAACTTGAGGACTGTTGAGGATAAAATCCTAATCCTAGTTAAGGTTCCGACAAAATGCTTGTTTCAGGCCCGATCGAGCTCTGTCCTTTGTCTGTTCTCATGAATTGATTTAGGAAAATAAATTCATTCTAACTTTCTTTCTTTTTCACTTACTTTTCAAATAAATGTTTGCTAAGGGACTAGCAAAGTTTAAGTATAGGGGGTTGATGAATCCATGATTCATTAACTTTTCTGTCGCATTTTGTCTTAAAACCCTTAACAAATACATGTAAATATTCATTAATTCCCATCTTTTAACAAAACCTCATTCATGAATAAATATTCACTTTTAAGCATCAAAATCTTGTAAATAAATAAAGAACAAAGAAAAAAAGAAGGCAGCTTGAATATATGTATATATGTACAATATGACTTATAAATATAAATATAACTGCAAGGTATATTTATAGCCTAACCTCAGAGATGACGTCAGCATGGATTGGTCGACAAACCAATAAGTATGGGGAGATAAGGAAAGAAATCCCTAAAAATAAATTAAGTCATACCTCATGAACTTTCCACTATTTATCAAATAAATACAAAACTTCAATGATTTTTAATTAATTCATATGTATATATTTTTCACCAAATTCTTTCCTAAATATTTCTAAAAATGTATATAAAAATATAAAAATAACTTAAAAATATTATCATGTATATATACTAAGAAATCCTACTTGTAAATTGTAAAAATCTCAACTTCCGAACATCATAACTTCATACGAACTCCAATTTCACTCTACTCACCTTTAAAGTTCATAAAATAATATTCTCTAATTAATAAAGGTGGTTTCATCGAATTCGGAGTCCGTTTGCAAAAAGTCGGTTCTAGGACCAAATGACAACGGGGTTTCTAGTCTATTTATTTTATGTAGAACACAATATTTATAGTTTTCTTAATTTTATGATTTCTAATTATTTTCATGATCTTGTAATTTAACCCTAATTTATTTCAGAATTTTCGGAGCTTATTTATTATTTTAATAAAATCAAAAACCCTAAATTATAGGTAAAAATGAACTAGATAACTTATACCTCTATTTATTAATATATGTAAATTAATTTATTAAAATACCTAAAAATTCACGCAATCCTTATTTATTGTTCTAAAAATTAAGAAAATATAAAATTAATTTTTAATTATTTATTTATTAAATTAAAAATCCAAGACCTATTTATCTATATATATTTATTAATATAATATATTTATATTTTGAATAATATTTATTATTTATAAAAGTATTCATTCCATAATTAAGATTATTTAATTATTTACATTTCTTGTATTTATACCTATTTAAAATAACCTTATTTATTATTGAATTTACAAGCATTTTAAACCATCTGGCCAACCAGGTGCTGACACGTGTCAGCACCTGGTTCATCTTCTCCAAGAAGCCAGTATCCCAGTCTGTTCTGACCGACCAACTTCTACCATTTATCCCGCGCATCTCACAACTGTTCCCGACGATCCAAACCTTTGATTCCATCCTCCTAACAACCTTCTTCTTCGACCACCCTTAGATCCAACTTGGAGCTCACGAAATCATTCTATAAAAACCTCCAAAGTTGGCGTGAGCCAACTAACTTTTCCTAAGCACCTGAAACTCCAGCTCCAGTGTCCGATTCCCATTCTTCCTAGCCTCGCTCCGCCTGATTTGGAGGTGACAGCTCCGGCCAAGCAAGTCCGCGTGGAGGAGGGATCATCGGGGAGGAGTTCTAAGGCGCTTGGCTGCCTTGCATTGCCGCCATCGCGTGCGTCCAACTCCGGTGAAGGTCGACCGTCGAGCGTCCATTCGAGGTAATACACCTCTGAAATCCCAGACCTATTCCTCTACCTTCATCACATTTTATTTTGATCTTCACGCCACGATTAGCGTGGTTAATCACACCTTTAGACCACCTAATCATCTATCTTAGACGCTTAAGCAAAATCAACCTTCAAATCATTTCGAATCTATTCAAATCGTGACACCTTTTCGTATGTTTTTCACGCAATTCTCATTTAATCTGGAAACACCATGTTTTGAGCTTGCAGATCTATAACCCTTGAGCCAATTCTTTGTGAATCGAGCATATACATCGCTTATCTGCAGGTTCGTCTTCAATCAGGAGCAACTTCAAAGCATCTGGAATCTTCAATCATCAAGGAATTCATCTTCAAAGAAGGCGCATCCTTCTCCATCAACCACCAGAATCAGTGGACCTCCACCTTCGTCGAGTTGTAGCCACCGCCTCGAGCGGGCGAGCTCGAGGGTTAGAGGAGCTAACCCTCTGGCCCCGCAGGAGGTCCAAGCTCGCCGCCGATTGCCTGAGAGAAATCAGGGAAGAAGCCTTCATCGGCAGTTGCACAACATATTCAAGAACACCTCAAGAACTCCAGGTCGCACAAGCTTGCAACACGTGGCGTGCACGGGAGTGTCAGATCAGCGCCTCGACATCTAATCTCCGCCGTCCATCCGAAGCGGTAGAAAATTTGCACATTAAACCCGAAGACTTCCAGTAATTCAAGCACGCCCCAAAAGGTTTCCAGTATTTGCATTTAGGTCCCTCTGTAGGGACCTAAATGTAAAACTTCTTATTTTCTTTACATTTCAAATTCTATAAGGACCTTATTGCAGAACTTTTTGATACTTTTTCTTGCGCTTATATCCCTGGGCTATAGGAGAATTTTTGGACCTAGTTTTGACCTAAATTTTTGTAGATTTTCTTGGGGTAGTTACACAACTACCTCCGCGAGGTTCTTAGTAATTTGCTTGTGTTTTTGTCGTGTTTTCATCATATTTTTTTGTCGTAAATCGTATTCGTTTTGATTTGTTTTTGTGTGCTTGTTCAAGCCCGTTGCTCGACTGTTTACTGATGAATCTCCATTTCATCACCTTTATTCTATCATTTTGGCCTCAAAAACCCCAGCAAATGCATGTAAATAGCATCAAATTGTGCATAATAGCATTCATTATTCATTGTATTCATTTTACATTAAATAAGGTTTTACTGCCAAAATTATAGAATAAAGAGGAGAAAAGAAAAAGGAATAAAATATTGTAAATATTTTATGACCCAAACCCCGAGACCAAGGCCGGCATGGTATTGGTCGACAAGGAATAAAGTAGGGGGAGATAAGGGCCAGTGTACAATAAATACCTTATTTATTCATGCATTTATTTATGCAATTTTGATACCTATTTTGTACATTATTATTTATTCATCAAATAAAGAAACTTTGTACATGAAAGTGTAGATAATAATATGAATAAAAATGCAAAATTAAGTTTGTACAAAAATAATCCCCAGTGTACATTTTATACACAGAATAAAAAGCCAAAATCTCAACTTCACAGACCCATATCTTGCAAATAAAAACTCCAAATCACCCAAACTCACCTTTAATTGTATATAGCATTCCATAAACTATTTAATAAAATTGGTTTCATGATTTTTGGAGTCCATATGCAGAAGTTAGGTTTTTGGCCCTCCTAGTATATAGGACTGATTAAAATATTCATTTTATTCAATATTCATTATTTGTATAAATTCATATTTTTAGAATTTTGTAAATAATGTACATAATGCATACACATGAGAGAAGTTAAAGAAAACCAAAATTAATTTGTAAAATAAAATAAGTCTACAAATTCATAGACAAAATACCTATGCTATGTACCTATCTATAAATAAAAAGGGTTTTAATCCTTGATTCTTTTGCTCTTTTATATTTTCATAATAATGCATACATTATACATAACTCATTAAAAATACAAAATCAAAATAAAAATCAAGAAAATATATTAAATAAATTAAGTGTATAAAATACATGGATAAAACACCTACAAGTATACCTACATACACCTATATCTATTTATTTAAAAATATAAATAAACTCATAAAAATCAAACTAAAATACCTTTATACGCACAAAAATAAATTATAAATTTATAAAATAAGCCAATAAAATAATAAAAGAAAATAAACAAATTAAAAATAAAATACATAAAAATACATGTAAATACATGCATATACACATTATCCAAATAAAACTATAATAAAACACCTCGAAAATTCAATAAAAATCATAAATAAATACTAGATGAAATAATACACATTTTTTATTTTATAAGAAAAAATTAATAAAATCATTTAGGGTGTCAAATAAATCAATCTCTAATCAGGTCTTCTATTTTGTCTCGTAGCGGCTGACGTGGCCCAATGAGGCGCCGGCCTTCGTTGACTCCCAGGTCAACTATCCCATCCCTCGCCTGGCAGCTCTGAACTGTCCATTCCCCCGATTTCATGCCTTTTTCCCGGGCACACCATCCAATAATCGACAACGCTTCCTTCACAAGAATTGTTCCCTAATCTTCCATGATGCCCGCGCCAAAATCATAGATCAACGAGATGTTCATTGGATCAGTTAATAATCGCCGGGTAATAAGGCCTCTTGCCATTGTTTATAAATAACAAGCTCCGCCTCCTTCCTCGAATTTGGCCACTTTTATTCCAACCTAAAGCCTAGATCTTGCTCCTGGATTGTTCCTCGTGACAGGGGGAGTAGCCCAGCACCTTGACTCGGCCGGAGGAAGGAGATTTTGACGCGGCGGAGCTCCGGCGTCCGCCCTGCTCCCTGGAGGCCCCCAGGTATAAGAGCTGACCTTCTATGCATTTTTAGTTAGTCTTAGATGTTAGTTTTTCATTCCAGTCATTAGAATTAGGTTTTAATTCATGCTTGTAGCTTAAAAATCGAAATTCGAAGTTCGCCGGAGCTCAGCTCCAGCGACTTCTCCACTGTGGTTCCGACTGTCTCCGACCACCTCGTTCACCCCATCTCGTTCCTCGACGCCTTCTCCATCTATTGCGCACGTTTGTCCAACCCAGGACTCTAGGTCCTGGCGAATCGGGGCTCCTCCTCCGCCGTTCGCCGGAGCCCCTCCGCCCACCTCATTATTGCGTTGCAGCTTCCAAACCCCGGGTCGAGGAGAAAGCTCTCTCGCCCGTGGTTCTTCCTATGCAGAGATATCGAAGAATCGAGCCCAAATGGGCTCGCATTGAACCTGGAAGAGGTTCCTGGGGGCCCCTTTCCTCTCCGACCTTGCTCCATCGACTCGGACCCCCAGGAGACATGAGACCACCATCAGTCGACGCGGGACGCTTCCAGCCACCTTCAGAACACCTCAGACACGCCGGAGAACCCTGGAGGAGCCCAAGCTCCTCGATCAAAGCTCGCCAGCCCCGAGCTTCTTCCCCGTTCTTCCAGGGGGGCTTCAGCACCGTTGGATCAGGAGGCGAGCCCCAGATCAAAGGAGAACCGTTCGATGAAGATCAGCCTCAACCGTCAGATCAACCAGAAGCTTCTAATCTCCACCCTTCACGAATCAGCATCGACCGTCCGATGGCTGCCACGTGGATAAGTGGCGCCTCCAGCGCCGCAGGATGAAAAGCTTTGTTCAGGGGTAAATTTCATATCAAGCCCCTCTACTTTTTGTATTTATTATTTAAATGCCAAAAATAGAAGTCTCAGTTGTAAATAAAATGTATATTTTGCAGAAGAGCCCCCGATGTTTTAAGATTTGCATTTTAGTCCTCCCGCGCCTCACGTGCAGCATCCACGTGAGGCGCGTGAAATTTGCATCGAAACCCTGCCGGGTTTCTGTATTTATTAAATGGTCCTGAAAATAAAAGTTAAAGTGTATTTTTATTGTAATTTTTGCATGTATGCCCCTGTGAACTATTTTATTTGCAAAAATACCCCTGCCAGGCCATTTAATTTTTGAATGCTTTGTCTATTTATTTTGTGCTCCATATTAAATCGAAAAATCTTGCAAAAATAGACTTAAGCTCCTGTTAGTGTACTCTTGCACGCCATATTTTTAGTTTTGCATTTTGTTGCATTTTTGTATTTATTAAAAATCAAAAACATATCTTTTATTCCCTGTCTAACTTATAAAACCCCAAAAAAATATGAAAATGCCTCGAAAAATTCCAAAAAAATTATCTATGGTGTATTTTGACCGATATTAGTGTCAGTCCAAAAATCCCTAAAAATCTCAAAAGGAAAACCTTAAAAATTCAAAAATACCCAAAAACTCAAAAAAAATATTAAAAACCAAAGGAAAATCAGAAAAATATAAACTCAGGCCATATTTATGCTATATTTTATTATCTTTATTAGAAAATTAGTGTGGAAAATTTTTGAGGCTGTTAGCTATTTTTAATATCTATTTTTGTGATAGCCAGTACCTAGTCCACTGTTTGCTATTATTTAGCTATATAAAAAATACTAAAAATGTTTTTAAAAATGCCCAAAAATCACAAAAACAGTAAAAAACCATGAAAATCCCAAAACAACTTTATTCCTGAATTTTTGACTATTTTTGTGAATATTATAATACCCCCTTTATGTATATATATATCTATATATCCTAAAAAAACAAAAAAATAATATATTATATATATGTAATTATTTATATGTATTCTCATTAGTCTTAATATATAAAAAAAAAGAAAAAAAAATATATATTTATTTTATTATATTTATATATACCTATATATATATTGTATGTAATATAAGCTATATACTAACCCTCTATGGGTGTACATATATTTTTATTATATATATACATATTACCTAATTATATTATTAAAAATTAATAATAATAATAATAATAATAATAATACTAATAAAAATCATTCAAAAACCCACACAAGGATGTCTGTGATTTACATGTAGGCTATGACATTTTGTATTGCTCTCTGTGGTTCGTCCTCTACATGCTTGTCACTGTACATTTTATGGTAGAGTAAATAAAGATTAATTCACATTTATTTTTGAGCTCGATTGTTGTATTCTTTGGATTGTGGGTTAATTGCTGATCAACCCGGGTGTTCCATGAGTGGTCGTCTCAGCGACAACACTTTTGATATTTTTCATGGCGACCCTTTTGGGATTATCAACCCTGTTATCAGATGGCGCCGTTGCCGGGGAGCAATGAGCATAGCCTAATTCATGTTGTCATTCTTGTATAAAAAGATTCTTGATTTATTATTCATTTCTGTGAGCAGCTATTTTTATTGCTATTAATCACTATGCTTCATTTCTTCATTTATTGTGATTATTTTCTCTGCTCTATTTAATTGATTGAGCTTTACTAATGTATTCTTTTTGTGACTTTGATGCGAGGGACCGCCACGCAAGGATGGCTTCTTAGGAGGCCAATGCAGCCAAGCTTGGAGGAGGATGGTCTTCTCTTCTCATGACCATCCGGAGAGTGCACCAAAGAAGCAAGGAGATGTGCATTAGATAGGCTAGACACTTAGGAGTATTTATTTTGTAATTTATGGTGAGAGAGAGACCATTTTTGGCATGTAATTAAACAGGACTCTACTCTTCACAATGAGGTCCAGTGCCCGGGTGATTGTTCACCTGGGGGCCTCATCGCGGCTTTTTCGAGTTTTCATCACCTTTTTTTATGTTGTTTCCCGAAGTTTTGAGCTTTCCGCCTTTCTTTTATTTTGTTTTATGTGCTTGGAGCCCCTAGATATAGGTTGCTTGACTCGGTAGCTAGGTCCAAACATTAATAAGAATGCATGTTCCTATAGTCTACTTTGCTTGGATCTAGTCAAACTTAAACAGGTTGTTAATTTGTCTCTTAGCCCTCTGTGCCGTAGCGAACCCTGTAAAGCGCTTTCTCCTACCCTCAATTTGTTGAGCAGAGGAGGGGTGAGCCAAGACCGGACTCTCTTGGGCTAGAGATGAATTAGCGGCTTATGGTTCTTCACGCTAATAGCAGCTTATGTTTAGGGCGATTTTGTGCCTTGCATACCGACATGTAGATAGGTTTAAAAATTCTGTTTTGCATACCACATGGAGAGAGATGGGATGCACTGTAAGTCTTCTAACTCAGCATGCATCATTCGGTTCAATGGTGAGATTTCCATCATGGAACCACTTGCACGGCTTTTCCGCTATCTCCCTCTGATTTTGAGCACCTAGGACTTAAATGAAAATCTACAAAAACGTTAGGCGTTGGTATGAAACAGATCCAAAAAAAGTGAAAACCCAAAAAATTAAAACAAGGAGACTGCTAAATAAACTTTGACCTTAATTAAAATTCGTAATGGACTATCATTGTACCGGGTTCATAAAGCCCTCATTGTTTTCAGGTACCTTGGAGGGGGACCAAAACCCTACTCCCTTGAGCGAGTGCGACCCTGATGAATACCCATTCATCACTCTTTATTCTTATATTTTAGCTACAAAAACCTATGCAAATGCATGTAGATATGTGTAAATAGGAATAATTAGCAAAAGCATGCATGTTTGTAAATACTTATAATTAGCATGTTTCTGTGCAAAAATAAAAGAATAAAGAAGAAAAAGAAAAAGAGGGAAATATTTAGAATAAATATTGAGCAACCTAACCCAAGGGAGGGCTCAGCATGGGCCTGACCGCATAAAAGCCAAAGTAGAGGGAGATAGGGGCTCATGTGTAAATATTTATGTAAATAAATAAAATTATATTTTCCTCACCCAAAAATATGCTTGTATATATTGTGCATATATTTAGAAAGATATTAAAAACAAAATAAAAAAAATTAATTAAAAATCAAAAATCCAAAAATAGCTTTTCACCATGTACATAGACCATGATCCTTTATTTATTTCACCTTGTAAATAAATTTATTTATTTTTAAAACTCTTTGTAGATATTCTATGATATATTGTAAATAAAATAAATAAAAAGAAACAAAACAAAAATCAAATAAAAATAACAAAAATTAAAATTACAAAAATATCTTGTATATATGCCATGTATATAGTTGTACATAACTATTTATTTCCTCTATGTATATAAAATAAAAATAGCCTTTTATTCCTCATTTTATTCTATAAATAAATAAAATATAAAATAGAAATAAAAATGTATAAAAATAACTAATTAAAAATCAAAATTAAAAACCCTATATTGTATATATACCTATGTATAGCTATACTATGTAAATACCTTATTTTTATTTCCAAAAATTAATTAAAAATCACAAAAAAATAGAAAAAAATAAATTAAAAATATTTCATGTTTTAAGTTTTTGAAAATTCGGTCATTTAATGGCCCAAAAAATTCAAATAAAAACTTTTGGCTTGGCGGGCTCTGATTGGTCCACGGGGGATTGTTGACCCCCGGTCAACTCCCCCCCAGGACCACCAGAGCCGGGTCTGGTTCGCGGACCCAACTTCTCCCACTTATTCCCACCAGACCCGATCACCATTTCGCCTAATCCAAGGTCCTAATTACTCCCCAGGTATCCGGGAATCTCGCCCGACATTGATCCTAGGGATCCGTGCTCAATCGAGCCGGACCCGAGCTCTTCTTCCCGGACCTGCACCCACATAAAAACCGAGCTCCGCCGCATTCATTCTCCATCTTTGGCTCTCCACTCTCACTCCCGTGACCTCCATAGCGATCCCTGAGGTGACAGCTCGCGATTGCCCTTGTCGCAGCGAGGAGGAGGTGGCCGGACCACTGATCCGGCGACGTTGCGCCGCCGTGCTCCGCCCCGTGCAGGAGCTCGAGCCTCAGGCAGTGACAACCTTCGAGGCGACGACCAGGAGCCACCTTAGCTCCAGCACAGTCTTCCACGCCACCCAGGTAACCTTCTAGTCTTCTCATTTCGTTTAATTTTTGGTTACCCCCAATTCGTAGCTCTGACGTATTCCTTTGATTCCGGCTATATCGTACATCTTCTCGATCATCGGAACACTCAGTCACCTCCGCCATCCCTCGACGCACCTTCTCCGCCCCTTCACTAAACCCAGCTCGCACAGGAGCTGGGGTTCGAGCTCCACCGTCCTCCGCTCGCCGGAGCTCGCTCGTCCCGACCCACAGTTCACCCTCACGCTGCTTCTTCGGGTCGAGGCACTTTGCCCTCGACCCGCGAAGCTCTTGAGCTGTTTTGCAGGTCAAGAGGAGGCCATCTGAGGCCCCCTCACATCCAGGCCAGGAGCTCATCGCCGCCGCGCTCGCCGGAGCCCTTCCAGGGCTCGGCTGAGCCATCGGAGACCACCACCAGCTGCGGGACGTCATCGCCGATCTTCTCCGATCCTTGGAGGCAGCTGAGGAGGACCCTAGCACGCATACGAGGCCGGCGAAACTCGCTGGCCACCTGTTCTTCGAGGGACCTCCATCACCGTCCGATCACCCGCAGCTCCCCAGTTTTCATCTTGATCGTCCATCCACGGAGGAGCAGGCACCGTTGATCCCATCGAGGGGCTGATCCGGACCGTTAGCGCAGAGGAGAGAGGCACCAGCACTGCCAGCCATTAGATCCTCCACGTGCCTCGCCCTGCACCGTCGATCGGCCCACGTGCGAAGGAGAGAGAGGCGCCACTCACTAGGACCGTCCGATCATCTACGTGGCGCTCATCCAGCCGTCGGCGTAATAAAGGGGTAATTTATCTTAGGCCCCCTCGTAGTTTGTGTTTTTAATTCCAGTCCTGTAAATATTTTATGCATTTTATTTACGTAGGGTAAATTGCACATTAGACCTCGTGCTTGTTGATATTCGCATTTATACCCCTGTTTGTGTGAGCCACGTGCTTCGTCACGTGTACTTTTGGTTTATTTGCAGTATTAGTCCTGTAGTTCTGGTTGGTTTATGAATGAATGAATACTTTTTGGTAATTGCATCGATACCCCTGTGAACGTTTTATTTGAGCATGTACGGATTTTAGTGGGTTAATTGCATAACCGTCCCTGAACTTTTTGGTACGAGTTACCAAAAGGTCCTAGGACTTGGTTTTTATTACCAGAAGGTCCCTGAGTGCCCCAGGCACGCGCCAAGCGCGTGACTTGCTGGGTTATTTGCACCTGGACCCCCAGATCTTCGGGTATTTGCACTTAAGTCCCTGTGCACTGTGCCCTCTTTTTGATTTTGAATAAAATATCAAACCACCTCCAAATTCGATGAAAATTTGACACATGGCTCCTGCCATGTTGTTGGATTTTTGAGAATTTTTGAGGACATTTTTGATTTTATTTAGTATTTTTAAAAATTCAAAAACTCTCATTTTAGCTACTGTCTAGATTTAAAAATCCCAAAAAAATATAAAAACACCCCCAAAAAATTCTAAAAAAATTAGGTTCTGTTTCTTGTGTGTTGGTTGAATTTCTAGCTAATTTTGGCTATTTTTCATTGAGTAAAAACCCTAAAAATCTAAAAACACCTAAAAACTCATAAAAATTATAGTAAATAATTTAAAAACCCAAAAACAATAATTTTGGTGCCCTAATTTTCCTTATTTTCATCTAGTATACAGGAAAATTACCTCCAGGCCCCTCTGAGATCCTTAGATATTTTATCTTTGGGTTTTGGGCCTGGCTGGACAGGACCTTGTCTTTTTAGCACTGTTTGATTTTTAGAAAATAAAATACACCTTGTAAAAATCCCAAAAATTCACCAAAAACACTTAAAAACCTAAAAAACATAAAACATTTTTTATCGAATTTTTGTTTGATTTTTGATGCATTAAATAGTTAGTTGAAGTTGGCTTGATTTTGTGTTTCTTCTATTTTCCTCACTTTTAAAAATCCAAAAAAATTATAAAAATTATTAAAAACCACTAAAAATCCTTGTATTTTATTTTATTTTATTTTTACTACTTCGTAGGCCTCTGGCCAACCCGTGCTCCTTGTGTTCGACCCTGGGTGCTATACCAGGTTAATCTCATAGCTAGGCCGCTTTCTTTTGTGCTTGATTGATTGATTTGCTCGAGTGGTCTGATTTTTCTTGATATACTTAGTCTGAGTGATTGAGGTCGCAACGACCATTTCTATACCTTTACCTTAGTCATTTAGACGTGTTATCAGAATGGCGCCGTTGCCGGGGAGCACGGCTTAGTAGTATTTTTGTCTTTATTTTCATTTTTTGTTTTCGCGGCTTTTCGCGGCTCTTCGGAGCTCGCGGCTTTTCGCAGCTTTTTGTATCTAGTTTCATTTTGTTTTATTTTGTTTTATTTTGATTTTCTTTTATTTTTATTTTTGTTTTATATTGTGTGTTTATTTTATTTTTCATTTTTGCATATATACCCTGACTTGTATTTTTTTTCTTTTTCTTTTCATTTGATTATTTTTACTGGTCTGACCACTTTTTTCTCTGTCTTGCGAGGGCCTGAGGACCGCGGAGGCGACTTTCGAGGAGCCTGAGCAGCCGAGGAACTTGGAGGCGACTTCTTTCTCTACGAAGCCGCAGGAGAGAGCGAGAGAGAGTCGAGTGGGTGAGGATAGCTTAGGACTTTATTTCATTTATTATTATTATTGTAATAATACAGGGACAGGACTTGGACACTGTTTGGACTTGTGACCGTAGCGGGTCTGTTTCGCCGAGCACCGGTGTGCTCGGGGGACCCATTAGGACCTCGCGGTTTTTCGCGGCTTTCTTCGCGGCTTTTCTTTTTCTTTCTTACTGTCATTTTCCGGTTTTTTTCGCGGTTTTTGCTCGAGCCCCTAGATTTAGGACTTTCTGGTGATTGTGACGTAATTAAGTAGGATCCACACACCTTAATGACATATCTGTTCCTATAGACCGTAATTGTACCTACTTAAAATAAATAATAAAAATAACCGACTCGCTAGCCTCCGTAGCCTACGTGCCGTAGCCCGTCCTGTAAAGCGCTTACTCCTACCCCCGATTTGTCGGGCAGGGGAGGGACGGGCCAAGACCGGACCCTTTGGCTTGGAGGTCGGTGACCGGTTAGACGGTTCTTCGCTAGAAGTTGCTCGTCTAGGACTCGGCTCCCCGCTGCATCATTTAGCTTAGTTTTATTTCTGTCTTTTATTTTATGCGCGGATCATATTGCATGTAGAGAGCTGGAGGCAGGTACGCATTTCTAACTTTGCATGCATCATTGATTTCTCGTGCATCGGCTTTTTCGACTTCTCCCCCCTGTTTTGGACTTAATAATCAGGAGAATCGAAAAATTCGTTAGGCGTTTTGTTTGCTTTGAAAAATACCTAAAAATTGTAACCATAAAATTGGGACTACTAAGATTATTGACCTTAAAACTCGCTCACCCTAAAAATTTTGTCTTGGGGAGAGCAACCCCCTCATTGCTTGGTTTGTATGCGCGAGAGAGTGACCCGCACCCTAGGTAGAGCCCCCCGTTGCTAAACCCGACTGATTACCGACTCTTCCGTGCGGGCCAGTCGGTTGGGGTTAGCAGCGGATATCCCAACAGGTCACGTAAGCGCTCTGATATCTTGAGTGTTCACCAAAATAAAATCGACAAGATAATTTGACCGAACTTTTACGGTCTTCATCTCGCGTTGCGTTGGTGAACCGGGGGTTTGTTTTTAGATCATAATTTTTCCAGATCTCATCCGCCCTACTCGCCAGATCAAGATGATGGGTAGACGATCTCTTAGGCAGCCTCTGGCTGCACCGCTTTCGGACGCGTCTACCTCATCATCTAGGTTGGCTCGCGAGAGCTCAGACCCGCTCTCCGAGCCCGAGTACGACTCCACCCTGTTCCCCCTCGATCCCCTTTCTGACCGTCCTGAGAGACACGAGCCCGAGGAGAGACTGATACATTTGACGGCACCTGAGTTGGGCTCATTTGATTTTGCAGACGTCGAGATGGCCGGAGCAGGCAGTTCTGATGATCACTCCCGTCGACCAGAGCACATTTAACTAGACCAGGGAGCGATCAACTCCACCCTGATCGCATCACTCGATACAGTTTAGCAGCAGCTCCGCGATCAGGGAGCATTCATGATAGAGATGAGGAGAGAGTTGGAGAGGCTCAGAGCAGAGCGAGATGCGCAGAGCGAGCCCGAGGAGATCCCGGATGCAGATGCACAGGCACGAGCCGCAGCAGCAGCAGTCGCGGCCGCCGCCGCAGCGGCAGCAGCCGCTGGAGGAGCAGGACCACCTAGACCGATGCGGGAGTTGCACAACCCCGGATCTACACTGATGCACCATTGGGTTGTGGTTCCGGCTATCGTGGGGGACTTCAAGTTCCCCCCGAACACCTTGCAGATGCTTCCTCGGTTCCATGGGCTTGCTACAGAGGAGCCCCACCTCCACCTCCAGGAGTTTTTGATGATATGCAGCACTGTCCACGACAGACATGTGGACCAGGACACGATCAGGATGATCGCCTTCCCCTTTTCACTGGCAGATAGAGCAGCCACCTGGCTGAAGCACTTGGGGAGGTTTGTCTATACCTGGGAGCAGCTCCGCACCGAGTACTTGAACAAGTACTATCCACTCGGGCGGACGAATGCAGCGAGGGCCCTGATTAGTAACTTCTCCATGTTCCCTAACGAGCAGTTTCACGAGGCTTGGGAGAGGTTCAGAGAGCTCCTGGACAGATGCCCGCACCACGACATCACGAAGCCGAACCTAGTTCAGAGCTTCTTCAGTGGGTTGTCACCAGAGCTACAGGGCCTGGTGAATGCTTCTTGTGGCGGGTCCTACTTCGCCAAGGACCACGACCAGGTCTGGGCTATTTTTGAGGAGATGGCAGAGAACTACATGGTGATGTCCCAGACCCGGCTCTACACTCAGAAGACCCAGCCACATCAACCAGGACCCGTGCAGTACCAGAGGATAGCACGGGTAGATGCAGGTCCTTCCAGTTCGTCCGCAGCAGCAGCAGCAGCAGAGTCATCAGCTGCGGACATGGGTATCATCAGCGAGAAGTTGGACCGCATGGAGCTGATCGAGAAGAAGCAGTGCCAGAGTATCACGCAGATGGAGCAGATGGCACAGGTCTTGAGCGACATGAAGACACAGCTCATGTGTCTCCAGGAGGCACAGACGGCTTCTCAGCCCCGTCTTCAGTCGCGAGGCAACACCGGTTGCAGCAGCAGCTCGTCCCAGCGCTCCAGCACTCCAGTGCAGCCTAGACAGGTTCACCTTGTACAGGCGGAGCCGTACCAGCAGCCGCAACCCACCTACCAGTCCCCACCATCTCCAGAGATGCAGATGGTGGTATACCAGCCGGACCAGCCTCTGGCAGTACTCCCGCCAGCCCCTTTTGATGCCGAGCCGTTGATGGATGTCAACGGGATTTGGTACGACCGCCCCCAGCCTGGGATCCGACGAGACCATCCCGGATTCAGGTGGGGGAGTGGTGGTGCCCAGCCCCAGCAGCAGCCGTCAGGACAGGGAGGGCAGTACTCCCATCAGAGAGACCAGCACCAGCCGCAGCAGCAGCCCCCAGCGTATCAGCAGCAGTCATCCTATGGTCCTCGTCCCTATCAGCAGCAGGGACAGTCTTGGAGACGTGAGCAGCAGGCTCACCAGGGATACCGGCAGCACCCTCCACCCTACCCCTCTTACCCACAGCAGTTCCAGCAGCCTCACCCACAGAGAGGCCACCCGTCGGGCTCCCACGAGAGCCCCGCCTTGGATGACATCGCCCGCCTCCTCACGGATCAGCAGGCCACATTCCGACGGGAGATGGACGAGTTCCGCCAGGAGATGCGGGACCTGGTGAGAGGGAAGGCCGCCATACCAGCCCAGATAGAGCCCAATCCGAACAGCCTCAAGAGGAAATCTGAGCAGGTAGTACATACTGAGTTAGACACTCCTAGTGACCCATTTGATGATACTTCTTCGGATCTATTTGATGCTGATTTTGTCACACTTAAGAGCGGTAGGACCCCAGCAGGCGGCGCCGCCTCATCTGAGCACCATCCCGAGGCGCCACAGGAGGAGGAGGAGAGCGGTACTGAGGCCGCGCCAGACGATGACGGTGGTACTGAGGCCACCAAGGGTGCTGATCCCACCGGCGGTACTGAGGCCGCCGCTTCACCAGATCTAGGAGGTGGTACTGAGGCCACCCATTCAGCCGAGCCAGCTAGCGGTACTGAGGCCGCACGACGTCTACCAGCAGCAGCAGCAGAGCCAGCCCGTGGTGGTACTGAGGCCACCGGTGTTTGTAGAGACAGTGATGTTGTTTTTCCTCGTGTTCATGTATCTCGGAACTCTGCTATTAATAAAGGAAAAGGTTTACTTTCTTCTGGTCCCACTGTGGTGCATGATGTATGTGTGGATCCGGTCCTTGAACCGTCTAGACCTTTTCCTAGTCCTTCATCTGAGAAGGACCCAGTGATCCCCTTCCCTAGAGCCCTTCAAAGGGGGAAGGGGAAGAAAAATGATCCAAAAAAGAGAGAGCTTGAGGAGTTCAGCCAGAGCATGATTGACCGATTCCATATCCAGCTGACCCTCCAGGAGGCTTTGCAGCACATCCCCCTTCTCCAGCGTTCTTTGAGAGAGAGGACTACAGTTAGGAGGAGGAGGAGGAACCACACTTCAGAGATACATGTGCTGACGAAAGCCACGTGCTTTGCGATTCAGAACCGACTGCCAGCCAAGAGGCCAGATTCAGGGGCCCCGTATGTCAGATGCCAGATTAGTGAGCAGTGGTTCGACCGTACTCTTCTAGATAGAGGATCGTCGATTAACCTTCTTCCGGCAGCCCTTCTCGACCGCTTTGAGTTGGGCACTCTTCGACAGAGCAGGACAGTCCTTCAGTTCGCTGATCGATCTGTCAAGAGGCCGAAGGGGTTATTACGAGACGTTATCGTCACGATTCAGGGCTTGCAATTCCCCGTGGACTTCATAGTGTTGGACATGGAGATCCCTGAGTCAGTGGCCGATACCCCCATCATCCTTGGTCGTCCGTTCTTGGCCACAACCAAGGCGGTGACTGATCATGATAGCGGGAAGGTGTGCTTTCGCGTCCAGGGCGAGAGTATACAAATAGAGACGGTCGAGGACTATAGAGCCAGATTCAGATCCCGCTCAGATACGAGTACAGACTCAGAGCAGCTGACAGACGCAGAGTCAGACATCCACCAGGACTGTGATTTTGTGATCACAGATGATGAGGCAGCTTGGGCAGACCTTGAGACACAGACCACCCTCTCACTTTCAGACACAACTGATGCAGAGATGACAGCAGAGGAGGGACTGGAGAGCACATACCTGGTTCAGGATACCATTGAGGCAGCAGAGCCGGTCCTTGATCGCAGCACGATGATTAGTGATGGTGGTGCTGAGGCCACCTTGTTTCCCGGTGGTACTGATGCCACCGTTTCTGATGTAGATCCCTCGGATTCAGAGTCTGATTGGCCGATTGCTATGATCAGATGCCAGACCTGAGTCCATCTGAGCCTATTGATTAGGAGGAGGTAGATGCAGAGCCGAGCAGAGACAGTACAGTTGAGCCGCCTTCTCCCGATCCAGTTTGCGAGAGTATGCTTTCACTTTCCCAGGCAGATTTGGCCGACCTTGCAGCTTTCACTCAGTTTCTTCCACAGCCAGATTTGCCGGCACCCAGCATTCCAGAGCCGAAGCCGCTCCCTACTTCGCTGAAGTATCGATTCCTTGCGGGCGAGCCAGAGATGTACCCAGTCATCATCTCCGCCGAGTTGACTGGAGAGCAGGAATCCCGTTTGATGGGGGTTCTTGAAAAGAACCGCAAGGCGATCGGATGGAGCGTAGCAGATCTCCATGGGATTAGTCCATCAGTGTGCTCCCACCATATCTATCTCGAGGAAGGGACAAAGCCGTCGCGTGAGTTCCAGCGGCGTCTGAACCCCAACCTGAGAGAGGTTGTGATGAAGGAAATATCCAAATGGTGGGGTGCAGGTTTTATTTATCCCATTTCCGACTCCAAGTGGGTCAGCCCCTTGCATGTGGTGCCCAAGAAGACGGGCATCACGAATGTGATCAGTGAGTCGGGAGAGGAGATCGCTACACGAGTACCCACCTCTTGGAGGGTTTGTGTTGACTACAGGAGACTCAACCAAGCCACCAAGAAGGACCATTTCCCCCTACCTTTTATTGACCAGATCATTGAGAGACTGGCAGGGAAGAGCCATTATTGCTTCCTGGATGGGTACTCGGGCTACAACCAAGTGGCCATCGCTCCTGAGGACCAGGAGAAGACCACCTTTACCTGTCCCTTCGGCACATACGCTTTTCGACGCATGCCATTTGGGCTATGCAACGCCCCTGCGACTTTTCAGAGGTGCATGCTGTCGATCTTCTCGGACATGGTAGGGGAGTGCTTGGAGGTCTTCATGGATGATTTCTCGATCTACGGCGACGGATTTGATTCTTGTCTTGACTGCCTAGATCGAGTACTTCAGCGATGTATTGAGTATCACTTGGTGCTATCTTGGGAGAAGAGTCACTTCATGGTGACTCAAGGGACGGTGCTTGGCCACATCATCTCCAACAGGGGCATGGAGGTTGATCCGGCCAAGGTTGATGTCATTAGAAAACTCGCACCGCCGTCCAATTTGAGGCAGTTACGGTCATTTCTGGGGCACGTTGGATTTTATAGGAGATTTATTCAGGATTTCAGCAGGATCGCCCAGCCGTTGACTGACCTCTTGACGAAAGACACCGAGTTCCTTGTCGATGACAAGTGCCTTTCGTCGTTTGCTACTCTCCAGCAATGTGTGATTGAGGCTCCTGTCCTCCAGCCGCCTGATTGGTCTCTCCCATTCGAGATCATGACGGACGCCTCCGATTTTGCCGTAGGGGCAGTGCTGGGACAGAGGAGGGATGGAGTGCCATTTGCTATACACTATGCTAGCCGCACATTGGATTCCGCCCAGCGGAATTATACAGTCACAGAGAAGGAGATGCTAGCCGTAGTGTTTGCCCTGGATAAGTTCAGATCATATATCATTGGATCTAGAGTGACTTTGTTTACAGATCACACCGCCATCAGGTACCTCATGGCAAAGAAGGATGCCAAGGCCAGACTGACTAGATGGATCCTTCTACTCCAGGAGTTCGACATTGAGATTAAGGATAAGCCTGGAGTCAATAATGTGGTGGCGGATCATCTCTCCCGATTAGAGCAGCCTGAGGATTCTGAGCAGATTGATCCTATTAGAGATACCTTCCCAGATGAGGCGATCCTTGCTATCGCCTCACTCCCTTGGTACGCCGATATTGTGAACTTTCTCGTTGCTGGGAAAGTCCCACAAGATTGGCCCAGGCAGAGGCTTAAGACCTTCCTAGCGAAGGCCAAGTCTTACCATTGGGAGGATCCCATCCTTTACCACGAAGGAGGGGATAGCGTCTGGCGTCGGTGTATTCCTCAGGAGGAACACCATAGCGTCCTCACTTACTGCCACAAGCTTGAGGCAGGAGGACATCATTCTGGGAGGAGAACGGCACAGAAAGTGCTCCAATCCGGCTTGTGGTGGCCTACCCTCTTCAAGGACTCAGATGAGTTCGTGAAGAGGTGTACTGACTGTCAGAGGATGGGCACTTGTGGACAGCGTGATATGATGCCGATGCAGCCCATTCACTTCTGTGAGGTTTTTGACGCATGGGGCATCGATTTCATGGGTCCATTCCCTAAGAGTCAGGGATTTGAGTACATTCTGTTGGCCGTTGATTATGTGAGTCATTGGGTGGAGGCTATCCCCGCCCGAGCCGCTGATGCGAGGACAGTTTGCAGATTTTTGAGGAAGCATATCATCACGCGGTTCGAGGTTCCACGAGTTCTTATTTCTGATGGGGGATCTCACTTCATCAACGACCAGGTGAAGGCACTTGCTAGCGAGTTCGGCATAGATCATCGTGTTGCTACACCGTACCATCCACAGACGAATGGTCTAGCCGAAGTGTCGAATAGGGAGATCAAGACTATTCTGCAGAAAGTCGTCCGCCCTGACCGAAAGGATTGGTCACAGCTTTTGGACTCGGTCTTGTGGGCATATAGGACGTCTTTCAAGACACCTTTGGGTACATCTCCCTTTCGCCTCGTATATGGCAAGCCATGCCATTTACCTGTTGAACTGAGGCACAAGTCACTTTGGGCAGTTACAGACATACTTATGGATCCAGATGGTATAGGAGACCAGAGGAGGGCAGAGCTAGCTGCCCTGGAGGAGCTTAGAGATTCAGCTTTCTCAAGCAGCCTACATTATAAGGAGAGAGTCAAGGAGTGGCATGATTCTCATATCAGCCACAAGCATTTCGAGATTGGACAGAGAGTATGGCTGTTTGATGCGAGGCTTAGACTATTTCCAGGGAAGCTACAGAGCAAATGGAAAGGACCTTATCTGGTTCGGAAGGTACACGACAACGGTAGCATCGACATATCTGAGTTGTCTTCTGAGAGTACCTTCCGAGTGAACGGCCAGCGGCTCAAGCCATTTCTAGATCATGAGCCGCGGGTCGTTGATATTGCCCCTATTCATTTTGCGTGAGATGTGGTCTTTGACTCACATCTAATGCATCTCACGCCTGAGCTTTACTGATCCTCCGCTGTATATAGATCCAGATGTCCATATCACCACATTCCTTAGTCCCACATCCCTTTCTTCATCTTGTGATTATGCTATACTTAGGGTGCACTTTACCCTAAGTATAGGGGGGATGTGAGACCTTTCGGGTATTTCTTTTGTTTCTGTCTACCCCTGTTTTGCTGCCTATACTTAGGGATATCTTACCCTAAGTATAGGGGGGGATAGACCCTGTACATTCTCCACTCGGTTTTCCCTTCGTGTACAGCCTGCTATGCTTAGGATTACTTGATCCTAAGTATAGGGGGAAGACCCGAGATCCTCTTCACTTTTCATTCTCTTTTGTATAGCCTTCCTTTTCACTTCCCTATACATAGCACGAGTTATGTCTTCTTCATCGCTCTTGACTCTGAGGACATCGTTCGAGCTAAGTATAGGGGGGTGTGTATATATTTCATATATACTTTAGCCATAACTCGTACTTTGTGTGAGTGTGTTAATAAATAAAAATGGCTAAAAACCACAAAAATTAAAAAATTTCATGTACATAATCTTCTTTTATTTGCACATACATAGCTAGTGTACAAATTATTTTTGTAAAAATGATTTCAAAAATCTTTTGTGTGTAAAGCTTGTGTAAATATTTTTGTATCAAAATTATGTATATAGTACAAAATTTTTCCAAAATGTTTTGAAAATCAAAAAGTTTGCAAAAATCTTGTGTAAATGTGTGTAAAAATCTTTTTGCAAAACTTGCACTTCATGCATCATCATTCATGATTTCAAAACATTTTTCAAAAATTTTGCATGATTGTAAAATAGTGTGTAAATATGCATCTTTTTGTACATATGTATATAGTTTTTCTTGGATGATAGTTGACATTTAAACTAGCCTGGAATCAAATTGAGAAATGGAGCTTGATTAAGATCTTAATCCACCTAATTCTAAGAGGAACCTTATAGGGCTTAGGTTTAAGGCTTTTCAGGTCCATGGTGACTTAATTCTTTGAGTCCACTAGGCTATGATCACATGTCATCTCAATGAGCCTAAGTAGAGCACTTAACAACAACACATGACTCATATAGATTATGGCTTTACTTGGACAACCGCACTATGCACCGAGCTCTCTACGGATGAGGTGGTGAGGAGGCAGTCTTCCTTGCCTTGGGGTAGCATATGAGGGTAGTACTTCTAGGCGGAACCTCTCTTCTTCTTATAGTGAAGGAAGTGCGTCTCAACTTGGTCTGGTTTCCATGAAGTCTAACGACGGGAGTTGTGGGTTGCAATAAAGTTTCAAAAGAGGGATAGTCTACTGGCTCAAGAGGAAAAACTCCTTGTATATATGCTGCACATGTATATATTGTATAGATGCACTCGAAAAAAAAATGTGCAAAAAGAAAAGAACTCCAAAAAAATGGTGGGTCTGAGAGAAAATGATAATCCCACCGGAGTATGTATATAAGTGCAATAAGCAAAGCTTGGTTTCATGATCCACCTGTTGTAGCTTGCAGCAGGGAGACTTGGCTACACTGGTCAAGCTCCCAAGGGTACTTGGCTACACTGGCCTTGACCCATTCTCTTCTTCCCCCTCTTCTTGAGCCGGTTGTACTTGAACTTAGAAGGGAATACCCCGCTCCTTGAGGAAAGAGTGTCCAGATTGAGGTCATAGAGTTACCTTGTTGGGGAGGGTTGTCAAGTTGCCATTTCTGAGGTGGAGAGCTTAGACCTCACTTTCACAGGACAAGAAAAGATTCATGGTCTTCAGGGTTTGTGATTGATGACTTGTTCTGATCTGGAGCATTGAGGAGTCTTGGTTATAGATTGGTGGAACTTAGAGGCTGTTAGGTTTTAAGCTTAAGTCTAAATAAGGTTCCGACACATTAATAATCCAAAGATCTGATTGAGCTCCATACCTCAATTTAATGAAGGCAAGTTTAATAATCAACCTTGATCCATGTACATTCTCTTTTTCTTTTTCTTTCTTTCTTTTTCACTTCTTTTTCAAATAAGTGTTTGCTAAGGGACTAGCAAAGTATAGTATAGGGGAGTGATGAATACCCATTCATCACTCTTTATTCTTATATTTTAGCTACAAAAACCTATGCAAATGCATGTAGATATGTGTAAATAGGAATAATTAGCAAAATCATGCATGTTTGTAAATACTTATAATTAGCATGTTTTTGTGCAAAAATAAAAGAATAAAGAAGAAAAAGAAAAAGAGGGAAATATTTAGAATAAATATTGAGCAACCTAACCCAAGGGAGGGCTCAGCATGGGCCTGACCGCATAAAAGCCAAAGTAGAGGGAGATAGGGGCTCATGTGTAAATATTTATGTAAATAAATAAAATTATATTTTCCTCACCCAAAAATATGCTTGTATATATTGTGCATATATTTAGAAAGATATTAAAAACAAAATAAAAAAAATTAATTAAAAATCAAAAATCCAAAAATAGCTTTTCACCATGTACATAGACCATGATCCTTTATTTATTTCACCTTGTAAATAAATTTATTTATTTTTAAAACTCTTTGTAAATATTCTATGATATATTGTAAATAAAATAAATAAAAAGAAACAAAACAAAAATCAAATAAAAATAACAAAAATTAAAATTACAAAAATATCTTGTATATATGCCATGTATATAGTTGTACATAACTATTTATTTCCTCTATGTATATAAAATAAAAATAGCCTTTTATTCCTCATTTTATTCTATAAATAAATAAAATATAAAATAGAAATAAAAATGTATAAAAATAACTAATTAAAAATCAAAATTAAAAACCCTATATTGTATATATACCTATGTATAGCTATACTATGTAAATACCTTATTTTTATTTCCAAAAATTAATTAAAAATCACAAAAAAATAGAAAAAAATAAATTAAAAATATTTCATGTTTTAAGTTTTTGAAAATTTGGTCATTTAATGGCCCAAAAAATTCAAATAAAAACTTTTGGCTTGGCGGGCTCTGATTGGTCCACGGGGGATTGTTGACCCCCGGTCAACTCCCCCCCCAGGACCACCAGAGCCGGGTCTGGTTCGCGGACCCAACTTCTCCCACTTATTCCCACCAGACCCGATCACCATTTTGCCTAATCCAAGGTCCTAATTACTCCCCAGGTATCCGGGAATCTCGCCCGACATTGATCCTAGGGATCCGTGCTCAATCGAGCTGGACCCGAGCTCTTCTTCCCGAACCTGCACCCACATAAAAACCGAGCTCCGCCGCATTCATTCTCCATCTTTGGCTCTCCACTCTCACTCCCGTGACCTCCATAGCGATCCCTGAGGTGACAGCTCGCGATTGCCCTTGTCGCAGCGAGGAGGAGGTGGCCGGACCACTGATCCGGCGACGTTGCGCCGCCGTGCTCCGCCCCGTGCAGGAGCTCGAGCCTCAGGCAGTGACAACCTTCGAGGCGACGACCATGAGCCACCTTAGCTCCAGCACAGTCTTCCACGCCACCCAGGTAACCTTCTAGTCTTCTCATTTCGTTTAATTTTTGGTTACCCCCAATTCGTAGCTCCGACGTATTCCTTTGATTCCGGCTATATCGTACATCTTCTCGATCATCGGAACACTCAGTGACCTCTGCCATCCCTCGACGCACCTTCTCCGCCCCTTCACTCAACCCAGCTCGCACAGGAGCTGGGGTTCGAGCTCCACCGTCCTCCGCTCGCCGGAGCTCGTTCGTCCCGACCCACAGTTCACCCTCACGCCGCTTCTTCGGGTCGAGGCACTTTGCCCTCGACCCGCGAAGCTCTTGAGCTATTTTGCAGGTCAAGAGGAGGCCATCTGAGGCCCCCTCACATCCAGGCCAGGAGCTCATCGCCGCCGCGCTCGCCGGAGCCCTTCCAGGGCTCGGCTGAGCCATCGGAGACCACCACCAGCTGCGGGACGTCATCGCCGATCTTCTCCGATCCTTGGAGGCAGCTGAGGAGGACCCTAGCACGCATACGAGGCCGGCGAAACTCGCCGGCCACCTGTTCTTCGAGGGACCTCCATCACCGTCCGATCACCCGCAACTCCCCAGTTTTCATCTTGATCGTCCATCCACGGAGGAGCAGGCACCGTTGATCCCATCGAGGGGCTGATCCGGACCGTTAGCGCAGAGGAGAGAGGCACCAGCACTGCCAGCCGTTAGATCCTCCACGTGCCTCGCCCTGCACCGTCGATCGGCCCACGTGCGAAGGAGAGAGAGGCGCCACTCACTAGGACCGTCCGATCATCTACGTGGCACTCATCCAGCCGTCGGCGTAATAAAGGGGTAATTTATCTTAGGCCCCCTCATAGTTTGTGTTTTTAGTTCCAGTCCTGTAAATATTTTATGCATTTTATTTACGTAGGGTAAATTGCACATTGGACCTCGTGCTTGTTGATATTCGCATTTATACCCCTGTTTGTGTGAGACACGTGCTTCGTCACGTGTACTTTTGGTTTATTTGCAGTATTAGTCCTGTAGTTCTGGTTGGTTTATGAATGAATGAATACTTTTTGGTAATTGCATCGATACCCCTGTGAACGTTTTATTTGAGCATGTGCGGATTTTAGTGGGTTAATTGCATAACCGTCCCTGGACTTTTTGGTACGAGTTACCAAAAGGTCCTAGGACTTGGTTTTTATTACCAGAAGGTCCCTGAGTGCCCCAGGCACGCGCCAAGCGCGTGACTTGCTGGGTTATTTGCACCTGGACCCCCAGATCTTCGGGTATTTGCACTTAAGTCCCTGTGCACTATGCCCTCTTTTTGATTTTGAATAAAATATCAAACCACCTCCAAATTCGATGAAAATTTGACACATGGCTCCTGCCATGTTGTTGGATTTTTGAGAATTTTTGAGGACATTTTTGATTTTATTTAGTATTTTTAAAATTCAAAAACTCTCATTTTAGCTACTGTCTAGATTTAAAAATCCCAAAAAAATATAAAAACACCCCCAAAAAATTCTAAAAAAATTAGGTTCTGTTTCTTGTGTGTTGGTTGAATTTCTAGCTAATTTTGGCTATTTTTCATTGAGTAAAAACCCTAAAAATCTAAAAACACCTAAAAACTCATAAAAATTATAGTAAATAATTTAAAAACCCAAAAACAATAATTTTAGTGCCCTAATTTTCCTTATTTCATCTAGTATACAGGAAAATTACCTCCAGGCCCCTCTGAGATCCTTAGATATTTTATCTTTGGGTTTTGGGCCTGGCTGGACAGGACCTTGTCTTTTTAGCACTGTTTGATTTTTAGAAAATAAAATACACCTTGTAAAAATCCCAAAAATTCACCAAAAACACTTAAAAACCTAAAAAACATAAAAACATTTTTTATCGAATTTTTGTTTGATTTTTGATGCATTAAATAGTTAGTTGAAGTTGGCTTGATTTTGTGTTTCTTCTATTTTCCTCACTTTTAAAAATCCAAAAAAATTATAAAAATTATTAAAAACCACTAAAAATCCTTGTATTTTATTTTATTTTATTTTTACTACTTCGTAGGCCTCTGGCCAACCCGTGCTCCTTGTGTTCGACCCTGGGTGCTATACCAGGTTAATCTCATAGCTAGGCCGCTTTCTTTTGTGCTTGATTGATTGATTTGCTCGAGTGGTCTGATTTTTCTTGATATACTTAGTCTGAGTGATTGAGGTCGCAACGACCATTTCTATACCTTTACCTTAGTCATTTAGACGTGTTATCATACCCCTAAGGATTAAAGCCCAAAACCCAGTCTGCAACTGCCTTGTGTATCGCCTGGATTTCCGAAGTAGTGGCGCTTCTATCGTACGTAGGCGAGTAGGACTTGGTCACCAACGGTGACTCTCTGTTGTGAGAGCATCGACCCTGTCCGAAGTATTGAGCATAGGCCACACCTTCACGGGGGTGTCTGTCTCATTGTCCTGCGTCCGAGTAGGTTCTTGCACGCTCACGGGTGATTCCGTTGCGAGCGAGAACTGAAGTATTGGTTTCGCCTATCGGCTTCCTCTCTCTTTTCTTTGGCTGAGTAGGGATCCAGGAAGGGTTACAAGGACTCCAAAAAGTACAGACTACAGGTTACACATGAGGAGGACAAGTACGGGATACTCTTCCGCAGTACTCTCTCTCCTATAGGGTAGCGTACTAAGGACTTGTTATAAGATATGCCTGAAAATTACAACTCTAAAAATGAAAAGATAATAAATAGCCGAACTTTCACGGCTTCACATGGCGTGAGTTGGTGAACCCGATTTTGTCTTGTGTTTGTATGGATCTAGATTAAGGTTCAAAGATCAAGTCCCGCGCATTTGCGCACATTTTGTTGTTTTTCCCTTTGACCACCCGCTCAACCGAGCCTTTCTACTGTTTTACACTCCTTTTATTCCTAGTTGACCATCGTATCATTCTTCCAACAATACGACATTCTCTTGCTTCGCGAAGTTGATCCATGGATGGTTTCGTCGGGACCATGCCGACACCTACATCGATTCCATAGACTCAACTTCGCCAATAATTTCGAGGCGATTCCCGAGAACCCGATCCGGACTTTGCGGATCGATCTCCAGACTCCTCGTTTTCTACCTTTCTCTTGGCCACCAAATAAACTGGGATCACTTTTGTCCCGCTTTCGCCATTGTGAATGGGAGTCGATTACAGTCTACATCCCTTTCCCATTCACAACATGTTGGGGTTGACCTGAACTCCAGCTTAATCACGGCAGCTGAAAGTTAATTGCAAGTGACCTGATTCGGACTATCTCATTCTGCAGATAGAAGCCAGTGCGAGCCCTGGAGACTACTCCGGAGTTCATCTCGTCCGACTCAGACCCTGACATGGCTCCAGGAGGAAAGGGCAAGGGTCAGCAGCCACCCGTACCAGAGGGACAGGTGCCAGATCAAAATCAAGTTAATGCACAGTTGTTGGCATCTATCCAGGCCATACAGCAGCAGCTGACCGAGCAGGCCCTGACACAAACCGCATTCCAGGACATGTTGAATGATATGATGCACCGTGACGATGGAGGAGGAGGCAGAGGCAGAGGAGGCCGGGGAGGAGGAGGTGGAGGTGGAGGAGGTGATGATCCTCCTGATGATGACTTTGAATTACCACCACCGAAGCCGACACTAAAAGAAACATACAATCCGGGAGACAGCCAGATGACCGAGTGGATTCTCATCCCACCGGTACACGCTTACTTTGAGCTAAAGCCCCAATTCATAGCCCTTCTCCCTGCCTTTCATGGAAACATGAACGAAGAGCCGTACATTCACCTGCAGCAATTCTCCCGCATTTGTCGTACCACACATTATCCCAATGTCCCTCTGGACATTGTAAAGATGACGGCTTTCCCCTTCAGTCTACAGGACAAGGCCCTCTATTGGGTCAATCATATGGGAAAGGTCGTGACGACCTGGAAGGAGTTGAAGTCCGCCTTCCTGCACAAATACTACCCTCTCGGTCGGCTCAATCAGATGCGAGCACGTATTAGTAATTTCTCCCAAGGAGCACATGAGTCAGTACACGAGGCTTGGGAGAGATTCACTGATCTGCAGGAGAAGTGTCCCCATCATGGTATCCCGAAGACCAGCTTGGTCCAACATTTCTTTGGGGGACTGAACATTGAAAGCCAAAGGCTCGTGGACGCAGCATGTGGGGGCTCCCATTTCAACAAGGATGAAGATGTTGTCTGGCAGATTTTTGAAGAAATGGCCGAAGGAGAGGCTGCCCTCTCTTCATCCAAGGCATACCAGAAGCAGCCCCAGATCCTCCAGAAACAAGTTCACATGGCTGCATCCAAGGAAGCAGAGAGAGATGAGAGCTCCAACCTCAACATCATCGGGGGCCATCTCTCTAAGGTAGATATCATTGAGAAGCGATCACAGGACCTCGAGAAACTCGCTGTGATCGAGAAGAGGACCCAGAACCTGGATAAGGTAGATCAGATCAACAAGTACCTCGAACTGTTGGTCGGCACGATCAACTCTGTCCAGTCGGCTACACCATCAGATGCTCCCGCTGAGAAGAAGGACGAGCCGCAACCGCAGCATCAACCTCAGCCGAGCCAGCAGCCACCGGCAGTCCAGCACGTGTACTACGTGCAGGCACCCGACCAGGGTCCGCCGCAGCAGCAGATGGTCGTATACCAGCCAGAGTTTCTTTTTATTTCTGATCCAGTTTTCCCACCACCACCCATGATCCAAGAAGTCAATGGGGTATGGAGTAATGATGCACAGCCGACCCGTCCTCAGGGACAACCCCAGGGTCAGCAATTTGCCAACCGGCAGTACCACCAACCTCAGGGTGGTTGTTTTGGTCAATCCTCCCAGCAGCACCAGCAGTACCAGCAGCCTCCCCAGTTTGCACAGCAATGGAGGCAGAACTTTCCGTATCAACAGCAGCCGCAATACCGCCATCCGCAGCCGTATTACCAGTACGCGGCTGTCCCCTCTCCGCAATATCAGCAATATCCTCCTCCATCCTATCAACAGCTTCAACTTCCTGCACCTCCGCCGCACCACCAGCAACAACCTCCCCACCCATCTACCCAACAGCAGCGTGGTCTGCACGCTGAGCCTTCTGATATGTCCCCTGCTAGTCCCACCATGGAGTGTCTATCCCAGCTTGTTAAAGGGCTGGCGGAGATGACAAAACGGCTTGACGACCTGACCGCCACTCGAACCGCTATTCCGGCGCAGGTCGAAGCCAACCACAACAATTTTAAGAAGAAAGAGCAGGTAGAATGTGATGTCCAGTCCGTGTCTGATAATGATATTACTGTTTGTTCTAATGCTGTTACTCTCAGGAGCAGTAGGGCTTTGCCTTCGCCTGCTACTACCAGTGGGGTGAATAAAGAAACAGGTGGATCGTCATCTTCCGCATCAGCCGTGCCAGCTCCAGGGGCGGGTGAGGAGGAAGAAGAAGGAGAAGCCAGTCCAGCCGTCGTGCCTTGCCAGCATCAACCTCAGCCAAAAATACAAAAAAATCAGCAAAAACAAAAACACCAAAAAGAAGCTTGTAGCAGAAGTGAAGTCGCGCCAGCCTTGGAGGAGCCGCCAGCAGCAGCCGATCCCTCGCCAGCCGATGGAGCCGACGCTACTCTTTTTGATCGCCCAGCAGCACCAGCATGTTCTGATTCAGCTTGTACTCCTTCTTGTAGTCCGGATGTACAACATTCTGTGGGCGATGATTTTGATGTAAATAAGAACTCTAATTTCCCTGCCAGTAATGTGAATATTCCTTTTCCGCATGCAATACAAAAATCCAAAAAAATTGCAAAACGAGAAAAGGCATTGTCTGATCCATGTGTTGTAGAGATTTTGGATAAATTGACTGTTGAGATTCCCTTGTTGAAGGCCGTGGAATACATGCCAGCTGTAAAGAAAGGACTGAAAGAGGCATGTACTAACAGGCGTCGCCCAGCGCAAGACAACAGACGCCGAGAAGTAGAAAAGCACGTTCTCTCCATGGCCACTGTTGCAGCTATCAGCAACCTCCCCCAGAAAAAGCATGATACAGGAGCACCTCTCATCAGTTGTGTGATTTTTGACCAGGTCTTCGAGCGTACTCTTCTTGATAGTGGTTCTTCCATCAACCTTCTGCCCTCGTCTATAATGCAAGAATTCGGGCTGGGACCGCTCAAGCAGACACGCATGATCCTTCAGTTCGCTGACCGATCCGACAAGCGGCCCTGAGGTTTGTTGGAAGACGTGATAGTTACCGTGCAGGAGATGAAATTCCCAACTGACTTTGTAGTCCTTGATATGGACTCACCTGCACCCCTGCTCCAGACCCCTATCATCCTTGGCAGACCATTCCTCCGTACTTCAGGTGCCGTGGTTGATTATGGGGCTGGGAAGATCACTTTCAGCTCGAACACCCAGCAAATCACGATAAACATGAACAAAGAGCAGAATGCCACGACAGATGAGAGCCAGGCAACATCAGAAGCAGATTGTGATTTTATCGCAGAGATCAGAGATTCAGAGTTATCACTGGATGATCCATGGACCCGAGAAATCCTCACTCTTGAGGAGGACTTGGAAAGCGCAGTCAGCATATGCTCCGATGATTCTTGGGAGACAGATTCTCAGATGCAGGCGCATCTTCTTGAGCATTCACTCCAGACCGAACATGATCAGCTTAGTGCAGAACCGTTCGGTGCGTCTCCGGGATCTCAACAGAATAATGAGGATGGTAGAAGCCTCAAAGTGCATTCCACCACCAGCATGGTATCTGAAGTGACAGGTAAAGTGGACAGATCAAAACCAGAACTCAAGCCACTTCCTGCAGACCTGAAGTATGCTTTCCTTGCGGGTGAAGAACACATGTATCCGGTCATCATCAACAGCAGGCTGAATCCGGATCAGGAATCTCGACTTCTCGAGGTTCAAGAAAAGAACCGCAAGACACTTGGTTGGAGTGTATCAGACCTCCGAGGGATAAATCCAGCTCTGTGTTCACACCATATCTATCTAGAAGAAGATGCCAAGCCGTCCCGCGAATTTCAGAGAAGGCTAAACCCTAATCTTCGGGACGTCGACATGAAGGAGATCACGAAATGGTGTGACGCAGACTTTATCTATCCCATCTCCGATTCAAAATGGGTAAGCCCACTGCATGTAGTTCCCAAGAAATCAGGGCTTACCGTGGTCACAAATGACAAAGGAGAGGAAATTTCTACTCGGGTACCAACCTCCTGGCGGGTGTGTGTTAACTACCGCCGGCTTAATGCAGCAACCAAGAAGGACCACTTCCCCTTGCCATTCATTGATCAAGTTTTGGAGAGATTAGCAGGCAAGGAGTTCTTCTGCTTTCTGGATGAATACTCCGGGTACAACCAAGTGGCGATCGCTTCTGAGGATCAAGAGAAGACTACCTTCACTTGCCCGTTCGGCACCTACGCCTTCAAGAGAATGCCCTTTGGATTGTGCAACGCACCTGCAACCTTCCAAAGATGCATGCTAGCAGTCTTCGCCGAGATGGTAGGAAGTTTTCTCGAGGTGTTCATGGATGATTTCTCTGTCTATGGTGATAGTTTCGATTCTTGTCTTGAGCACCTAGACAGAGTGCTTCAGAAATACCGGGAAGTTAATTTAGTGCTCTCATGGGAAAAGAGCCACTTTATGGTCACAGAAGGTATTGTGCTGGGCCACGTCGTTTCCAAACGTGGCATGGAAGTCGACCCAGCCAAGGTGGATGTCATTTCAAACCTTAAGCCACCTCAGTCAGTAAAGAATGTGAGGTCATTCCTGGGGCATGTGGGATTTTACAGACGATTTATCAAGGACTTCAGCCGCATTGCCCGACCTCTAACAGAACTTTTGTGCAAGGAAACCGAGTTCATTGTTGATCAGTCAGTTCTCCTTGCTTTCAATCAGTTGAAGGAGCTTATCACTCAGGCTCCAATCTTACAGCCTCCCGACTGGACTCTTCCATTTGAGATAATGACCGATGCATCAGATTTTGCAGTCGGAGCTGTTCTTGGACAGAGGAAAGACAAGGCGCCCTATGCCATTCATTATGCCAGCAGAACATTAGATGAAGCTCAAAGAAATTATACAATGATAGAGAAAGAACTGCTGGCTGTGGTTTTCGCCCTAGAGAAGTTTAGATCCTACTTGTTGGGATCAAAAGTCACAATTTTCACGGACTACTCTGCTATCCGGTACCTACAGCAGAAGAAGGATGCCAAGCCAAGACTGATTCGTTGGATCCTTCTCCTCTAGGAATTCGATTTGGAGATCAAGGACAAGCCTGGAGTCCAGAATGTGGTAGCAGACCATCTATCCAGAATAGAGCAGCATGAGTCTCCTCTGAGCAATGCACCTATCACAGAAACCTTCCCTGACGAAGCTATCTTAGCAAAGGATTCTCTCCCTTGGTATGCTGACATTGTCAATTACCTCGCCTCTGGGGTAATACCTTCGGATTGGACGAAGAATCAGAAGAACAAATTCATGTCGACCATCCACTTCTACCAGTGGAAAGATCCTCTTTTATTTAGAGAAGGAGCAGATTGTATTTGGCGCCGGTGCATCCCTCAGACGGAGCAATCAAGTGTCCTCGAGCATTGTCATTCGCTCGAATCTGGTGGGCACCATTCTGGAGATCGTACGGCAGCTAAGGTATTGTAGTGTGGCTTCTGGTGGCCCACATTATTCAAGGATGCAGCAGAATCTGTTAAAAGATGTATTGACTGTCAGCGACTGAAAGGTACACTCACTGCCAAAGATTCAATGCCTCTGAAAATCATTCAGATAGCAGACGTTTTCGATGCATGGGGCATTGACTTCATGGGACCTTTCCCTAACAGTCAAGGTTTTGAGCACATCCTTCTTGCCATAGATTACGTGAGTCGTTGGGTTGAAGCTATTCCCGCCCGAGCCGCCGACAGCAAAACAGTTTGCCAGTTTCTGAAGAAGAACATCATTTCGCGGTTTGGGATACCAAAGATTCTCATCTCAGACGGGGGTAGTCACTTCATCAATAAATAGGTCAAGAAATTAACAAAGGAGTACGGCATCGATCACCGTGTCGCGTCTCCTTATCATCCCCAGACCAATGGCATGGCAGAGTTATCCAACAGAGAAATCAAGACCATATTGCAGAAACTTGTTAGGCCAAACAGAAAAGACTGGTCTCAACTCTTGGACTCAGCTCTTTGGGCTTACAGAACCGCCTACAAGTCTCCCTTGGGCATGTCGCCCTACCGTCTTGTATATGGGAAACCATGCCATCTGCCCGTGGAATTAATACACAAATCTCTTTGGGCAATCAACAATTGTAATTTAGACTCACGCAGAAGTGGTCAGGAGCAAAAAGAAGGTCTGAACAAACTCTTGGAATTCCGAGACTGTGCATACGATAACACCTTGATGTACAAGGAGAAGGTGAAACGCTAGCATGACCGGCACATCAGACGAAAGACCTTCGACGTTGGACAGAAGTGTGGCTGTTTGATGCAAAGTTACGGATATTCCCAGGCAAATTAAAGAGTAAGTGGACAGGGCCATTCCGAGTTTGTGAGGTGCGTGACAATGGCAGCATCGCTATATCAGATTTGTCTCCTGACGCACAGCCCTTCGTCGTCAATGGCCAACTACTGAAGCCTTACCTCGAACCAGATGCATTCTTGGCCGTTGTTGACTCTATTCAGCTAAGGCACCATGATGACACCTTCACAGCACCTGCGGCATCGAAAGATTCAGACTATGCCACCCAACCACTGTTTATCTGATTTTCTTCTTTTCTTCTTTTCTTCTTTTCATTTTCTATTTTCTTTTTTCGTATCAAAAGGTGCCGCCCTTGTAGACAGTTTTCTATACTTAGGACGTACTTGATCCTAAGTATAGGGGGGGATGTGCACCTAGAGTTTTTCATTTCGTTCCGATCCTCTCCATTGTCTCCTCTTCTTGTCTATACTTAGGAGTATCTTACCCTAAGTATAGGGGGAGATAATCTGAGTACGATCTGTTTATTCCCACCCTTGACCCTCCCTGCTTTTTGTACAATCAGCTATACTTAGGATTATTTGATCCTAAGTATAGGGGGACGGTCAACTTCTCATTCATTGATTTCTTTCATATTTATTCTTTAGATCTGTCTATACTCAGTACGAGTTATGTCTTTACTTTTCCTTTTGATCTATGAGGACATAGCTCAAGCTAAGTATAGGGGGGTCGTATATACCCTGTATATACTAAAAGCCATAACTCATACTGAAAAATAAAAGACCACCTCATCATAAAATAAAATGTAAAAAGTAGCTTTATAATAACGAAAGATGATTGTGAGTTCCTCAGACTCTTTGTAATTGTACTGATTATTGAATCAGAAAAGTGTTTTGTACAAAACATTCTCTTTTGAAAAATCTTGTGAAATTTGTTTGAAAATAGTGTGTACAAGTATTCAACGTTTGAAAAATTAGGCTTGTGTGTAAAATTTAGTTTCTTTGAGTGAAAGCAAAATGTGTGAAAACTAGTGTGCAAATGATTGTGAAAAATTTGTTTGTCAAAATTGCTTTAAGAAATCTATCTATGTTGTGCAAAACATTTGTAAAAGGATTTTCAAATGCGTGAACATGTTTGCAAAATTATCTTGGACTATAGTTTTCAAAATCCTTGTGAAAATGATTCTCGAATCAGTCTGAGGAGTCCGCACAAAAATCTCTCATTTGTGAATAATAAATAAGCCCAAACAAAGCTTAAAAGAACCAAAACCATATTATACATCGAATACAATTTTTCTTCTTTTGTACATACTGATTAATAAATCAAATACCTATACTGTATGATTTGAAAAATAGTGTGACCAGTTTTGAAAAATTTGATGTGAAATGATTTCAAATGTGTGAAAATATGTTGATTGCAAAATTTTTCTTTGTGTGAAAGAAAGGATTTGAAAAACCTATGTGCAAATATTTTGAAAAATGCTTGTCAAAACTATTGTGAAAATTATACATATATAGTGTGACAAATCTTTGCGAAAATATATTTCAAATGTGTGTAAATGATTGCAAAAATTATTGTGTACTATAGTTTGCAAAAGTATTTTCAAAACCTAATAAGAACACTCTTACAAACTCTTGTAAATCATAAATAAGACACATACGATTCTTTCTGTACAGTTCTAAATAAACTACTCCATTCAAACATGTAAAGTTTGTAGAAATTCATACGTTTTGTAAAGCAGCACGCCCGTGTAAATAATTGTATATACTTTTTGTGTATGTCCAGTTCTTAGTTTATTTGCAAAAATTCTTTGTGTAAAAACATTCTTTGATTCTTTCCAAACTTTTTGTGAAAAATTTGCATCATTCATTGTGCATAGCATAAGCATACCATTCATGTTCTTTTTGAGTGAGCTTGATGATTGAATCAGTATAATAAAGTCTCAAATTGGAGCTTGGTTGGACCTTACCGCACCTAACTGCACTGGAACCTTATGGGAACTAGGTTTAAGGTACTTCAGGTCTATGCAGACTTAATTCTTTGAGAAATCAGGGCTGGGTTCAAGTCACCTCAGTGGACTAACTAGAACTTTTCGAGACACACGTACGACTCTTATCGACCGTGACCTAACTTGGACACTTGCACCCTTCACTTGGCTCAACTCAGTTGGAGTGGTGAGGGGGTTGGATTTGCCAGTCTGAGATGCACACGGGTGGAAACATTCGTCCTCGTCTAGGGAGGGAAGTGCACCCCAACCTGATTCAATAGCCATGAGGTCTAAAGACAGGAGATGTGGGTTGCAATAAAGCTTCAAAAGAGGGATAGTCTACTGGCTCAAGAGGAAAAACTCCTTATATAAATGCTACTGTGAATAGTATGTTGAAAAAAGAAAAAAAAAAGAAAAAAAATGGTCAGGCCTGTACAAAAATAAAATGCCTGCAAAGTATGTACAAAGTCAATAAGCAAGCTTGAGTTCCAAAGACAAATATGTGAGCCTGCAGCTGGATGACTTGACTACACTGGTCTTGCATCCCGGGATAGGTAGCTACACTGGCTACCGTCCATTCTTCTCTTCACCCCCTCCTCTTGAGCTGGTTGCCACTTGAACTTAGAAGGGAATACCCTGCTCCTCGAGGAAAGAGCTGTTGGATTGGGGAATCATTGGGTTGTCAGTCTGGAGAAGTCAGGTCCTTTATCATTTCAGTTGGGGAGAGCCACTATCACTTACACCGTACAAGTCAGCTTCATAGTTATAAGGGTTTGCGTATGATGTAGACTAGTTCTGACCCGGCTATTGAGGTGGGTTGAACCGAGTTCTATGACTATCGAAGGCTGTTGTATTTTAGAGCTGGTTTTCCGACTAGGTTCCACACACATTCACACCCAAGGTCTGACAGGAGCTCCAAATTCATATTTTGTAAGGACATGCATTGCACTGAAAGCACCCTTATTCACTCTAGCTTTCTTTTATTCTCCTTTTTCTTTTCTTTATTCTTTTGTACTTATTGCATAAGTGTTTGCTAGGGACTAGCGAAGGCAAGTATAGGGGGGTGATGAATCTCCATTTCATCACCTTTATTCTATCATTTTGACCTCAAAAACCCCAGCAAATGCATGTAAATAGCATCAAATTGTGCATAATAACATTCATTATTCATTGTATTTATTTTACATTAAATAAGGTTTTACTACCAAAATTATAGAATAAAGAGGAAGAAAAGAAAAAGGAATAAAATATTGTAAATATTTTATGACCCAAACCCCGAGACCAAGGCCAGCATGGTATTGGTCGACAAGGAATAAAGTAGGGGGAGATAAGGGCCAGTGTACATGAAATACCTCATTTATTCATGCATTTATTTATGTATTTTTGATACCTATTTTGTACATAATTATTTATTCATCAAATAAAGAAACTTTGTACATGAAAGTGTAGATAATAATATGAATAAAAATGCAAAATTAAGTTTGTACAAAAATAATCCCCAGTGTACATTTTATACATAGAATAAAAAAGCCAAAATCTCAACTTCAAAGACCCATATCTTGCAAATAAAACTCCAAATCACCCAAACTCACCTTTAATTGTATATAGCATTCCATAAACTATTTAATAAAATTGGTTTCATGATTTTTGGAGTCCATATGCAGAAGTTAGGTTTTTGGCCCCTCCTAGTATATAGGACTGATTAAAATATTCATTTTATTCAATATTCATTATTTGTATAAATTCATATTTTTAGAATTTTATAAATAATGTACATAATGCATACACATGAGAGAAGTTAAAGAAAACCAAAATTAATTTGTAAAATAAAATAAGTATACAAATTCATAGACAAAATACCTATGCTATGTACCTATCTATAAATAAAAAGGGTTTTAATCCTTGATTCTTTTGCTCTTTTATATTTTCATAATAATGTATACAATATACATAACTCATTAAAAATACAAAACCAAAATAAAAATCAAGAAAATATATTAAATAAATTAAGTGTATAAAATACATAGATAAAACACCTACAAGTATACCTACATACACCTATATCTATTTATTTAAAAATATAAATAAACTCATAAAAATCAAACTAAAATACCTTTATACTCACAAAAATAAATTATAAATTTATAAAATAAGCAATAAAATAATAAAAGAAAATAAACAAATTAAAAATAAAATACATAAAAATACATGTAAATACATGCATATACACATTATCCAAATAAAACTATAATAAAACACCTTGAAAAATTCAATAAAAATCATAAATAAATACTAGACAAAATAATACACATTTTTTATTTTATAAGAAAAAATTAATAAAATCATTTAGGGTGTCAAATAAATAAATCTCTAATCAGGTCCTTCTATTTTGTCTCGTAGCGGCTGACGTGGCCCAATGAGGCGCCGGCCTTCGTTGACTCCCAGGTCAACTGTCCCATCCCTCGCCTGGCGTCTCTGAACTGTCCATTCCCTCGATTTCATGCCTTTTTCCCGGGCACACCATCCATCAATCGACAACGCTTCCTTCACAAGAATTGTTCCCTAATCTTCCATGATGCCCGCCAAAATCATAGATCAACGAGATGTTCATTGGATCAGTTAATAATCGCCGGGTAATAAGGCCTCTTGCCAATGTTTATAAATAACAAGCTCTGCCTCCTTCCTCGAATTTGGCCACTTTTATTCCAACCTAAAGCCTAGATTTTGCTCCTGGATTGTTCCTCGTGACAGGGGAGTAGCCCAGCACCTTGACTCGGCCGGAGGAAGGAGATTTTGACGCGGCGGAGCTCCGGCATCCGCCCTGCTCCCTGGAGGCCCCCAGGTATAAGAGCTGACCTTCTATGCATTTTTAGTTAGTCTTAGATGTTAGTTTTTCATTCCAGTCATTAGAATTAGGTTTTAATTCATGCCTGTAGCTTAAAAATCGAAATTCGAAGTTCGCCGGAGCTCAGCTCCGGCGACTTCTCCACTATGGTTCCGACTGTCTCCGACCACCTCGTTCACCCCATCTCGTTCCTCGACGCCTTCTCCATCTATTGCGCACGTTTGTCCAACCCAGGACTCTAGGTCCTGGCGAATCGGGGCTCCTCCTCCGCCGTTCGCCGGAGCCCCTCCGCCCACCTCATTTTTGCGTTGCAGCTTCCAAACCCCCGGGTCGAGGAGAAAGCTCTCTCGCCCGCGGTTCTTCCTGTGCAGGGATATCGAAGAATCAAGCCCAAATGGGCTCGCATTGAACCAGGAAGAGGTCCTGGGGGCCCCTTTCTTCTCCGACCTCGCTCCATCGACTCGGACCCCCAGGAACCATGAGACCACCATCAATCGATGTGGGACGCTTCCAGCCACCTTCAGAACACCTCAGACACGCCGGAGAACCCTGGAGGAGCCCAAGCTCCTCGATCAAAGCTCGCCAGCCCCGAGCTTCTTCCCCGTTCTTCCAGGGGGCTTCAGCACCGTTGGATCAGGAGGCGAGCCCCAGATCAAAGGAGAGCCGTTCGATGAAGATCAACCTCGACCGTCAGATCAACCAGAAGCTTCTAATCTCCACCCTTCATCGACGAATCGGCGTCGACCGTCCGATGGCTGCCACGTGGATAAGTGGCGCCTCCAGCGCCACAGGATGAAAAGCTTTGTTTAGGGGTAAATTTCATATCAAGCCCTCTACTTTTTGTATTTATTATTTAAATGCCAAAATAGAAGCCTCAGTTGTAAATAAAATGTATATTTTGCAGAAGAGCCCCCGATGTTTTAAGATTTTGCATTTTAGTCCTCCCGCGCCTCACGTGCAGCATCCACGTGAGGCGCGTGAATTTGCATCGAAACCCTGCCGGGTTTCTGTATTTATTAAATGGTCCTGAAAATAAAAGTTAAAGTGTATTTTTATTGTAATTTTTACATGTATGCCCCTGTGAACTATTTTATTTGCAAAAATACCCCTGCTAGGCCATTTAATTTTTGAATGCTTTATCTATTTATTTTGTGCTCCATATTAAATCGAAAAATCCTGCAAAAATAGACTTAAGCTCCTGTTAGTGTACTCTTGCACGCCATATTTTTAGTTTTGCATTTTGTTGATTTTTGCATTTATTAAAAATCAAAAACATGTCTTTTATTCCCTGTCTAACTTATAAAACCCCCAAAAAATATGAAAATGCCTCGAAAAAATTCCAAAAAAATTACCTATGGTGTAGTTTGACCTATATTAGTGTCAGTCCAAAAATCCCTACAAATCTCAAAAGGAAAACCTTAAAAATTCAAAAATACCCAAAAACTCAAAAAAATATTAAAAACCAAAGGAAAATCAGAAAAATATAAACTCATGCCCTATTTATGCTATATTTTATTATCTTTATTAGAAAATTAGTGTGGAAAATGTTTGAGGCTGTTAGCTTTTTTAATATCTATTTTTGTGACAGCCAGTACCTAGTCCACTGTTTGCTATTATTTAGCTATTTAAAAAATACTAAAAATGTTTTTAAAAATGCCCAAAAATCACAAAAATAGTAAAAAACCATGAAAATCCCAAAACAACTTTATTCCTGAATTTTGACTATTTTTGAGTATTTTTGTGAATATTATAATACCCCCTTTATGTATATATATCTATATATCCTAAAAAAACAAAAAAATAATAATATATTATATATATATGTAATTATTTATTTGTATTCTCATTAGTCTTAATATATAAAAAAATATATTTATTTTATTATATTTATATATACCTATATATATATTGTATGTAATATAAGATATATACTAACCCTCTATGGGTGTACACATATTTTTATTATATATATACATATTACCTAATTATATTATTAAAAATTAATAATAATAATAATAATAAATCAATCAAAAACCCACACAAGGATGACTGTGATTTACATGTAGGCTATGACATTTTGTATTGCTCTCTGTGGTTCGACCTCTACATGCTTGTCACTGTACATTTTATTGTAGAGTAAATAAAGATTAATTCACATTTATTTTTGAACTCGATTGTTGTATTCTTTGGATTGGTGGGTTAATTGCTGATCAACCCGGGTGTTCCATGAGTGGTCGTCTCAGCGACAACACTTTTGATATTTTTCATGGCGACCCTTTTGGGATTATCAACCCTGTTATCATTTACCTACTATATAGTATCATCTATTTTCACCTATATTCCATCTATTATATCATAAATAAATTATGTGAAAAATCCCACTTTGAAAAATAAATAAAAATTGAAAAATAATAAAATCAAAATAAAAATTTAAAATAAAAAAATCCCTAAAAGTGTAGTTTTCTCCCTGATCACTTTAAGAAGAGATAAAATAAAACACAAAAATTTTTTCTCCTAAAAAATCAAAGCACTCTATTCTGCCTCCTTGAGTTCGAGCAAGGCACACTTACTTGGATAAATAAATAGTGTAGGTTTTTCTAAAATTGAATTTGTTTGATCGACTAGGATCTCTTTGCGGCTTTTCTACACCGACAACTTTCTCTTCTAAAAAGTCGTAAACCGATCTGGACCCGCATCACCTTCTTAGATGGATTCTATTACTTCAGGAATTCGATTTGGACATTAAAGATAAACCTGGGGTAAAGAATGTGGTAGCTGATCACCTCTCCCAATTACAGACAGATCAGACTTTAGATGAGTACACGCTAGAGATTGCAGAGAGATTTCCTGACGAGAACATCTTTGCAGTTACCGAACTTCCATGGTATGCAGATATAGTGAATTTTTTGGTCACACAGAAAAGACCTCAAGGTTGGCCAAAGAATCGAGTTGATAAACTAGTTTCTGAGGCACGATACTACCACTAGGAGGATCCGATTCTTTTTAGTGAAGGATCAGATTGTGTTTACAGGCATTGTATTTCTCAGGAGGAATATAATAGTGTCCTCACTTTATGTCATTCTTTAGAGGTAGGGGGACATCACTCAGGGAAGAGGACAACGCAGAAGGTACTTCAGAGCGGATTATGGTGGCCAACTCTTACTAGAGATGCCTGCACATTTGTGAAGAGTTGCCCAGATTGTCAGAGAGCAGTAGGGACAGTCAGTGCTAGAGATGCAATGCCGATGCGACCCATCATTATTTGCGAGATCTTTGACGCATGGGGCATAGATTTCATGGGACCGTTCCCTTTCAGCAGCGACTTTGAGTATATTCTTCTCGTTGTAGACTATGTTAGTAGATGGGTGGAGGCTATACCCGCACGAACCGCAGACAGTAAGATAGTTTGCAAGTTCCTAAGGGAACACATTATTTCGTGGTTCGGAATCCCACGTATTCTTATTTCTGATGGGGGTAGCCATTTCATTAATAAGGAGGTCAAAAAACTAGTGAAGCATTATAGCATTGATCACAGATTAGCTTCTCCTTACCACCCACAGACGAACGACATGGCTGAAGTTTCAAACAGGGAGGTGAAATCAATTCTCCAGAAATTAGTACGATCGGATAGGAAGAACTGGTCACAGCTTCTAGATCAGGTTCTTTGGGCATATCGTACTGCATACAAAACTCCCTTAGGTACTTCACCATTTAGATTGGTTTATGAAAAGCCATGCCAATTGCCCATAGAGATCATGCACAAATCTGAATGGGCTATTAGAGAAATTTTATTGGATGCACAGAAAGCAGGAGCCAAGAAAAAGATAGATCTGAATGAGCTGGTAGAGATTCGAAATCAGGCATACGAGAACACACTCATTTATAAGGACAAAGTGAAGAAATGGCATGACAGACATATTCGGCACAAGATCTTTGTCCTGGGGCAGAAAGTCTGGTTGTTCAATGCGAGATTGAGATTTTTTCCTGGCAAATTGAAAAGCAAGTGGGAAGGACCTTACATAGTTAGAATGGTGCACGATAATGGAAGTATAGCAATATCAGATGTGTCACCTGGTACATAATCGTTTGTGGCTAACGACAGATGCTGAAGCACTTCGTCGAGACTACTGATCATCTGGCCCGTACTGAAGTGATCTATTTGTACAGAATTCATGATCATCCTTTCACTTCATCTTATCTTGTACAAATGCTTTTGAGCCATTCGATTTCTGGAGATCCACAACACTTGTATATTCTTCGTAGACCACAATCTCCCCCATTTTTACTCATCTTCTATGCTTAGGATACCGGATCCTAAGTATAGGGGGGACCGATTGTTCGCTGATTGATGTTTAATATTTTGTTCTGATTCTTTTGTATATCCTTTCTTTTTCACAAATCAATGGTCTCCGATTTTTGGCTACACTCTTTTCTATATCTAGGATGCCTTATCCTAAGTATAGGGGGGACCGAGTGATTTCGATGATTTCGTTTTCTTTATTTCTTTTGTTTCTTCGTTGTATATTCTTTTTACTCAGTCACCTCGTTTTTGCTCTTCCATTATACTTATGATGACCTGATCGTAAGTATAGGGGGGGTTTTTCTGACTTGTACTCTTTATTCTTTTTCACCCACTTTTACTTAGCATGAGTTATGTCCTTTTTCTCTTTTAACGGTATGAGGATATAACACAAGCTAAGTATAGGGAGGTGCGTATATATTGTATATATACTTTTGTCCATAACTCGTACTTTTATGTATTTTCTATATCTATAAAATCCATAAAAAGTGGGTGAGGGTTAATTTAAAATCCATTTATATATTTATTTATTACTTATAAATTCTTGTAAATAAGTAAAATATGTTTAAAACTTGAAATTAAAATATGTATTTAAAAATTGTATAATACTTATTTAAAATCATATTTATTAAAACATGTATAAAAATTATTTAATCCTTGTAAAATTCCTTGTAGATAAAATCTGTAAAATACATTAGATATTTAACTCAAATAAAATAGATCTTGTAAAATTCATGTACAAAAACTTATTTATAAAAATCATAAAATCCATAAAAAATACAAAAGTCCTAAAAGTCATAAAAATTACAAAAGCCTTAAAATCCATAAAAATTACAAAAGCATTAAAATCCATAAAAATGAGTAAAATTCAGAAAATATACTTTACAAAAACATGGTTGCATTTGCATTCGCATTTTTCAGAATAAGTTTGATTTCTGGAACTAAGGATTGAGTCTAGTCTAAAGGATGGAGCTTGATCATGACCTTTAACTTTCGTTGTAAGGAGCCTAGTTGGGATCTGTAATTTAGACTCTTTAAGTCTGTGACTTAAAATCTTTGGGGTTCCATTAGACCATATTCGGGAAATCAAGGCATATTTGCTTAAGTAAACTATTTGGTGTCATCCGTACAACTCTACACCAACGAACCAATCTTGAACACATGCACTCTGCACTTAGCTCGACTCGCATGGTGTTACGAAGGGCAGTACATTTTGGTAGTGCGTTTCTATCCTTATCTTTATGGCATTGACGTCTAAAGACGGGAGAGATTGTGGTTGCGAAAGTTGCTTCGGATGAGGGAAGGATCTGCTGACACAATTTTTCTAAGACCTCAAAAAAGGAACGGAATAAAAAGATGCTATATCCGTCGAGGCACAAAAAGATGAATGCATTGCAAGCAAATTACAAAGTCAAATCAAAGAAGAAGCCACCAAATAAGATCACAATGGTCCAAGCTTCCACCAAAAATGCCTGCACATCTTAGTGGAGACTTAGCTACACCGGTTGAGCTTCACAAGGAGATGCGTCTACACTGGTCACACTCCACTTCTTTTCTCATTCTTCTAATTTCTCTCTATATTCGATTGTGGACATAGCACGAACTGACCTCAGAAGGGAATACCTCCTGATGATTACTTGATATACTGTGATAATAGGCTTAAATTATGTGGAAGATAAAATCAATTCTTGATTTATAAACTCTAAGATCACATAATCCATGACTAATTTATTCCATATACACAACAAGAGAAAACCCCTTAATTACACATAAATCGATAAATCATGGTTTTATATCTGGGAAAATATTTTCAAAGATGATTGATCGATATTTTATTCAGCGGGATTATTCAAATATCGAGATTTATACTCGTTCATTTTTCTAAATAAACAACCATATTTTTAAGAGAGAAAAATGCATTGGGATCATAGTATAACAACATCCAACACATTTTCACTTTACATTTTTGTTGGAAAGAAATGGGGGAGGGTAAGAGTGAAAAAATCCCCACTCTTTAAATGACATGCATGCATATGGACCATTCTCTATCTCTCTCTCTCTCCCATTTTCCATAAAGAATTCGGCCATGATAAATCTCTCTCTCCCCATACAACTCCCCATACATGCATGCATTTATTGGTCTTGTCTTATATGCATGTGAACCATTTATCTCTCACATTCCCATGAAAAGAGCCGTCCTTACCCATGCAATCCCCAATGCATGAATGAATTGTTTTTGTCTTTATATGCATGGGGTGCTTCCCTTGAATGCAAGTAACATTCTTCTCCCTTCCACATGCATGAATGAATTTATTGTTTTGTCTTCATGTGCATGGGATGTGTCCCTATTCATCTATAAAAGGGGACATGACACATGAAGGACCTCCCCCTTGCACTCCTGATACCCCCCTTCTTCTCTCTTTATTCTCTCTCTCTCTCTCTCTCTCTCTCTCTCTCGTTTTCTCATGCAGGTATAGAAGTAGCGCACGGCCAACGGACCTCTCCCCTCGCACACTCCCTCCTCCCCTCGCACACTCCCTCCTCCTCGCGGTGCTCCAACAGCCAATCCTCCTCTCCGTACGGCCAGCAACTCCAGTCGTGTTGCTGCGACGCATCTCCTCCTCGACGACCTCCTTCTACACTCCTGTGCGTGATCACCAACTCCAGCCACTCTGCTGCGACGCATTTCCTCCTAGACGACCTTCTCTCCTCGGCTCCATACTCGTGTGTGCGATCAGCCCACGCATCTTCCCGCACACTCCCATCTCTGCCATCATCGTCGCCTTCACTCTGGAATCAAATAGAGAAGCATTTCTTTCCTATTTTATTTGTCGCGTGAAATTTTATTATCTTGGTTAAGTTTGGTTAAGTTGATTTTGGAAGAAACAATTCTCAATCTTTATATCTTTCTTGCATTTTTGTTGTATTAGTTGTTTTAAGTTAAGGTAATAGAATGTTTATTTGAGAATATCTTTTGTTGACTCTAGTTTTTTTCTTTATAACATGTAATGCAATTCTCCATCCTTATTTGATATAACTTTTACTTAGTAGTTTTTTCTTCCATCTTAATTTGCAATTCATCCCTTCATTTTCTTATTTAGTTGCATTCATGCCCTCCTTCATTTAATTTAAGTTCTAAAAAGTATTTTCACCGTAGATCACATTCTCTCATGTTTTTTCTTTCGTTGCAATAGATTAAAATTTGCATCAAGTTTGAAAAGAAGAACAAATATCGCAAATTTACTTGGTCCCTGTGGATTTGAACCTCTACTTGCCGCATACTTATTGCATACATTCATCGTGCTCGTAGTTGTAATATTATTTGTTTGATTGCGATTTTTTTGTGGAACAACAACGACGTGGAAAAATCATCTTTTTAAATCGTGAAAAATCGTGTCAACATTTTGGCACCGTTGTCGGGGACTAGGCAACATTTGCAATTTTTTTCTTCATTCCTAACTTATTTTCGATATTCTAATCCATGCAATTTTTTTATTTCAGGTACTTGAACTCTGAAAAAGAAAAAAAATGAAGATCCATGCATTTTTTAGTGATCTTGTAATTTGTTTTAAGTAGAAAAATTTTGTAATCTTAATTTCTCCCCCCTTCTCGAGAAAGCTCGCCATCAACATGACAAAATATTACGGATTAGCACCAGAAGTGCAGGTACTGTGAGATTCTCTTTCTCTTAGGCATCCTAGGTTTTTAAAATTTTGCATTTGTTTGCGTTCCAATCTTATACTGAAAAAAATTAAAAATACTTCTTCTTTGCATCATCTCTGTGGTCTTCTCCCTCTGCTCACCTAAAAAGATCACCAAACCGTGCTTTATCACGCTAAAAAAGATAAGCTTGAAAGGCCACCGCAGTGGCCCGAGCAGAAAGCGGTCAAAATTCATGAATGCTTGTTTTGATGCACATGTATGACACAAAAATCACGAGCACATAGAACCCTTGGATAGAGACAAAAATCCCTGGTGCTACGTGGGATTGCAGAGAGAAATCGTAACTCCTCGACGCGTTGGGCACAGGTTCTTGTGGGAAGAAGCAAATCCTCAATCTGAGTACCGCACCCTGGATCCCCCAGCCGGATTAGGACATCGATTTTTCACAATCTTCCACACCCACCTCATCTTGAAGGACTCTAATTTCTCTAAAAACTTTTGTTGAATCACTAAACTAAAATTGAAAAGATAACCGCTCCCGCGGCAATTCTTGTGTGAGTTGGTGAATCAACAATTTGTCTGGTGTTTGTGTTGTGTATGCTAGGCCGTAGGTCTTTGAAAAATCCATTACAACCTCTAGATTACGACCCAGTTTATAAATCAAAATCCAACCCATCTCCTTCAAGTGAGAAATCTGAGAATTCACCCAGGAGACATGGGATCAGAGAAACCGAACACCATGGACCTCATCTTCAAACATCTACAACTTTTGAGAGAAGAGAATGCGACAATCCGACATACCATAGCTCCTCTCATCCGACCACCACCCATCAGCACACATTATTTCTCTGCAGCAGAGGACACGGTCCATTGGGTCCAAAATCACTCCCAGCCCAAACAACTGATTGAGCCCTTACTGACACAACCAACCTCATCTGTAGATTTTGATGCTTTGACCCAGGCCATTCAGCAACTGGCTGCAACATAACAAAAGTCCAATCAAGCCAATACACTAAATGAGAGACCCAACATACTTGAACGACCGTTCTTGGCCACTGCCAAGGCACATTTTGACTGTGAAGATGAGAGAGTGGAATTGAAAATCAATGATAAAGATATTCCTATGGATCATGTCACCCCTACTTCTGGTGACTCTGAAATTGAGGACTGTGGATGGATAGAGAACTATGCTATTCTTGATGATTTTCCCCTATCCATCTTTCCAAAGATCCTCTGAAGGTTAGTCTGAACACCTCACAACTCCCTCATAAGGACATGTCTCATCTAGACTCTGCACTTGAAGCCCCACCATGTCCTCTCACTGGTCGGATAATTTTTGAATTAGATGAAGCCTGGGAAACACTAAATCCTGATCTCAAATTAACTTCAGCCCTGGGTATGCCAAAGATGAAGACATGTTTTGATGATAGCATTGATCCTTCCTCAGACGATTTTGAAAGTTATGAACCTCGGTGTATTAATGATATTGATTGGTCTGAGACAAAAGTTGAAATTGAGGATAGCACTTATATTGAGTGGGAAGAAGAAACAGAAGGAGATATACCATTTGATGTTGATTCCGAATGTGATTTTTCAATTAAGGAAAGTACAGATTTTGATTTGGAATCTGAGGACATATCAGACAATGAGTTGACTTCTTCATGTACCAAAACTCCCTTCCAACCAACACATGATGATATGCTGAAGCTTTTTTGCGATAACTCATTAAAAGATGAAATTTCCAATTCCATTACCCCAACCACAAGGAAAGAAGATCAAATCAATTCAGTCGATGACTATATGGATACATCTTCTACCACCGAGTCTGATCAGAGCGATTTTCTATTCTCTGATCCTTTTTGGGATGATACTGAGGAACTACTCAAAACAATCGAAGAAAATCATCCATTGGCCAATATTCCCCCGCTCCTGGCCTCTGAATCTCCTAATCAAATGTCTTGGAAAGAATCATCTTTGTGGCTCAAGAAGAGAACTGAAATGAAATTCACAATAGATGCCACTGAGGATAACCATGATGATTATTTGAGGGAAAATGATGATTTATCACAATATACAGAGGACCTCATGGAGGAATCAATTCTTGATCATATAGAGCTCGACTTCAATACATCATATCTGGTCCATGAGCCCTTCACCAGTCCACTCATTTCCCTCCCATCACATCCAATCCAAGATCAAACTGTTTCATCTCTCATTCCGATTCATCAACCAATTAATGTCTTTACCGTATTAATGAGCGCACACATTTATCAAATTCATCAACCGCACTCTCACATCTGGGTCAGGATATCCGTATCATATCAAGAATTTCATTTGGGTTTTCTGAATACAGCTTCTGCACTCACATGCAACATTGGATACTCTTGATAAGCTGAGTCGTCGAGTTGGGACGTTAAACCAACAACATTTTATGGGTCCACACCCATAGGTATCTTTTCCTTTCTTTGTATCCTTCTCTTTACTGCATTGCATTAGATAAGTATGGGGGTCAACCTCCACACTTCACAAAAAAAACCAAAAATACTTTTCACAATCACTCACCCTATCTGATCCTCCTATTACACTTTATCTTCACCATTAGGACATGGTTTCTGATAAGTATGGGGGGGTGTCTGCATAGTTTTTAAAATTGCATACTTTTCAAAACAAAAAAATCTTCAAAATTTTTGCAAAATTTCCCCAAAAATTCTTTTCAAGAAAACCACCAAAAATACATCATTCCTAGTTTTATCCTATCTTTTGAGAAAATAGCTCTTCATTGCATAGATCATAGACAGAAGCTGAGTTGACCCTAATCCACTTAATTCCATTAGAATTTCACTAGGCATGAGTTTTAAAGCTTTCTTCAGGTCCATATGGACTTTATTCTCTCAGTTCCACTAACTCTATTGGTGAATGAACTTCTGTATCTAACTAGATCACCTGAGCAACTAGTAGCACTCTTAAACTCTTCAGTGGATATTAAACAACTACACATTTCACTTAGCTTGATTGAGTTGAGTTTACGAGATACAATTACAATCTATTTGAGGTGAGGAGTTGTCCTCTTGGTTGCGCCAATGCCTGAACCTTGTCTATAGTCAGTGAAGGAACTTGACTCAGGGGAAAACATGATCTCTCTAGTCTAAGTATGTCAGCAATTAAGCCAGTATCGTGCCTCCAAAGTCAATATTAAGCCGATGCTACCTTTTGATGCCAAAACCCAAGACAAAAACACCTCAAAAAGGCATATCACAATACAAATGCCAAAAACCACCAATCATGCAAAGATACACAAAACGAAAGCAACGAAAGAAGACCATCGAATAACCCTCCTCCACCAAAAAGCCGTGGTAGTAGCCCAACGATGCTACCTAAATTCTTAAAAGAGGCCCAGGGTTATGCTCTGCAAAAGGAAAAGAATGAGAGCAACGGACCAAAGCGGTCTACGGAAAATCCCAAAAATTAAGTCCCATTCTCCAATAAACTATGATCTATTTTTTCTATACTGACATACTTGGGTAAAAAGAGAATATGCCTGAACTCAGGTGAGGACTGAGGCTATATGTGTAGGGAATCATTTGGTACCTCGATAAATTGTGTTGTTAGCTCGTTCTCTTGACTCATGAAAGCTAAACTTTCACTAACACTGTTTACATCCATTCAAGGTCAAAAGAGAATACTTGTTTCTAAGGGATGAGCTGACATGATCGACCTTCTGAAACCATGCCTGATTTTGTTGGAACTAAGAGGGTGTTGAAAATACAAAACTCAAGTCAACTCGACTATTCGAGCAAATCATTAATCCATGGGTCAACTCTACTGAAGTTTATGTATTTGTGTAGTTAGGATCTAAAAACTCGAGACTTTGTGGGTATGTCTGTTGTAAACCCTCACCCAACCTATCTTGGCTATTTACCCTTTCCTTCATTATTACTTATCTTACTCTTGCTCGAGAGTAGCAAGACTTAAGTATGGGGGTGTGATGATTACTTGATATAATGTGATAATCGGCTTAAATTATGTGGAAGATAAAATCAATTCTTGATTTATTAACTCTAAGATCACATAATCCATGACTAATTTATTCCATGTACACAACAAGAGAAAACCCCTTAATTACACATAAATCGACAAATCATGGTTTTATATCTGGGAAAATATTTTCAAAGATGATTGATCGATAATTTATTCAGCGGGATTATTCAAATATCGAGATTTATACTCGTTCATTTTTCTAGATAAACAACCATATTTTTAAGAGAGAAAAAATGCATTGGGATCATAGTATAACAACATCCAACACATTTTCACTTTACATTTTTGTTGGAAAGAAATGGGGGAGGGTAAGAGTGAAAAAATCCCCACTCTTTAAATGACATGCATGCATATGGACCATTCTCTCTCTCTCTCTCCCATTTTTCCATAAAGAATTCGGCCATGATAAATCTCTCTCTCCCCATACAACTCCCCATACATGCATGCATTTATTGGTCTTGTCTTATATGCATGTGAACCATTTATCTCTTCCATTCCCATGAAAAGAGCCGTCCTTACTCATGCAATCCCCCATGCATGAATGAATTGTTTTTGTCTTTATATGCATGGGGTGCTTCCCTTGAATGCAAGTAACATTTTTCTCCCTTCCACATGCATGAATGAATTTATTGTTTTGTCTTCATGTGCATGGTATGTGTCCCTATTCATCTATAAAAGGAGGCATGACACATGAAGGACATCCAACTTGCACTCCTGATACTCCCCTTCTTCTCTCTTTATTCTCTCTCTCTCTCTCTCTCGTTTTCTCATGCAGGTATAGAAGTAGCGCACGATCAATGGTCCTCTCCCCTCGCACACTCCCTCCTTTTCGCGGTGCTCCAACAACCAATCCTCCTCTCCGCACGGCCAGCAACTCCAGTCGTGTTGCTGCGACGTATCTCCTCCTCGACGGCCTCCTTCTGCACTCCTGTGCGTGATCACCAACTCCAGCCACTCTGCTGCGACGCATTTCCTCCTAGACGACCCTCTCTCCTCGGCTCCATACTCGTGTGTGCGATCAGCCCACGCATCTTCCCGCACACTCCCATCTCTGCCATCATCGTCGCCTTCACTATGGAATCAAATAGAGAAGCATTTCTTTCCTATTTTATTTGTCGCGTGAAATTTTATTATCTTGGTTAAGTTTGGTTAAGTTGATTTTGGAAGAAACAATTCTCAATCTTTATATCTTTCTTGCATTTTTGTTGTATTAGTTGTTTAAGTTAAGGTGATGAATGTTTATTTGGGAATATCTTTTGTTGACTCTAGTTTTTTTCTTTATAACATGTAATGCAATTCTCCATCCTTATTTGATATAACTTTTACTTAGTAATTTTTCTTCCATCTTAATTTGCAATTCATCCCTTCATTTTCTTATTTAGTTGCATTCATGCCCTCCTTCATTTAATTTAAGTTCTAAAAAGTATTTTCACCGTAGATCACAGTCTCTCATGTTTTTTCTTTCGCCGCAATAGATTAAAATTTGCATCAAGTTTGAAAAGAAGAACAAATATCGCAAATTTACTTGGTCCCTATGGATTCGAACCTCTACTTTCCGCATACTTATTGCATACATTCATCGTGCTCGTAGTTGTAATATTATTTGTTTGATTGCGATTTTTTCATGGAATAACACCGACGTGGAAAAATCATCTTTTTAAACCGTGAAAAATCGTGTCAACACCTCCCTCCCCGAGGAAAGAGTAGCTGGATGAGGAAGCCATAGAAGTGTATAGCTGGGATGGACGATTTCTTCGTTTCTCTAAGCAGGAAGAGCTAAATCAATTCACACTGTACAAATTGACTTCAAGGATGATAGAGTTTGCGATATGAATAAGTGAGTCTGAAATAGCTGATGAAGTGATCTTGAATAAGGATTTGTGGAACTTGAGGACTGTTGAGGATAAAATCCTAATCCTAGTTAAGGTTCCGATAAAATGCTTGTTTCAGGCTCGATCGAGCTCTATCCTTTGTTTGTTCTCATGAATTGGTTTAGGAAAACAAATTCATTCTAACTTTCTTTCTTTTTCACTTACTTTTTCAAATAAGTGTTTGCTAAGGGACTAGCAAAGTTTAAGTATAGGGGGTTGATGAATCCATGATTCATTAACTTTTCTGTCGCATTTTGTCTTAAAACCCTTAACAAATGCATGTTAATATTCATTAATTCCCATCTTTTATAAAAACTCCATTCATGAATAAGTATTCACTTTTAAGCATAAAAATCATGTAAATAAATAAAGAACAAAGAAAAAGAAAAGAAGGCAGATTGGATATATGTAAATATGTACAATATGACTTATAAATATAAATCTAACTGCAAGGTATATTTATAGCCTAACCCTCGAGACCAAGTTAGCATGGATTGGTCGACAAACCAATAAGTAGGAGGAGATAAGAAAAGAAAATCCTAAAAATAAATTAAGACACATCTCATGTACCTCTCACTACTTATCAAATAAATACAAAACTTCAAAGATTTTTAATCAATTCATATGTAGATATTTTTCACCAAACTCTTTTCCTAATTATTTCTAAAAATGTATATAAAAATATAAAAATAAGTTAAAAATATTACCCTTTATATATGCCGAGAAATCCAGCCTTTAATCTGTCAAATTCTCAACTTCTGAACATCATAACTTCTTCATATGAACTCCAATTTCACTCTACTCACCTTTAAAGTTCATAAAATAATATTCTCTAATTAATAAAGGTGGTTTCATCGAATTCGGAGTCCGTTTGCAAAAAGTCAGTTTTGGGACCAAATGACAACGGGGTTCTGGGCTATTTATTTTATATAGAACACATTATTTATAGTTTTCTTAATTTTATAATTTCTAATTATTTTCATGATCTTGTAATTTAACCTTGATTTATTTCATATTTTTGGAGCTTATTTATTATTTCAATAAAATAAAAAACCCCAAATTATAGGTAAAAATGAACTGGATAACTTATATCTATATTTATTAATATAGTTAAATTAATTTATTAAAATCCCTAAAAATTCACACAACTCTTATTTATTGTTCTAATAATTAAGAAAATATAAAATTAATTTTTATTTATTTTATTTATTAAATTACAAATCCAAAACCTATTTATCTATACATATTTATTAATATAATATTTGTATTTTGAATAATATTTATTATTTATAAAAAGTATTTATTCCATAAATTAGATAATTAAATTATTTACATTTTTTGTTTTTATACTTATTTAAAATAACACTATTTACTATTTAATATTGAATTTATAAAGAATTTAACTCATATGGCCAACCAGGTGCTGGCACGTGTCAGCACCTGGTTCATCTTCTTCAAGAAGACAATAATGGAGTATGTTTCAACTGGCCTTCTTCACCTATTTTTCTAGCGCACCTCATAACCCATTTTGGCGATCTAAACCGTTGATTCAACTCCCCTAACAACCTTCTTCCTCGCCTACTACTCGATCTAGCGTGGAGCTCAAGAAATTTATCTATTTATGCCCCTAAAGTGGGCATTTCGCAACAACTCTCCTGCAACCACCTGAAGCTCCAACAACCAGTGACCGATTTCCAACTTCTCCACCTCGCTCCTCCTTGCTCTGGTGGTGACAACATCTAAAGGCTAGCTCGCGTGGAAGAGGGGTCATCGGAGGAGACGTTCCAGGGCTTTGCTGCCTTGCATCGCCGCCATCGCGCGCGTCCAGCTCTAGCGAAGATCGGTCGTCGAGCATCCATTCGAGGTAATACTCCTTTGTTCTTCCCAGATCTAATCCTCCATTTCTATCGAATTTTGTCTCGAATTTCGTGCCACGATTAGCGTGGCTAAGTACATCATTAGTTAGTTTAATCAACAAGCTTAGAGGCCCAATTAAAATCAACTCTTAATCCGTTTCAAATCAATCCAAATTGCATTTCATTTCACACGAATTTTGCATGCACATTTCCTTTAGTCTAGAAACGCCATTTTTGAAGCTTGCAGAACTATAAATTGTGGCCGATTCTTGAGAGAATCGAGCATATCGATTCTCTTTGCAGGTTTATCTCGCGTCTGGAACACTTTTACATTATCTGGGGGCTTCCATATATTCACAAATCATCATCCAAGGAAGCGTAAGAACAGAGCTCCAGGAGCAGTCCATTGGAGCCGTCATCTTCTTCCGACTTTTGCTGTCGCTCTCCGCCAAACCAGGCCGAGTACCATTGCGGGCAAGCTCGAGGGTTAGAGGAGCTAACCCTCTGGCCCCGCCGGAGGTCCAATCTTCACTTCCATCACCGGCGAGAAATTGGAGAAGGAAACGCCTTCATCAGCTCCTCAAACGCTTGACTAACGGCCCAAGAACAGACGAAGAGCAGTCTTGCGACACGTGTCCTGCAACGGACGGCTAGGATCGCACCTCGCCTTCTAATCTCACCCGTTCAAGCCGAAGGGGTGTGAGAATTGCATATTAAACCCATAGAAGAATCAGAAGTTCAGAGCGAGCCAAAGATTTCTAGAAATTACATTTAGGTCCCCGTGCAGGGACCTAAATGTAAACTTTCATATTTTCTTCACAAAACAGTCCCTACCAAGGACCTTTTTGCAACATTTTTTGTTTCTTTTTCTTGCACTTATACCCCTGGCCTGTAGGGGAGTTTTGGACCTATTTTGACATCATTTTTCGTAGATTTTCTTTGGGTAGTTTCACAACTACCTCCGTGAGGTTTTCCATATTTTTCGTATATTTTCGACATGTTTTCATCGTGTTTTTACTCGTCGCAAATCATCTCCGTTTTGTTTTATTTTCGTGTGTTGTTCGAGCCCATTGCTCGCCCGTTTTCACTTACTATATAATTTCATCCATATTTCACATATATTTTACCTATTATATAGTAAATATATTGTGTGAAAAAATACCATTTTGAAAAATAAATAAAAATTAGAAAAGAATAAAATCAAATAAAAATAAAAAAATAAAAAATTCCCATAAAAATCATCGCTTTTCCTTGATCATTTTAAGAAGAGATAAAAAAATAATCACAAAAATATTTTCTCTTAAAAAATTCAAAATACCCTATTCTGCCTCCTTGTGTTCGACCCAAGCACACTTACCTGGTTAAATAAATAGTGTAGGTTTTTAAAACTGAATTTTGTTTGATCGACTAGGATCTCTTTGCAGCTTTTCTACACCGACAACTCTATCACATTAAAAGCCGCAATCGGATTTTAGCCGCATCAGCTTCTTATTGCTTGATACATATTGTGGGTTGATTGTTGACATAGCCGGGATTTATTGAGGGTCGCCGCAACGACTTTTGTCTCCGCCTTGTGTGAGACATTCAGACCCTCGTATCTCGCGGCTAATCAGGTCCCGACAGGCTGGCATGGGTTTCTGTGGAAGTGGGCAATTAGTGGATCGTGATAATGAAGACCCTAAGGGCGGCGATGGATCGAGCTCCTACGGGCGGGACTGTAGTTCGAGGGGAGGAGGTACGGCCTTGGCGTTGGTAGCTCCTCGATGGTCGGTGGACGTGCAGGCAGTTAAGAATGTTTGCTCCAAGAGGTTATCGTCGTTGGTCGGTCGGCAGTGGACCTCGCTCCATGGACGACCGCATCGTTGGAGGGTCGGGTTGTAGGTGGTCCAGGAGCAGAGAGGCGACTAGGGACAAAACACGCCCCAACGGTTGAGATCTGCTGCAGGAGGTGGATGGCAAAGGGCCTCACACGGGATGAGGGGTGACACACGCCCTTGGATCTTTGTTAGTGGTACGGAAGTGAAGATGGTTTGGTGGAAGGTGGGAGGACGACACGTAGAGGGTCAAGGTTGTGGCGGCATTAGGATGACGACGCGATGATGGAGGAAGGGATCCAGTCGGGGGCGGATGTGCCATCCAAGAAATGTTTAATTTTTTTGTAGTTAAATTTTTTGAACAATAACTGAGAATTTTTTTGTATTTTTTGAAATCCTTGTACCTGCAATGAAATCAAATACAAAGACAACTCGAGCACGACGGCTTGTTCCAAAAATCAAACATGGGTTAGGCGAATGGAGACAGTTCCGATGATTGTGATGGAAGAGAACTAGATATCTGGCCACCCTACGCGGTCAGAGGTGAGAGATCGTGTGAGTTAGAATGTGAACGTGTGTAGATTGAGATGTGAATGTGATAGTCGAAAATCGGAAATGGATCGGAGATGTGATAGAATAATGATTAGTATGAAAAACTATGATCTAAATTTAACAACGAAATTAAAACTATAAATTACACCTAAAATTAACCTAAATGAAAGACAAAAAAATAAAGATTTGGATCTCACAAAATGGGAGAGGATCTCCATAATGGCCTCGACGAAGATCACCTCGCAGTCATTGGACGACTTGGAGGCTAGGCACCCTTCTACCACAAGATGACTCTTGGAGAATAGGTTCATCTCACCAAAAGATTAATCAAGTGTGAATAAGGGAAGAGGAGCCAAACAAAAAAAGAATAAAAAATTTTGAATTTCGAAATATCAATTATGGAGAGAAAAAGGAAGGTTTTTAATGGTAAAATTAAATAAATAAACTAATAATAAAAATAATTTTCGTAATAATAATTGTTAATAATTTAAAGATCCGTCTTAATGGTGGTTAATTAAAGAATTAATTGTATTATATACATATGGTAAAAATATTTACACAGTTAAATAAATAAAAGTATTTCCATCACTTTATTAATTTAAAAAATAAATGTTAATTATCGAATTTTTTAGTGAGGGTTTAAGGAAAGTGATTATATACATATAATATATACATATGGTACATTATACACAGTTAAATAAGGAAATAATTCAAAATATATTTTTTTTATTTTGTTATTTTTACCTTTATTTTAAATAATTTTTAAGAATTACAATTATCTACAAATACATTATGTATAAAAATAAACATGGATAAATATATACAATAAATAAATAGTAAAATGGCAAAAACCACCCCAAAAACCGTCTTCCGAACCGTAACTCCAAAAATTATGAAACCACTGTCACTTTAAAGATAATTTAATTTAGAATACGATGGAAGTAAGTTTAATTCAATTTGATTCACATGGAGCCGGAATTGGTCTTTCTATTATCGGTTCATGATTTTTTCGAGTGTGGTTATTTTTATTCTGTGCATGATTTTATTTTATAAGTATTTTTATTATTTAGGAAATATTTTTTTACAAGTTTATTTAGATAATTATTTAATTTGAGGTCAATTTATGGACAAATAAAATAATGTAAGTTTTATACAAATATACACAGAATAAAAAATGAAAAGCATTTACAATTTTTTTTTGGAATTTCTGATTAAAGACCCTATCTCCCCTTACTTTATTCCTTATCGATCATGTCAAGTCTTGACCTTCTCTCGGGGTTCGGTTCAGCCAGTATCTATTACATATATAGTCTTTTATTTCCTTTATTTTTCCTTTATTTCTTTCTTTATTTAAGTTTAAATAGTAATAAATGCACATTATTTACACACAGATGCATGTTAGTAAGAATATGTATTTATTATTATATACAGATGTTTTATAAGGGATTTTAAGCTAAAATAAATGAATAAAGATGATGAAGTGCATATTCATTAGCAGGATAGTACGGGGAGGAGTTGGCGGTGCCGCGTGGTTGCACATGCCGTAGGAAACAAGCGGAGGGCGTGAGAGGAGGAAGGTGGAGGTGGCCATGTGGCGTGCAAGGGCATGACCATGCAACATGCGAAAATAAATAAATACTAATAATAAATAATAATAACTAAATATAAATATAAATATAAGTATTATAAGATAAAATAATTAAATAAAATAATTAATATAAAAAAATAATTATTGAAAAATAAAGTAACTAAAATAATAAATAAACAATAAATAACTAAAATTATGAAAATAAATAAATAAATAAAAATGGGGATGACACGTTGTAGCTCCAGGAGCTGCTATGTGTCGCTCCCAGAAAAATCGAAAATTAAATCAAAATAGAAAAAGAAATAACAAAAGAGTTCAAATCAAAAAGTTGTAAACATGAAATTGCTCATCTCGACGAGATCTACTATTATTGTGAAGGACTGAAAATCAAAACAAGTCATCTCTACAAAAAGTATTTTTAGGGTACCTTATATGTACAAAACACCACATTTTTGTCTTTTGCAATTTTTTGTCATTTTTAACTAAGGTAAAAAAGGAAATAAAATCCAATAAAATATGATAAAAATATTTACACATTAATTTATTTTTTTGTTTTTAATAATGAAGAAATAAAATAAATCGAAATACGGAAAACTTTTGTATAAACTCTCAATGATCACTCAAAACCATTTATTTTCGTTGATTTTTGATTTGATTTTGGATTAGATTTTTACTGTTTGTATTAAATCTGTCATCAAAGAAAACAAATGAAAAAGAAAGAAATTAAAAAGAGTTAATTATGTGCATAAAATAATAAGTGAAAAACATACAAAATACACAATGTACAAAAGGGCCCCAAAACCCAACTTTCACATATGAACTCTGATTTTTATGAAATTAGTCTTCTTTTGAAGGTCTTTGAATGTATATTATTTTTAATGTGAGTAAACCAAAATAGGACATTGCATGTAAGAGATATGTGTGTTTTCGTCCATTTGTATGAGAATTAGGTTTTGGGTTTATTTGCCAACATTTCTAGTTACTAATTTTTTATATCTTTCTTTTAGTCTTGTTAGTAATATGTACACAACGGAGTTGGTTTTATTGGATTTGGAGTTAGTTTAAACATAAATAAAATAAGGTGAATATACATGTGATATTTACAAGCGAATTTGGCTTCTTATTTAATGCAAATATGCATGCTAAAATGCAGACATTAATTCTAGATGTATGAATGAGAATAATAAAAAATAAATGGAGATATGCAGCTAATTACTCAGGAACAATGCTTTTTTTTGACTTTTAGAGTGATGAATCACGGATTCATCACCCCCTATACTTAAACCCTGCTTGTCCCCGAGCAACTAAAATGGAATGCAAAAGTGAAATCGTTTTGAGTTCCCTACCAAGGTCATGAAAAAACAGTGAAAATGGAGCTCGACTCGATATTTGGATTAATAATGGGCAGAATCTTATTGGGATTTGAATTTAATACCTAACAACCTTTGAGTTCCACATGTCTCTGTTAAGGTTGCTGCAACAGCCAGGTCAGAACAAATCCTCATCCGCAAATTCTGATGATTATGAATTTTAACCGTATTGTGTAAGTGAAATATAGCTCTCCACATAAGAAATGATAAAGAAACAACCTCCTTTAACATGGTAACTCTAATTCCTCGATCTAGCAACTCTTTCCTTGAGGAGCGGGGTATTCTCTTCTAAGTCAAGTGCAACCGGCTCAAGAAGATGGGGTAGAGAAGAGAATAGACTATGACCAGTGTAATCACATATCTGTGGAGCTTGACTAGTGTAGCCAAGTCTGCAGTTGTATGCTTCCTTGGTATGAGACTTTGAAGCATATGCCTTGTAAATATACATACTCCGATAGGCATTTTATTTTCAATCATGCCTATTCTATTTTTTTGGAGTTCTTCTTCTTTTTTCTTCTCTCTCTTTTTTTTGAATTATATACAAGGTGCAACATGTACATAAGGAGTTTTTATTCTTGAGCCAATAGATTATCCCTCTTTTCATCCTTATTGCAACACGCAACATCCCGTTGTTAGACGTCATCACCACTAAACTAGGTTGAGATGCACTACCCTCCCTAGAGGAGGACGGATGTTTCCATCCATGTGCTACTCCAAGCCAAAAAATTCTACCTCCTCACCACCTCATCAACGAAGAGCTACGTGCATGATGCTTGTCCAAGTTAGGTCAATGTCTAAAAGAACCATATGTGTGTATGAAATATTCTATTAGACCAATCAAGAAGACATGCGAACATAGACTTGCGGAATCAAAGAATTAAGTCACTCAACCTGAAAAGTCTTAACCCCAATTCCTATAAGGTTCCTCTAAAATTAGGTAGATTAAGGTCAAATCAAATCCATCATCGACTTCTATTCATAGCTTGGTTCGGAATCCACTAGCTTTTCACTTTACACATGCAAATGAAATGAGTTGACATGCAACGTATATGAATGAAGTGCAAGACAATTTTTTTATGAATGCAAGGATAATATGCAAGAGTAAAAAAGAAGCCTCTTTTTTTTAACACACACACACACACACACACACACACATATATATATATATATATATATGCATTTTTTAAGTATACCTCCTATTTTACAACAAATTTTACAATATTATACAAATTATACACTATACAAACTATACAAGTATACATGTATTTCACAAAAATGTTTTTTCTAATCACATTTTCCCCACCTCGTAATTATTGCATAATATATATAAAAAATATGAGAAAGTACGGGCTATGGGTAAAGTATATATGTAATATATACTTCCCCTATACTTAGCATGTGCTATGTCCTCAAAGCACAAGAAGCGAGGAAAAGACATAGCTCGTGCTAAGCGTCAGAGAGATAAAACAAGAAAAAGTATATAAGTCAACCCGCCCCCCTATACTTTGGCTCTGGTCAGACTAAGTGTAGAAGACGAGAAAAAATGGGGCAGATGAGGTCAAGAAGATAAATGAATGAGTATATACACATGATGGGCATCAGTCCCCCCTATACTTAGGATCTGGTCAGCCTAAGTCCAGGACAAAAGTGAGTGTGAGAACCGATGAGATCTGGAGAATATACAAAGAAGGTAGAATGCACAAGAGTTGATAAATCTTTGAAGCTGCTGAATCATGATGATGCATCTTCATGAAGAATAATATGGTGTATCTACTCTATGCTCACTCTGGATGAAGTTGATGACCTAGACTTGGAATAATCGCTCCTTAGAATCTACGAAACGCTTCAACAGTTGTCCATTCACCATATGGGATTGTGCACTATCGATGAGATTAGCTATCTCTACACTTCCATTCCAATGCACTTTCTTAACAACAAAGGGACCCACCCACTTAGATTTGAGCTTCCTATGGAACATCTTCAACCTAGCATTAACCAACCATGCCTCTTGCCTAGAGACAAAATCTTTGCACCTAATGTGCTGATCATACCATCTCTTTACTTTGTCCTTAGAAATCAAACTGTTGTAATATGCCCCATTTCGAATCTCCAAGAGTTCGTTCACGTTCAAGTCTTGACAAAGCTTCCATAAGTGAAACTCCAATTAATTTGCTTAATTGCCCATTCAAATTTATGAATCAGCTCTGTGGGCAAATGGCATGGCTTGCCATAGATCATTCTGAATGGTGAAGTTCCTAATGGTGTCTTGCAGGCTGTCCTATAGGCCCACAGAACATGGTCCAAGAGCTGGGACCAGTTCTTCCTATAAGGACGAAACAACTTCTACAAATACTCTTCACCTCTCTGTTCGAAACCTCTGCAATGCCATTGGTATGTAGCTGGTAAGGACTAGTGACTCTGGCCTCAAACCCATAGTCCTTAGCTAAAGATCTCACATCACGGTTCATGAAGTGTCTACCCTCATCTGATATCAAAACTTTTGGCACCCTAAACCTAGCAATAATATGATCTCTCATAAACTTATAGACAATCTTGCTGTCAACGGTTCAGGTTGGGATAGCCTCGACTCACCCAGACAAATAGTCAACCGCCAACAAGATATACTCCTGTCCATGGTTGTTGGGAAAGGGACCCATAAAATTTATGCCCATGTGTCAAAAACTTCACAAATGATCACGGGCTGCATGAGCATGTCATCTCTCTGAGTAATAGTCCCTCCCATCCTTTGACAAATAGGGCACAACCGTGCAAAATCAATAGCATCTCTGAATAGGGTCAGCTAATACAATCTATATTGGAGTACTTTGTGAGCAGTTCTCTTCCCCGAATGGTGTTCTCCAGCCTCAATAGAATGATAATATGTGAGGACACTCTGGTATCCCTCATGAGGAGTACACCTTCTCCAAACACAATCCGACCCTTCAAAGAAAAGAACGGATTGTCCCAGTGGTATCTCCTCGAATTTGACTTTAGTTGGTCAATGTTGCTCCTACTCCAACCTTGGGGAACTTGCTTGGGGACAAGAAAGATCACCATGTTGGCATGCCACTGGAGTGAGTCAATAACACAAATTGTCTCGTCTGTAAAGGTTTCTCTAATGTGCTCAAAATTAGAATAATCCTTAAACTCAATCCGAGAAAGTTGATCGGCCACACCATTCTTCAATCCATGTTTATCTTTTATCTCCAAATCAAACTCCTAAAGGGGTAAAATCCATCTAAGAAGATGTTCATTCGCATCCTTCTTTTCCATTAAGTATCAGACGATTGTGTAATCAGTGTAGATTGTCACCTTAAAGCCCAAAACATGCGACTTGAATTTCTCAAGGGCCCATACTACAACGAGCATTTCCTTTTCAGTCACGGTGTAGTTCTTCTGTGTAGGGTCTAATACTTTGCTCGCGTAGTTGATCGTGAATATGATCTCCTCTCGCCATTGTCCTAACACAGCTCTTACAGCGAAATATGAAGTGTCAGTCATGATCTCAAAGGGGAGAGACCAGTCAGGAGCTTGCAGGATAGGAGAGGCACAAATATTCATTTTCAAGAGCTCAAAGGCCTCCAGACACTTGTGATTTACAATGAAATCTGTGTCTTTCCCTATGAGCTCAGTAAGTGGGCGGACAATTTTTGAAAATCTTGAATAAATGTACTATAAAATCCAACATGCCCAGTAAACGACCTTACTGACTTCACGTTGGTAGGTGGATCGAGTTTCTGGATCACCTCCACCTTGGCAGAATCAACCTCCATTTCCCTTTTGGAGATGACATGCCCCAGCACGATACCCTCCGTCACCATAAAGTGACTCTTTTCCCACGAGAGTACCAGATTCATCTATCTACACCGTATGAGGACTCGATCCAATTGTGCTAAACATATATCAAAGGAATCACCATGCACCGAGAAGTCATCCATGAATACTTCTAGGAAATGTCCCACCATCTCAGCAAATACAATGATCATGCACTACTGAAAAGTGACTGGAGCATTGCAGAGCCCGAATAGCATGCGCATGAACGCGTAAGTGTCGAATGGACATGTGAATGTGGTCTTTTCCTTGTCCTCAAGGTTTATGGTTACTGATAAATCTATGATTCTCATTCTTTATTCTTTTATTTAAGCTTATCTTTACATCTACAAATTTGTGTAAATCCAATAAATTACCATTGTACATACTATTGTTAATATTGTATAATTAACTCCTTTTTCCAAAAATAAAAGAATAAAGAGGAAAAGAAAAAGAAAGAAGGATGTAATATGTAATAGGTACAGACTGACCTAAACCCCGAGGGAAGGTCATTTATTGATCTGATCGACAAGGAATAAAGTAGAGGGAAATAGGGTCCATGTATATTCATCACTATGCACTCTGTGTATATAGCATGCCTATATTTTATTCATCCATAAAAATACCCGTGGCGCTCCGCCCGATCCAGCCCGTGACCGTGCGTCGCGTCCCTCGCCCAGCCTCCCGCGCGTGGTGCTCCGCCCGCTCCAGCCATCCCGCTAGAGGCTTCCTGGTATCTTTATCAAATCCCACCTCACTTTCAAAGCACGTGCCTGCTTGGCTGGACCTCTCTGTAATATACGGGTTATGTTAGGGGGATTCTGTAATTGACCTGACCCTCGCGTGCCTTGAAGGTGAGGTGGGATTTGATAAAGATACCGGGACGCCTCTAGCGGGATGGCTGGAGCGGGCGGAGCGCCACGCGCGGGAGGCTGGGCGAGGGACGCGACGCACGGTCACGGGCTGGAGCGGGCGGAGCACCACGCGCAGGCGCCTGCTCGAGGAGGCGAGCGGCAATGTTGTAGGGTGTAACTGGTGTACGACCGGCAGCGTTGGAGGGTGGCCACAGGCTGCGGCTGGTGGTGAAGGCCCCTCCGTGTGCGGGTGGACGTCGATGGCACGCCAGGAGGTGGCAAGGTACGAAGTGTGTATGCTGTGTAGCACGCCCGCATGAGCGTTTGGCGAGGGAGGGCGTGACTGGTGCTGCCGGTGATCTCATGACGTTGGGGCACAGGTGCTGCGACATGAAGGGATGCGGTTGGACAGCACGGAGCTTGCTGCGGGGCCACACACACAATGGAGGCGCGGGCGGATGAAGGCGATAGCGATGCTCGGTGGTAGTGCGGCGGAAGAAGAAGTAGATGAAACAGTTCAAGTTCCCCTACGAATAGGGGAACTTGTGCTATTTGTTTAGCGAGAGTGAATTTTTGATTAATTGATTAAAGAAAGTACGTTAGAAAATTCAAGAAAAATCATCATCTTGTTCATAATGTGTGATTTATCCGTGAAAGTGCAAATCTTTTTGTGATCTGAAGCATGGATGAAGGGAAAACGATGAGAGAGAAAGTATGAGGAAGAAGAAGAGGGAGATGGAGGAAGAATGTTATACCTGGAAAGGGGGTCGTGGGGTTCTCCTGAAAGAGCTAGAGCCTTAAAGGTCTAGCAGGTCTTTGCCTCGAGCGCACGGAGGGGTACGCGAAGCTTCACAACAGCAATGAGCTGTTGTAGCAAAGGAGGTGCTCCTCCTTTGGATCTCGCCAAGGAAGAAAGACATGTCGTCGCTCAACCTCGCCCGGGTCTTTCTGTCACTAAGATCAGAGTGGTAGCTCGAGGGTTCTAACCCCAAAAAATGGCGGATGATCGGTGAAGGGAGGAGTGTCGGTCCTTTTAAAGGCCGTTGGCGAGTGGGTCACAAGATGAGGGGCGAGCGGGCGAGGTGGAGATCGAGGGAGGAAGTGGGCGAATCGAAGCCGTACATAGGAGAAGGGGAGAGGGTGTGTGAATGGGAGACCTAGGAGGTGGAGGTAACGGGCGGAGTGTGCGGTTGATGGCTCCTCCCACAAAAATTTGGAGGTTGAAGGCAACGTATGGAGAGAGAGATAGAGAGAGAGAGAGAGAGGAATGAAACGATCTATGCGGTTGGATTTAGCACCCTTCATCCAACGGTCCAGCTCAACGAGAGTAAGTGGAGAAAGTCGGAGTTGACATGTGGCGGCTCCAGGAGCGGCCACGTGTCAGCTCCAGAAAATTCAGATTATAAATTCAAAGAAACTAACTAAAAAACAGGAGATGACCTCAAATCGAAAAAGTTTCTTCATGAAAGTTGTTCTCTCGGCGAGATCTACAACTTTCATGAAGGACCAAAAATCAAATGAAGTCATCTATGTAAAGAGTATTTTTGGGAGGTATTTTATAGGTATAAAATACCACATTTTTATCTTTTGCATTTTTTTTATCATTTTTTAGTTCAAGAAAAATCAAAATAAAGTTAGAAAAAATGAAATAAATATTTACAACTTAATTGATTTTTTGGATTTTTAATAATTAAGAAAATAAACAAATAAAATGGAGGGTATTATGATCAATATGTATAATATACAATAAAGGCCCAAAACTCAAGTTTCACATACGATCTCCGATTTTAATGAACTTAGTCTTGTTTTGAAGGTCTTTGAATGCATATTACTTTAAAAGTTAGTAGGTCTAAATCAGACACTTCATGAGAGAGATAGGTGCATTTTAAGGCTCATAGTTACAAACTTGGATTCTGGTTTTATTGGTCAATTTTATGTAGTATTTTTTTTGATATTTTTCCATAATTAGTGTTAGTAATATATACACTATAGAGTTGATTTTATTGGATTTGGAGTTAGTACAAAATAGATAAAAATATGGTATTTACATGCGATTTTTACAAGTGAATTGGGCTTCTTATTTGATGCAAATATGAATGCTAAAATGCAGATATTATTTACACATGCATGAATGCTAATTATACAATATAAGTAGAAATATGCATCTAATTACTCAGAAACAAAGCTCTATTTTCAACTTTTAGAGTGATGAGTCATAGATTCATCAACCCCCTATACTTAAACCTTCCTCCTTCCTGAGCAACTAAAATGAAATGCAAGAGTGAAATGATTTTGAGTTCCATACCAAGGTCATGAACAAAAGGTGAAAATGGAGATTGACTCGACCTTTGGATTAATAATGTGGCTGAACTTTTTGGGTACTGAATTTAAGACCTAACAACCTTTAAGTTTCACAAGTCTTCTATTCAAGGCGCCTCAACAATCAGGTCAGAACAAATCCTCATATGCAAATTTCCGATGACTATGAATCTTACTGATACTATGTAAGTGAAATATAGCTCTCCTCATCAGAAATGGCAAAGAACCAGCCTCCTCTAAAAAGGTAACTCTAATTCCCCGGTCTAGTAACTCTTTCCTCGAGGAACGGGTGTTCCCTTCTAAGTTCAAGAGCAACTGGCTCAAGAAGAGGGGGTGGAGAGAAGAATGGATGGTAGCCAGTGTAGCTACCTATCCTAGGATGCTTGGCCAATGTAGCCAAGTCATCCAGCTGCAAACTTTGAAGCTCCTTTTTTTCCTCTAAACCTTGTATATACACTCCAACATGCATTTTACTTTTCAATCAGGCATGTCCACTTTTGGAGATTCTGCATTTTTTCTTTCTTCTCTTTTATTTGACATATATACAAGGTGCAACATGTACATAAAGAGTTTTCTCCTTGAGACAATAGATTATCCCTCTTTTGAAGCTTTATTTCAACCTACAACATCCCGTCGTTAGATGTCAACACCACTAGACTAGGTTGAGATGCACTACCCTCCATAGAGGAGGATGGATGTTTCCACCCATGTGCTACTCCAGGCTAAAGGATTCTACTTCCTCACCATCTCATCAATGAAGAGTTACTTGCATGGTGCTTGTCCAAGTTAGGTCACTGTCTAAAAGAATCATGTGTGTGCATGAAATATTCTACTTAGACCAATCAAGATGACATGTGAAAACAGACTTGCAGACTCAAAGAATTAAGTCACTTGACCTGAAAAATTTTAACTCCAATTCCTATAAGGTTCCTCTGAGATTAGGTAGATTAAGGTCAAATCAAATCCATCCTCGACATCTATTCATAACTTGGTTCAGAACCCACTAAATTTTCACTTTGCATATATGCAGTTGAGATGCAGATGACATGCTACAGAGATGAATGCAAGACATTTTTTGAATTGCAAGGATGACATGCAAGAGTAAATACGAAGCCTATTTTTGTTTTTTTGTTTTTTTGGTATACCTCCTATTTTACAACAAATTTTACAGATTTTTTTACGAGAATTTTACAAGTTATACAAATGTTATACAATATACATATTATACAAGTATAATTTTTTTTACAATATTTACCCACCAAGTAATTATTGCGTAATATATACAAAAATACACGTAAGTACGAGCTATGGGTAAAGTATATATGTAATATATACCCGCCCCCTATACTTAGCGTGTGTTACGTCCTCAGAGCACGAGAAGCGAGGAAAAAGACATAGCACGTGCTAAGCGTAGGAGAGTTAAAATAACAAAATGTAGAGAAGTTGCTCCGCCCCCCAATACTTAGGCTCTGGCAGCCACAGTGTAGAAGAAGATAAAAAATGCGACGGGCGATGTTAAGAGGGGAAATTGATGAATTTATATACATGATGGTCGATTCCCCTATACTTAGGCTCTAGTCAGCCTAAGTCTAAGACAGAAGTTGATGTGAGAACCGATGAAATACGGAGGATGTACAACGAATGGTGAATAGACTCGGGTCACTCTCCCCCTATACTTAGGATCTGGTCATCCTAAGTATATTCATGAAACGATATGGAGCCGGGGCTAGTGACTCGAATTACGGGGGAGAAAGGGATAGAAAGTATGTACAAGAGGGGGTGAGTATATACAAGGATCAAGATCTGAATCTTTTTGATGTTGCTGATGGCGAGAGATTAATGTTGAAAGGCCTCATGCATGGCTTTATGTGTGTCTTCTGAGTCTACCTCACGCATGAAAACAATCTCCTCAACACAGACTAATTGTTCATTAGGTTTGACAAAGTGTTTCAGCAGTTGTCCATTAACTAGGGATGTTTGTGCTCCATCTGTAAGATCTGAGATCTCTACACATCCACTGTCATGCACATCACGGACTATGAACATACCCGTCCACTTGGATTTAAGCTTCCCTTGGAAAACCTTCAGCCTCGCATTGAACAACCATACCTTCTATTCATGAACAAAGGTCTTTCGTCTAATAAATCTATCGTGCCAACGCTTTACCCTGTCCTTGTACACCAAACTGTTGTCATATGCTCGATTTCTGATCTCCACAAGTTCATTCAGATCCATTTATCTCTGTTTTTGCCCTAGGAGTGTGTTCCAATTGACCTTCTTGATTGCCCATTAAGATTTATGCACTAACTCTGCAGGAAAATGGCATGGCTTTCCAAACACCATTTTGAATGGGGAGGTTCCCAATGGTGTCTTGTAAGCTATCCTATAAGCCTAAAGGATCTGATCCAAGATCTAAGACCAGTCCTTCCTGTCTGGGCGGACAAGCTTCTGCAATGTGGTCTTAACCTCCCTATTCGATACCTCTGCCATGCCATTGGTCTGTAGGTGGTAAGGACTAGCGACACGATGTTCGATGCCGTAATCCTTTACGAGTTTCTTCACATTTCTGTTCACAAAATGGCTACCTCCATCGCATATCAACACTTTGGGGATACCGAACCTAGAAATGATGTAATCTTTGATAAATTTACAGACAGTCCTGTTGTTTGCGGTTCGGGTTGGGATAGCTTCCACCCACCTTGACATATAGTCTACTGCAAGAAGGATGTACTCGAAACTATGGCTAACCGGGAATGGGTCCATGAAGTCGATGCCCCAGGCATCAAAGACATCACATATGAAGACCGACTGTATTGGCATTTCATCCTTGGAACCAACGGTTCCTCCCATTCGTTGGCATACTGGGCATGACTTCGTAAAGGTGAGAGCATCGTGAAACAGAGTCGATCAGTATAAGCCACAATGTAATACCTTCCATGCGGTCCTCTTCCTGGAGTGGTGTCCTCCTGCCTCCAGATTATGGCATAAAGTAAGGACACTATGATATTCTTCCCGAGGAATACACTTCCTCCAGACACAATCCGACCCTTCAAAGAAAAGGATCGGATCCTCTCAATGGTAATGTCTTGCATCCGACTTGAGTCGGTGTATGTTGTTCTTGGGCCAATCTTCAGGAACTTTCTTGGAGACAAGATAGTTCACTATATTGGCGTTCCATGGGTATGAGTCGATAACAAAAATTGACTCGTCTCGAAAGGAGTCTCGAATGGTTGTATCATCAGAAGTATCAAGAATTTCGAGACGGGAGAGGTGACCAGCTACTACGTTCTTCTTTTCAGGTTTATCTCTGATGTCCAAGTCAAACTCCTGGATAAGTAGAATCCCCCTAAGAAGACGCGCCTTCGCATCCTTCTTTTCCATTAGGTACTGTAGTGTTGTATGATCTGTGAACACAATCACCTTAGATCCGATGAGATGGGATCTAAACTTATCCAAGGTGAACACTACAGCAAGCATCTCCTTTTCAGTAACCGTATAGTTACGTTGAGCGATATCAAGCACTTTGCTTGCGTAGTGTATAGCAAACGGGACACCGTCTTACCTCTATCCTAACACAACCCCAACAACAAAATCTGAAGCGTCTGTCATTATCTCAAAAGGAAGAGACCAATCTGGGGCTTGTAGGATCGAGGCGTCCATGATCATCCCTTGAAGTTGCTTAAAGGCATCAATACATTTGTGATCTACAATAAACTCCACGTCTTTGCCTATAAGCTCAGTTAGTGATCGGGCGATCTTTTAAAAATCTTTGATAAATCTACTGTAAAATCCAACATGCCCGAGGAATGACCGCAACTATTTTACGTTGGTTGGTAGCTAGAGTCGTTTGATCACGTCCACCTTGACAGGGTTAACCTCCATTCCTCTCTTGGAGATGAAATGCCCCAATACAATACCCTCCATCTCCATGAAGTGACTTTTCTCTCAAGAGAGCACTAGATTAACCTCACAACATCTTTTGAGGACTCGGTCCAGATTTCTATGATAGGAATCAAAGGAATCATCGAGGACTGAGAAGTCGTCCATGAAGACTTCCAGGAATTCACCAACCATCTCAACGAATACTGCAATCATGCACCTTTGAAACGTATCAGGAGCATTGCATAACCCAAAGGGCATGCACCTGAAAGCAAAGGTACCAAAGGGGCATGTGAATGTGGTTTTTTCCTGGTCCTTAGGAGCAATAACTACTTGATTGTAACTCGAGAACCCATCTAAGAAGCAGAAGAATTCCTTTCCCGCTAATCTTTCTAAGATCTGATCGATAAAGGGTAAGGGAAAATGATCCTTCTTCATCACGACATTCAAGCGTCTGTAATCCACACAGACACGCCAAGACATTGGTACACGTGTCACGATCTCCTCTACATCCTCATTGTTAGTTGTTTGAATTCCTGACTTCTTCGGGACAACATGAATAGGTGCCACCCACTTGGAATCGGAGATGGGATAAATAAAACATGTGTCGCACCATTTTTCAATCTCCTTCTTCACGACCTCTCGTAAATTTGGATTCAACCTGCGTTGGAATTCACGAGAGGGTTTAGCTTCATTCTCAAGGTAGATATGATGCGAACATATAGCAAGATTTATTCTGTGGAGATGCTCCAGCCTATCACCTTACATTTTTATCTCTAGGATCTCTAGCAAGCGAGATTCCTACTCCTCGATCAATCACGAACTGATGATGACAGGAAATTTCCTCTCTTGTCCGGCAAGGAAGGCGTACTTCAGGGTTGTGGGTAATGGTTTGAGCTCATGTAAAGTGTGGTCATCGAGAAAATTCGGCTCAATCAGTTCTGGCTCTATGTTGGTAGTGGCTGGATCTGTCTCTAACGTAACTGCCACCAACTGACTCAACTCTGGAGTCGGATCATCAAAAGTGTCCAAGAAATCGACGAAAGCCACGTCCGACTCATCATACTCATCTTCTGATTGTCCTAAAGAGGGAAGGACTGACATGCCCAGTTGGGCCTCTGTGTCATCAAAGATGTAGGGGGATGCATTCTCTATATGATCTGCGCTAAGTTCATTCCTAAGGATCTCGCAAACTGTCTTATGTACAAGATTCTCTCCAGCGGAAAAGGACTCAATGATGCTAGCTGGGTTCTGTCTACATGACCCAACAATGTCTACATGAACACAATCTGCTTCTGACGAAGTGTACTCGGTGCTTGATTCAAAATCTGGCCTCTGCCACCTTGTTTGCTTCATCTCTAGTTCCTCATCTCCGCCTGGAGATTGGAACTGAATTTTCCTAATTTTGAAATCAAATAAGGCTCCTGCTATTCTAAGGAAGGGCCTTCCGAGAATGATATGGGAATCTCTCCAATTTCGAGGGGTCTCCATATCAAGGACTTAAAGTCCACCATGTAATCCCGACCCTTGACTTTGATGATAATGTTCCTCAATTCTCCCTTAGACCTCTTGGTTGATTTATCTGCAAACTGGAGTAAGGCTCTAGATTTCCTAAGAGGTCCTAGATTTAGCTGCTCATAGAGGGTTGTGGGCATCAGATTGAGGATCCATTGTCTAAGAGAGTGCGTGCAAACGCGGTGTCATTGACATGACTCACCAAATAATGGGCACCCATGTCCCTTTACTTCATTGGAAACACATTCTTGATGGCACAAGTAGTGGCTACTGACAAAACATGCTTCTCAACACAGCTTCTGGTTTTCCTGCTGACCCTAGTAGGCGTGCATCTCACCTTTTAAGTTACTTCTGAAATGCAGGTGTCATATCCACATACTTATCAAAAGGGATTGTGACCTTGATATACTTATTGCAAAATTCAGCCATGTCAGGGTCATCTTTTTGGATTTTTTGGGTCTTCTTCTTCTTTCCACCCTTAAGAGCACGGGGGAAAGGGATTATTGATGAAAACTCAGATTCTGAAACTAAAATATTCTCATTCGAATGGGAAACTGAGTTCTGTACAGGATTGGGACCCTGATTCTGACACTACCTGGAAAGAAATTCATGAAACGAAACAGGTAATGCATCTATTGCTACTCCTGGTGTGTCCTCCTCAGATGGAGGTGCGGGCTCTTCATCTAGCTCGCTTGATTCATTGTTAGTGCTCCTCTCCTTCTTCTTGCCAATTATTTTGAGGACTTGAAAATCCTCTTATTTCACTGGTGTCGTTGATGGTGGTGAGATGCTGCTCCTCTGCCTCCAAGTTCTCTTCAGGTAGAGACTTGGTGGCGTTTTCCTCTTGCATCTGCACCCGATCAGGTACGGTCGCGATCCTTCCGCTCCTATGGGATATATTATTAACATTATCGTATGAATGGATCTCGTGTTCAAATAGAGAATAATCTGAATAATGTACCTGATAGTGTGGTCGATGCTGACCCTAGTTCAGGCTATTGGGGTTGGCCTGAACCTGGGTGGGAATTGGGGTCTTTGGTGCCATCTGCTGATCCTGGTGGCGTGAGACATGGTTTAGATCTGTTCTTATATCCAGGTAATTGTTCTGTAGCTGCTGAACCCTATCAGTCAAAGTCTGGATGGCCAAGGTAAGGGACTCCAATTCACTAGTGGGCAGGGCCTGCTGCTGCTGACTAGAGGATAAGTGATTCGGTTGTCTATACTGACCCTGCTGGCCTTGCTGGTGCTGCTGCGGGTGGGACTGTGAGGTGTAAGGCGGTAGGGGACCTGTTGGACCGAGTGGAATGTGCGGTGCTGTTGAGTCTGGTATCCTTGTCCTAGACGGGACTGTACAAAGCACGATTTGGGGATGGAGCTGGTTTCCTGGTAAGGTAGGGAGGGTCGGTGTGGCTGACCATTCCCTATCCCCGACTGTCTACCGATGGGGTCATGGTTGTACCATAGCCCGTTGATCTCACACGCCTGTAGAGACTCCTCGTAGTCTGACTCCACCTGTGGGGGTGCGTGCTGCTCCTGCTGAGTGTACTGCTGCTCCTCAACCCAGCTGCTCTGAGGCCCCTGTACCTGCTCCTGTACTAGATGAACTCGATGTACAAGTATAGGTGGTGCAAAAGGGGCACGTAGTCATATCTTGGCTACGTTCTCAGTTAATTCTTCCACTTGTTTCGGCAATCGTGAAAGTGCCTCAAGGTCAGTGACCCTCTTATGGATCTGTTCTACCATGGTGAGCTTATCAGCTATGATCCCCATACTAGGGATTAGGTCATCTGTCATATCCGCTACAGTCCTCCTAGGTGTCTCGATAGATAGGCTTGAGGAAGACACCTGATAGGCCCTGGTGGCCTGAGATCTGCCTGTTTCTGCCATCTTCTCTAGGATCTTCTATACATCAGCTTCGTTCTTATTGAGATAACTACCTCCACATGCTATACTCACTAACCCCTATATTTCCGGGGTCATACTACAGAACAAGGTCTGGACTAAGATCGCCTTGGTAATGCCATGGCATGAGCATTTTTGTGTCAAGTCATTGAATCTATCCAGACTTCATGGAATGGTTTTGGGGGCCATGGGAAAAGCTAACAATCTTTGTCCTAATCTGATTAGTCCTACTGAGTGGGCAGAACTTCTTCAAAAATAAATCTTTGAAATGCCTCCAAGTTGTGCATCTAAACCCAAGATTCTTCATCTAATAGGAAGCCTTATCTCCTAAGGTAAACGGGGTAGCCTTCTGTCTGATGTAATCCTGTCCAACCCTTGGATGGCTAAGGTTGTTACACACCAACTCGAAGTCTCTTACGAAAGCATATTGTTCTTCTGTAGCATTTCCATTGAACTTCGGTAGCAGATTAAGGAAATGGGGCTTCAGCTCAAATTCCTCTAGGGGTACCTCAGGTACGAGCCAACTATGCATCTCATTCTCAGCTGGGTTGTAAGCATCTACCATCGGTCTATCTATTCCACCTGCCTCAATCACATGTCCCATCCTAGGCATAAGATCTACATTCAACTGCTTAACTCTAGCTAAGCGGGGAAGGACTTGATGCATAGGATCATCTCTGTGTTTCTCTTTGTCTGGATTTTTCTTAAGCATCTTGGTTTCAGGTTCGTCCTCTTCACCTGAGTAAATAATGTGATCTAGGTTAGAGGATGTAGTAAGGAAGACATTCTCACCGAGGCGAAGGTCTTCCTCAGTGAGATGAGAGGAGAGCAAAGGGTTGGTTTGAGGGTGACAATCCCAAGAGTGAGAGGTACCGAACTCAAGAGGGTCACGAGCTCGGGTTGGCCCAAGTTATGCTCGGGCCGATGAAGATGCACTTAGTGAGGGGTTTAATGAGAGATTTGCGAAGCTGGAGTAAATATCCCCCCAGTCAGTCATCTTTGATGGCAAAAAGAAGAATCGGGAGTACAAGTGTGTAAAGACAGAATTCGACTCCTACCTAAAGCAAGCAAATGAATCACAAACCTTGAGTTCACACTCAACACGGTGAAGGACTCGAAGCCGGGTCTGATTAATATGGTTGATTTTAAGTGTAATTTTCCAGCAAATAGCAAGGATTATGTGGCCTATAGGTAAGTCGACTCAAAGCCGGATGTGTCTCTCATATTTAACCTATCGCCTAAGATACTAACACCCTTCCTTTATTTGCTCCTATAACCAGCTGAGAAGTTCAAGGACCCACCCCTATCTACCTACCGAAGTAGGTGGAGGTTGACAAGGCTTATATCTTCACCTTAGAGGGTTACTAGCAACTTGTCATGGTGCACCGCTGCTTTACCCCTATCTACCTGCCGAAACAGGCAGAGGCTACATGGCGCTGGTCAGTTGAACCTATAAGGATTCATCCTGTGATATTTGCTAGGATCGGGGTATGTGATATAGAAGGCAGGGATTTTGGGCTCTACCTTAGGGTGCACACACACACTCTATACCCTTCACTCAGCTTGAAATCAAGGTCGGGGTTATTTCTCACAAATAGAATTTCTAATTTTATGTTGATTTTTTGGTCAATTTGTTTAGCAATCCCTGATTTTAAGTTAGGTGATCACTTGATTAGTCAACACATAAGGGCACGCCTATCGTCTAGTCCCAATTTCCTTTAATCCTAAGTTAGAAAACCAAGGGGGAAGGAGTCAAGAAAAGCCGATGCACGATAAAGCGATGATGTATGCCAAGTTAAGAAGATTTACAGTTATCCTCGCACTCTACATGCGGGATGCAAAACAGAATTGAAATTTTATCTAAATGGAATGCTATCGATGAAAAGTTGCTCCTAGACAAGCAGTTCTATTAGGGAGTGAAGAACAAGTTAAATTTGGTCAAGTTCTGCGATCTAAGTGCGTCTTTTAATGGTGAAGTGTGGTCCTAGATATTACGAGCATAAACAGTCTTAAGAAAGCTCTAAGAGCCGCGAGTACATGTCCTATCCAATGTCAATCAACCACACGATATAGAGACTCAATGACACGCGCGAGAACCCAAAGATGGACCACTGTAAATGCAGACACTTTTTTTACAAGTTCTCTCAAAAACTACATAGTTCAAATCGATGCAAGATTCTTTGGCTCCGCCTGGTGAATTGCCTTCGATGCCTCGTGTTCCTTATATGAAAATAAACGATGGACAGAGAGAGAATGGCACAAAATAAACAAATGCTGAAAACAAACAGAAAAATATTCACAAGAATAACCGGGAATCAGACTACCCGAGGATGGAAAACCTAAAATCTAAATGATCCAAAAAATTAACTTAAGCCGTGCCTCCACGGCAACGACGCCATTTAAAAAAACCCTACTTTCACCCTTTAAATCTACCCAGTGCAGTCGGGTAAAATCAGATTTATCAAAAACCACCTTAGTTAATTTCTCAATTAATATCGAGCGATAATTTTTATTTACTTGGGCAAGCCCAAGGTTGAACTCAGGGAGGTAGCTTTTTCCTTTAGATTAGTTTTAAGTCGATCTAGATGCTAGGTTTTATGGAGAATATTTTTTATATTCCTTTTTATGCAAATAAAGTGAATTGCAATTCAGACCGAATTCAAGGGTTAAAATGTGAAATGATAAAGTTAAGTCCAAAAATTCTAAAACTTGGCCAGAATGTCAATTATGATGAAGTGAAGCTAACCTATTTTTTGGAATTTTTCGACTCTAAATGAAGTAACTACAAATTAAGTATGAATGCATGGTGGTTTTTTGCAAATTAATTTTAATAAATACCAAATTTAATTATTTTCAGAGATAAAAAAATATCCTAGATACTTCTTTGTGAGATGAATCTAGGAAAATTACTAAACCTTAGAAACAATTAATTTTTGACTTACTAAAATTCAATTAAGCGAAATACAAATTAATTTATTCAGGCCTCATTGTGCGTGCAAATGTGATGATTTTGGCCACAAAGTAGAACTACTCAAACTCTATCTATTGTGATTTTTTGGTAATTTTCAGAGCAATGATTAATTTAATTATCAATAAATAGCGAATAATGGGAAAAATATGCAATATTCCACAAAAATAATTATAATAAATAAAACACATTCTCATAAAAAATCAACATTCACACTGATTGAGCATGAGTTTCTCTACAATGTGTAATTTTTAGAATTAGAAAATTATGTGAAAAAGACATACAAAATGAGACTCTAATGCAGGAGTATGAATGCAATTATAGAAATAAAATTGATAAAAATAAATATGCTGACGGGGACTTTTATGGGATTACCTAGACTTCAGGGGTACGCGTGAAGTTTCTCCACCAAGGCACGTGCAAGCACGTGACTGCTTGGCTGTCCCTCTCTGTAATATGCGTGTTCTGTTAGGGGGATTCTGTGATTGACCCGGCCCTCACGTGCCTTGCAGTGAGGTGGGCTTTCATGAAGATACCGGGACGCCTTTGGCAGGCTGGAGCGGGCGGAGCAACCACGTGTGGGCAGATGGGCGAGGGACGTGGCGCACGGTCACGGGATGGAGCGGGCAGAGCGCCACGCGCAGGTGCCTGCGAGGTGGCGAGCGATAGCGTTGGAGGGTGGAACTGGTGTACAGCTGACACGTTGGAGGGTGGCCGCATGGCTGCTGCTGGTGGTGAAAGCTCCAAGTGTGCGGGTGGACGTCGATGGTGCCATAGAAGGTGGAAAGGCGCGAAGTACGTCTGCTTTGTGGCACTCCCAAATGAGCATTTGAAGAAGGAGGGCACGGTTGGGGCTGGCGGTCATCTCCTGACGTTGGGGCACGGGTGGTGCGAACTGGAGGGATGCGGTGCGGCGACGCGAAGCTTGCTGCAGGGCCGCACACACACTGGAAGTGCGAACGGATGAAGGCGGTAGCAATGCTCGGTGGTGGTGTGACAGAAGAAGATGTAGATGAAACAAGGCAAGTTCCCCTGTGAACAGGGGAACTTGTGCTATTTGTTTAGCAGGAGTGAATTTTTTGTTAATTGATTGAAGAAAGTGCGTTAGAAAATTCAAGAAAAATCATCATCTTGTTCGTAATGTGTGATTTGTCCGTGAAAGTGCAAATCTTTTTGTGTTTTGAAGCAAGGATGAAGGGAAAATGATGAGAGAGAAAGTATGAGGAAGAAGAAGAGGGAGATGGAGGAAGAATGTTATACTTGGAAAGGGGTCGTGTGGTTCTCTTGAAAGAGCTGGAGCCTTAAAGGTCCAGCTTTGCCTCGAGCACACGGAGGGGTACGCGAAGCTTCACAACAGCAGTGAGCTATTGTAGGAAAGGAGGCGCTCCTCCTTTGGATCTCACCGAGGAAGAAAGACATGTCGTCGCTCAACCTCGCCTAAGTCTTGCTGTCACCAAGATAAGAGCAGGAGCTCGTGGGTTCTATGTTGGACATGCGAGCCCACAGCGAGCCATTATGCAATAAATGTTATTGCAAATGTCATTCCCTGATCTGAAATGAGGAATAACTAATTTGCACATAAGGTCCCTCTGTACAATAAGGGTTATGTACCATGGCCAACTTGATAATCATATAGCTGTTGATTCATTGATTGAATCATAGAGGCTGATGCTTGGATGAATATCTGAGGAGTTAGATAGAGGACTCATCAAGCATCATTAAATGCTTGTCAAGTGATGATCTCCGGCCTGAGTAGGAGATGGCAATCCCTTCTCATTAGGCTGATATCTGACCGACCTCTTGACGTAGGTCCTCTGCATGGGGATAGTGATTCGGAGGTGTCGGATTAGTTGAGTCAATGGGTTGATTTAACGAGATCGAGATAACCAAAGACCTATGTTGAATATTGTCACAACATAGGCACACATCCTCTGACCAGAGACAGATGTGTTGCTATATGTCTGAGTGTGTACATTTGGCAGACCAATAAGTTGATGACCTAACCAAGGTCTATACATTGGCGAGCTGGTGTGCATGTAAGGACATATGAGTAATATGATCTCTCAAAGGGATCATACAGGTTCACTTGTGAACTGGGAGACATGAGCTCACTCATGAGGTATTGGGACTGATCAAATTCCATGCATGGTCGTCATGCTTTGGAAGCATGACATAAATTTGATGGTAAGATTTATGCTTTGTGGAAGCATATGATCTATAACAAATCCCAAAAGACCAAGATTGAGAAACTTAGTGATCAAACCTTGAAGATGACCGTGTAAAAGTGATCTATATCTTCAGGATGATCATAGGTCTTCCAGCATGCAGGATGTACAGGTATTGGGAATACCTGAGGGTGATGTGATCATAAACGATTGTATAACCATGACGCTTCCATTCCAAGGGAATGATGAAACAGGTTTGGATTTTAGTGACTCCTCTCAGTAGAGAAGTGACCTAATCTTAGTCCAAGTATTGGATATTGATCTGAATGAGATTCAGATGCAATGAGAAGATTAGGTTTACGGTCTTGATTTAATCAAGCATCTATGGGAGGTCCATGAGATCTGGATTTGAGATGTGATCTCAATATCCAAGTCACTATACGTGGAACAATACAATCACCCTGTCCTTAACTCCAAGTATTTGCGGAGAAATCGCATTATTCTGAAAGTGTTCAAGGATAATTCCATAGTTGAATTATATCTAAGCATTGAGAAATTGATAATTAAATGTGATTTAATTATCTTGATGTTTGTGGAAATTATCCAATATTATTAAATGTGATTTAATTATTGTGGATATTAATAATGTGGATAACAATATCCAATTATTCAGAATATATTATAAATGTGATTTATAATGTATTAGAGAGAGTTAATTATAATTTATATTTGTCAATTAATTATTGATGTGTATTGGATACACATTGCATAATTAATTGAAAATGTAAATAATATTTTATTTTGGATTGTGAATGTGATTCAAAAAATTCCAATGGTAAGATTGCAATATTCTCAAAATTAATTATAAATTATTTTTGAAGAATAAATCACAGCAAAAGTTGTTGGAATAAATAATGGAGATTTTCATGGAGATATGCAATCTCATGAAATCTCATGAGATTGTCTCCAATTGGAAACAAGTGGCCGTCCACCTTGTTCTAATAGGAGATGCAATCTCCATGATGATTGTCTCCCTTATTTGATTGGTTTAATTTAGGACTGATTTATATTATTTGATCTAAATTAAACTATTAGTTGTTGTCTTTTACCAACAACAATCTTGACCATTGGATTAAACATAAATCAATCTCATCCATTGATTTTATGTGTCCCATGGATTGAGATCCATGGATCCCAAAACCCTATAAATAGAAAGGCATACCATGCTCTCTAATGATATGCTTTTGAAGCACATCTCTCTCTCTCTCTCTCTCTTTATTCCACACGTCAACCCTCCCCCTCTCTCTTTGGTGGCCGACCACCAAAACCCTAGAGGAGAGCTTCGTCGCCGCCTTCGCCACCACGCCACTGCTTCAACGTTCTTTGGTTCTCCATCTTCTTGGAGTGCCACGCTCGTGAAGAAGGCGTTCGATCTCACGTGACGAGATCAGGAGTTCACCGTGCTTAGATCAACTCGTTTAATTGCGAGGATCACGCGACTCATCTCCGTGCTCGCAAGCTTCTTCTCCGACGATAGGACTTGAGACAGGAGGTATCTTTTCGTAGAGACTTGATCAACCACGCTTCAAGAGGTATTCCTTTATACTTGTTGTGATTATAGATAAAACGATCCGAAAATCATTCTTGGATCATGTGGTTTCATCGCATGAAAATTTTTTAAATTCCGCTGCACAGAACAACCAGTTTGACTAGTCGTTCTTCGTCGTATTCGATACGAAGATCACTCTTCCGTGATGCGCTTGAGGATTAAACCATATCCTTCATTCTAACCCCCAAAAAACGATGGATGATCATGAAGGAAGGAGTGGCGGTTATTTTAAAGACCTTTGGCAAGTGGGTCGCAAGATGAGGGGCGAGCAGGCGAGGTGAAGATCGAGGGAGGAAGTGGGTGGAGAGGAGCCGTATGTAGGAGAAGGGGAGAGGGTGTGCGAGTGGGAGACGAGGGAGGCGGAGGAAATGGGCATAGTGTGTGGTTGATAGCTCCTCCCGCAAGAATCGGGAGGTTGAAGACAACGTCTGGAGAGAGATAGAGAGAGAGAGGAATGAAATGATATGAGCCATTGGATGAAGCACCCTTCATCCAACGGTCCAGATCAATGTGAGTAAATGGAGAAAGGAGGAGTTGACGCGTGGCGGCTCCAGGAGCGACCACGTGTCAGCTTCAGAAAATTCAGATTATAAATTAACACAAAATCACTAAAAAATAGTAGACGACCTCAAATCGAAAAGGTTTCTTCATGAAAGTTGTTCCTCTCGACGAGATCTACAACTTTTATGAAGGACCAAAAATCAAATCAAGTCATTTGTGTAAAAAGTATTTTTGGGTGGCATTTTATAAGTATAAAATACCACATTTTTGTCTTTTGCATTTTTTGTCATTTTTTTTTAAATTCGAGAAAAATCAAAATAAAGTTAGAAAAAAAATGAAAGAAATATTTACAACTTAATCTATTTTTGGATTTTTATAATTAAGAAAATAAAAAGATAAAATGGAGGATATTATGGTCAATATGTACAATATACAATAAGGGCCCAAAACTCAAGTTTCACTCATGATCTCCGATTTTAATGAAATTCATCTTGTTTTGAAGGTCTTTGCATGTATATTCTTTAAAAGTGAGTAGACCTAAATTGGATATTGCATGAGAGAGATATGTGCATTTTAAATCTCATAGTTTCAATCTTGGATTCGGGTTTTATTGGTCAATTTTACAAGTTAGTATTTTTTTGATATTTTTCCATAATTAGTGTTAGTAATATATATACTATAGAGTTGATTTTATTGGATTTGGATTTATAGTACAAAATAGATACAAATATGGTATTTACAAGTGATTTTACAAGTGAATTGGGCTTCTTATTTAATGCAAATATGAATGCTAAAATGCAGATATTATTTACACATGCATGAATGCTAATTATGCAATATAAGTGGAAATTTACAGCTAATTACTTGGGAACAAAGCTCTATTGCCAACTTTTAGAGTGATGAAATCAATGAGCTGGCCCAAACATTGAGTGACCTGAAGACCCATATCATGCGTCTTCAAGAGGCACAGACAGCTTCTCAGTCACATTTCAGGTCACGGTCTGATCCAGGGAGCAGTTCGTCTTAATACTCTGCTTCGTACCATCATGTCCATCATATTCAGGCAGAGCCTATCTAGTCACTTATGTAGTATCGGTTACCACCGCCACCTTCTTCAGATACTCAGTTGGTGGTGTATCATCCGGATCAGCCCTTGGCGTCCCTTCCCCCGCTAGTCCATGAGCAGCAAGAGCAGTTGATGGAAGTCAACGGGATACGGTACTCCCCATACCAATAGCAATCGTGACCACCCAGGCTTTCGATGGTCCACTGGAGGTGCTTCATCCCAGTAGCAGCCTCCAGTACAGGTAGGGCAGGGCGCCCAACAACAACAACCCCAGTACTCCCAATAGCCACAACATGGTCCTCAACCCTCATACCCGGGTCAACAGTGGAGGAAACAATAGCCTTATTAGCAGTACCCACAACCCCTTCCTCACTCGTACCAGCGGCAACAACAACAGAGCCAACCACATTTTTAGTGAGGCAACCCGTCCACTTCTCATTCACTCTTGTATGAGAACCCATCCCTTGATGATCTCGCCCGCATGATTTTCGAGTATCAATCTACCTTCCGGTAAGAAATGGATGAGTTACAAAAGGAAATGATGGAAATAATAAGGGCAAGCCTGCCATACCTGCACATATTGAACCTAACCCTAACAATCTAAAGAGAAAGACTGTGCAGGTATTGTCTATAGAGACCGCCTCTCCTAGTGATATTCTAGATGGCATTCATTATTTATTTGATGCTAGTTTTGTTACACTTAGGAGTGGTAGGAAGCCATCCGACGGTGACTCGTCTAGGCAACATCCCAATGCAGATTCTAAGTCATCATACAGAGTCAAGAGCGGTGTTGATACTGTTAAGGATGATGACGACGGTGGTACTGACGCCACCAAGGATGATGATCTAGATGGCAGTATTGATGTCTTCGAATCTCCAGTTGCTATAGATGGTGGTGCTGATGCCACCCAAGTACCAGATACTAAGCCAGAGCGTGGTACTGATGCTGCCAAATCAGATGTTGTCATTGGTACTGATGAGACCACGAGTCAGACAATTGTTTTCTCCTCTCCTTTACCTGAGGCTGTTTTTAGAAAACTAAAAAAATGGAAAAACTTCAAAAATAAAAAATACGAATAAAGGAAAGGTTCCTATATCTTCTTTGGATCCATCTATTGATATTGATGATGATTGCATGGATTCTAGCACTGTGCATGCTTAGAAACGCGTTCTTGATACTCATCTTCTGAGGAGGGTCTCTCTTTCCCCTTTCCTCAAGCACTCCGCTTAGGGAAGGCACAAAAACAGAAAATCCCAAAAAGAGACAACAAATAGAGTTCAGTGAGCAGATGATAGTTAGATTTTAGATCCAACCGATTCTTATGGAGGCACTAGAGCATATCCCTCTTTTTCAAAAGAACCTTAGAGAAAAAACCACCATCCGTAGGAAGAGGAGGCATAACCACAATGCAGAAATCCATGCGCTCACTCTTGCCACTTGCTTCACCATCCAGAACCGATTTCCAGCCAAGAGACCTGATGTAGGGGCTCCATATGTCAAATGCCACATACATGAGCAGTGGTTCGATCGGACTCTATTAGATAGCAGATCCTCGATTAACCTCCCTCACTGTTGCCTTACTTGATCGATTGGTGTTTGGCCCTCTTAGATAGAGCAGGACCGTTCTTTAGTTTGCAGATAGATCTGTCAAGAGGCCGAATGGATTATTAAAGGATGTTGTTGTCATAATTTAGTTGTAGAAATTCCCCATGGACTTCGTTATGTTGGACATGGAGATCCCTTAATGTGTGACCGATACCCCCATCATTTTAGAACGACCCTTCTTGGCCACAACCAAGGCAGTGGTTGATCATGATAGTGGGAAGGTATACTTTCGCATCGAGGGCGAGAGTATACAAATAGAGATGATTGAGTAATTGAGAGCCAAGGATTTAGCTTGCTCCGAGCAGAGTTTAGAGTAGTTGACAGATTCAAAGCTAGATGTACACCATGAGTGTGATTTTGTGATTACATATGATTAAGCTATTTGGATAAACCTGATTTCACGAGCTCTTATCACACCTTCATAGTCTGCAGAGTTACTGATGCAACAGATGAGAGTCTGGAGAGCGTACTCATGCCACAGGATACCTTAGGCTGATGATTGTAATTTGGCTAGTGAAGCAGAGTATATTTCTTGAGATACCGATTGAGATCCCTCGGACTCAGACAACGATTTTGATTGGCATGATTTCTATGATTATTTACATTGTCTGATGTCCACAGAGCCTATAGGTAGGGCAGAGATAGAGACAATACAATTGATAGATATACTGACATGGCAATTTTCATAAGATTTATTATTTCTGCGAGAGTTCTCACATGTATATTTGGTAGCCTTCACTCAGACTTTTCAGCGACCAGATCTGCCAGCTCCCACATGCCCTGAACTGAAGATCTTACCTCAAAGCATGAAGTATAGATTCCTTGTAGGTGAGCCGGAAATGTTCCCACTCATTATCTCAACGGATTTGACTGAAGATCAAGGATCTCATTTGATGGAGGTTCTTGAAAGAAACTACAAGGCAATCAGATGGACTGTAACTGATCTCCAGGGGATAAGTTTGGCCTCAAGCCATCACATGAGTTTCAACATAGACTGAACCTAAATCTTCGAGATGTAGTCATGAAGGAAATATCTAAGTGATGGAGCATCGATTTATCTACCCCATATCCGACTCCAAATGCATGTTCGTTACATGTGGTACCCAAGAAGACATGTATCACTACAGTTGTGAATGAGTCCGGAGAGGAGATAACTACCCAGTACCCACTTCTTGGAGGGTCTGTGTGGACTACAGATGATTGAATAAGGCCACCAAGAAGGATCACTTCCCACTTTCCATTTACTGATCAGATCACCGAGAGGTTAGTTGGAAAAAGTCATTACAGCTTTCTTGACGGTTATTCGAGATACAATCAGGTGGCCATAGCATCCGAAGACCAGGAGAAAATGATGTTCACCTGTCCATTTGGGACACATGCTTTTAGACGGATGCCCTTTGGATTATGTAATGCCCCGGCTACATTCCAAAAGTTTATGCTTTCCATCTTCTCGGACATGATGGGCAACTGTTTAGAGGTCTTGATGGATGACTTTTTGGTCTCCAGCGATGGGTTTGATGCTTGTCTTGCTTGCCTAGACTGAGTACTTCAGCATTGCATTTAGGTCCACTAGTCTTATCTAGGGAGAAGAGTCATTTCATGATGACTCAAGAGACAATCCTTGGTCACATCATCTCCACCAAGGGCATGGAGGTTGATCTGGACAAGGTGGATATCATCAAGAAGCTCACTCCACCGTCTAATTTGAGTCAGTTGCGGTCTTTTTTGTGGCATGTCTGTTTCTACCAACGGTTCATACATGATTTCAGTTAGATTGTCCGACTGCTAACTGATTTGCTCACGAAAGACACCGAGTTCCTTGTAGATGACAAGTGGCTTTCTTCTTTTGAGACTCTCAATAATTTGGTTGTTCAGGATCCTGTCCTTCAGCCACCCGATTGATCTCTCCTATTCAAGATCATGACGGATGCTTCCGATTTTACCATAGGGACTGTGCTTGGACAAAGGAGGGATAATGTGCCATTTGACATACACTACGCTAGCCAAACTTTGGATGCCACTCAACATAACTACATTGTGACTGAGAAGGAGATTCTAGCTGTAGTATTTGCTCTGGATAACTTTCGATTTTATATTCTCATATCTAGAGTGATTATCTATACATATCACATCGCCATCCGATACCTAATGGCTAAGAAGGATGTCAAAGACAGAATGACTAGATGGGTCCTTCTATTCTACAAGTTTGATATTGAGATTAAGGATAAACCTGGAGTCGAGAATGTGGTGGCGGATCACCTCTCCCGATTAGAGCATCTTGAGGATTCTGATATGACCACATCTATCACTAAGAAATTCCAGAAGAGGAGATTCTTTATATCACCTCGCTTCCATGGTATGTTGACATTGTGAACTATCTGGTCTCTAAGAAAGTTCCACAATGTTGGCTCAGGCAGTGACTTGAGATCTTCCTTGCGAAGGCTAAGTCGTATCATTGGGAGGCTCATGAGTACCATAGCATCCTCCCTATTGCCACAAGCTTGAGGCAGGAGGACATCACTCTGGGAGATGGACAACGCAGAAGGTTCATCAATCCAGCCTTTGGTGGCCTACCCTCTTCAAGGATTCATATGAATTCGTGAAGAGGTCTATTGAGTACCATAGGATGGGCACTTGTGGATAGAGAGATATGATGCCAGTGCAACCCATTCACTTCTTTGAGGTTTTTGATGCACGGGGCATCGATTTCATGGGTCCATTCCCTAAGATCAAGGATTTGAGTACATTTTGTTATTTGTGGATTATGTAAGTCGTTGGATTGAGGCCATCCCGCCCGAGCTGCAGATGCAAAGACTGTTTGCAATTTTTTAGGAAGAATATCATATCACAGTTCAAGGTACCAAGAGTCTTGATTTCTGACGGGGGGACTCATTTTATCAACGATAAGGCAAGGGATCTTTCTAATAAGTTCAGCATTGACCATAGAGTTGCCACGCCATATCATCCACAGATGAATGTTCTTACTGAGGTTTTAAATAGGGTCATTAAGACTATTTTATAGAAGGTTGTCTACCCAGACCGAAAGGATTGGTCTCAACTTTTGGACTCGGTCTTGTGGGCCTATAGGACCTCCTTCAAGAAACCTTTGGGCACATCTCATTTCCGACTCGTTTATGGTAAGCCATGCCACTTACCCATGGAGATCAAGCATAAGTCACTTATCCTGAGAGTGTAGGTGATCAAAGAAGAGCAGAATTGGCAGCCCTGGAGGAGTTGAGAGATATGACCTTCTCAAGTAGCCTACGATATAAGGACAGAGTGAAGATATGGCATGATTCTCGCATCAGCCATAAGCAGTTTGAGACCAACCAGAGAGTATGTCTATTTGATGCTAGGTTAAGATTATTTACAAGGAAATTACACAGTAAATGGAAGGGACCATACCTAGTCAGAAAGGTGCACGACAACGGTAGCATTGATAAATCTGAGTTGTCTTCTGAGTCCACCTTTCGAGTCAACGGTCAACGCATGAAGCCATATCTTGATCATGATCATGTGATCGTTGATGTTGCCCCTATTCATTTTGTATGAGATGTGTTCCTTGACTCGCATCATTTGCATCTCATACCTGATTTTCACTTCTACTATGCAATTGCATAGATCCATATTGTTTATGAAAGCCACACTTGTGTATATTGAATACAATACCTATTTATTTAATACCTTTACTTCATTTGTAAAAATCAAATAAAAATCATTTCATGCTCCTTAAATTATTTTGTGAATAAATAAAATAAAAAATAAAGGATATTGTGTAAACATAATAAAATAAAAATAAAAGAATAAAATATATATGTTTACTATACATGTACATAATACTCTATATTATATATACTGTATATATAAATTCTTAAAAATAATTAAAAATCATAGAAAAATAGCCTGAAAAATAATAAACATTTTTCATTTTAATCAATTTTTATTTTAAACTCATTTACTATTTTAATTTCATTTTTCTTTGATTTTTAATTTCAAAATTTCTGATTGGTCAACCCAGGTCTGTTGACCCGGGTAGACCTTCCCTTTTCTAGACCCGACCCGACAACCTCATAACCGGATCGGATTTCTTCCCTTTCAGGTCGGGTCCGACCTCTGTTTCCCTTGATTTCTATGCATGATTCCTCTCCTATGATTCGCAATCCTCGTGGATCCCTAGGTAGAGCCGGATCCTCCTACGGTTTCTTTTTCGCCTTCGATCATTCTAGACATTGGAGACTCCCTATGAATCCATTCCTTCGCTAACCTTGTTCACGAGCTCGTTCCTTGCTGCCTCTTTCCTCCTTAGCCACCTCTAGAAGAGTGATAGGCTTCTGGAGACCCTTATGGAGCGAGTTTTGGTGGTCAATTAGCTGCAACTCATATGTGGTTGGAGCAGCTCCGCCACGTGCAACCTCCTCCATATTCCACTCCTGAGGCCAGGACCTCGTCTTTACCTCACCTGACATCATTGATCTCATCAGAAACTTTAGGTAGACCTTACCCACTCTCGTTTCCAATGTTCATCTCAATTTTATTTTCCAGCCACCCATCATCATTGTAGCTCCGCCCACCGTGGTTAGAGCTTCATGTTCACTCACATCCATACAGATCTATCCCTTATATCGCTCCCATCCTTCGAGCAGACTCTGATCACCTTGAACCTCATTCATCTGAGCGAGCTTGAGTCGAGACATCCCTTTTCCATCTTCGTCGGATGTCAAACCCCATGCTCCCTCGCTTCTGTGGGTTTTAGCTCTAAATAATCTCGATCGAAGCCTTGCCTTCGAGTCATAAGTTTCCCTGCAGGTCCCACACACACAAGGAGCCTGGCTTGAGCTTCAACTTGACCGGTGGAGCAGCTCCAGTCGGGCGACCCCTGCCGCGTCGATCTGGACGTTCATCATCACATTTGAGAACCCCCCTCGATGCACATCACCTTAGTGAAGGTGTTGAACTTTGCAGCGAGCTCATCCGACCCACAGATCGACCTACACTTGTGGTTGAAGCTCACCAACGCCATGTTTCTCCAGCTACCTTCAACACCTTCAGATAACTCCCACCATCATCCAAATTCCATCCTGACCGACCATTGGGGTCCTAAATCTGTGTCGTCTGATTTGAGCAGTGCCAGATCTAACATGTATGCTAGCGTGCCATATAAGCCATCGGATTTGGGCTCTAACGACCATCCACCCGTATGCCTGTAACACATACGCCCACCGTTTGATCATCTCCAGGATCGCATCAGAGCCGTTAGCCGCCTCACGTGCATCGCTCGCTTTTGTATATTTCCCCTTTACTCTACTTTTTTTATTTCATTTTGGTCCAATAAATGTAATCCATAGTTAAGAACTTTTGCAATAAGGACCAAGTAGTTTTGTTATTTTCACTTTAGTCCATCTGAGTTGCAGTCACGTGTAGCTTCACATGCTTTTTGGTGTATTTGTACATTTTATCCTATGCTTCGAACTGGTTATGATTCGAATGGAAAATTCTGAGTAATTGTAATTATACCCCAATGCGTACTGTTTAACTGCTGCGCGTGAGTTTTCTGGACAAATTGCATACTAGCCCTTAGATTTTAAAGATTTGTTATTCTTCTGGTCCTAAAACTTAAAATATTTACAGATTGGTCCTTGTTCACTATTTTTAATTATAGCCATTTATTAAATGCAATAAATAGTTAGTTAACTCCAAAACCTGCCTAAAATTACTTATGGCTCCTGTTTGAATGTTGTACTTATGGTAATTTTTCTTGTTAATTTTCATTCATTTTCTATTATAAAAAATTCAAAAACACCGTAAAAAGTCCTTGTTTGTTTTATAAATCCATAAAAATTTGAAAAATCCTTTAAAAATCATATAAAAATTGTTGTAGTTGTCTTTTATCACTTTTTAGCATCTATATAAATTTTGTTGAAAAATACCTTATAAAAACCTAACAATTTGCAAAAGACTCTAAAACTTATAAAAAGTATATAAAAAATCCAGAAATTATGAATTCAACTCCTATTTATAAATATTCAATTATACTTTATCTTAAAAATTACTTTCAGGAGTTTTGACTTTTCTTGAAAAATACCCCTTGTTGTGCACTATTTGTTTGTTTTGGCATTGTTTGATATTTAGAAAATCACAAAGAGATTTTAAAATTCCCTATAAATTTTCAAAAACACTACAAAATATATAAAACCTAAAAATATTTTTACTTTATTTTTCTAAGTATTTTTGACATATTTGAAAAATACAAAAATAATTGTGCATACTTGTTTTATTGCCTTATTTGAAAAAACTAAAAATTTGAAAAATTAAAAACGACAAAAAAGATAAATAAAAGTCCTTTGATTTTCGAATCGACTATTTAGTGTTTAATTGTGCTCCTTGAGTTCAACCCTGGTCACTATACTAGGTTAATAAAGTAGCAAAACTGCTCGTTTCCTCTGTTTAATTTATTAGAGGTTTATATAATTTTCTCGTTGATCGCAATGATTGATTGGGGTCACAACGACAACTTAATCCTATAGTTAACCCTAGTTGATCTTCGTGGTTCTTATTTAATTGGTTGTAGCCTAACTACCCGTCAAGAAAATAGAAGAACACTTTCCATATGAGTCTCTCCAAGAACTGATCGATGAATGGCAGGGGAAAGTGGTCTTTCTTGGTCGCAGCATTCATGCACCTGTAGTTGACACAGATGTGCCACGAAGTGGGTACTCCTGTTGCGATCTCTACCCGCTCCCCATTGGTGACCATCTGGATTTCTGATTTCTTGAGGACAACATGAAGTGGGGCCACCACTTGGAGTTAGAAATAGGGTATATAAACCCTGGCTTGCACCATTTCTCAATCTCATTATTCACTAGTTCCTAAATATTGGGGTTTAGTATCCTCTAGAACTTACGGTAATGTCTCACATTATCCTCAGTAAAAATGTGGTGCGAGCAGAGAGCAGGGTTGATCCCCACGAGATCCGACACTGTCTAGCCTATTTCTTTGCGGTTCCAAACCTAGACTCATGTTCTGAAGTCAATCCTGAGCTAATGATAACAAGATATCTCTCTTTGGGTCCCACAAGGAAGGCATACTTCAGTGTAGGAGGAAGTGACTTCAGTTCTGGCAATATGGTGTAATCAAGCTGAACGTGCTGAACTAAATCTGTATCTAGTTGTGTGCTGCATGGAGGTGAGACAAGCTGTGTAGTACTCACCACCAGCTCAAAACTATCAGGAGTCGGATCGCTAAAGAAATGCAATATTTCGGCCAACGCTGTGTCCGACTCATCATCTATGTCCCATGATTGTTCCGAAGGGATGGAACTGACAGATCCTGATGGATCTCTATGTCATCAAGGGAATAGGTAGATGCATCTCCCAAAAGATCAGGAAACATCGTGCAAGCTGCATCATGCACTATGTCCTTTCCAGACGAAAGGGTCTTACTTTGTTTTGAAGGAACCTATCTCCAAATCCTGACGATATTGATCATTTTACAATCTGCCTCTGAAGATGAGTACTCTGTACTACTCTCTGAATCGAGTCACTACCATTTTGTCCGCTTCATCTCAAGGTTCACTTCTCCGTTCAGAAAATGAAATTCATCATTTCCGTACCATAGTCGAAAGTTGCGCCTACGGTCCTAAGGAAAGACCGCCCAAGAATGATATGAGATTCTCTCCAATGATTGGGGGTCTTCACGTATAAGACTATGAAGTCAATCTTATGGTCCTGCTGATGAATCTTTATTTCATCACCTTTATTCTATCATTTTAGCCTTAAAAACCCTAGCTAATGCATGTAAATACCTTTTATTTGTATAAACTAACATTCATTCTTTGTTGTATAAATACTATACAAAATACTATTTTTAATGCCAAAATTATAGAATAAAGAAAAGAAAAAGAATAAAATACCAAAAGTATTTTGTGATCCTAAATCTCGAGATTTAGACATCTTGATGACTAGGTCAACAAGGAATAAAGTAGGGGGAGATAAGGGCCAATAATGCAATAAAATCCCATTTATTTATTCATAATTTATTCATTTTTGGGACCTATTTTATTTTCCACTTTTTATACCTCAAATAAAGAAACTTTGTATATGAAAGTTGTAGTTAATAATATATAAAAAAATACAAAATTGATTTCATACAAAAATAATATACAATGTACTTTGTATACTCTAAATAAAAAGCCAAAACCCACAAAATTGCCAAAATCACCTTTAATTGTATACAACTTTTAATAAGTTATTTAATGAAGGTGATTTCATATTTTTTTAGACTTAAGGTGTGAAAGTTAGGTTTTGGACCCGTATTGTACACTATACCCGAATAAAATATTCATTTTATTTATTCTTTATTATTTTTGTAATTTTATATTTTTTATAATTTTGTAAATATTATTTATAACATATGTACATATTAAAACTAGAATAAAACCATAAAGAAAACACTAAAATAATATATATTACATATTTGAAATACATATACTTATACCTATATATTTATAAGGGATTTTTACCCGGCAGACCCTATAAACTTTGCCAATTACCTCCACGACCTTTGAAACAACCTAATCCCCTCCGACCCCGTAAACTTGCCAACTCTTACCCCATGAACCCTTCGATTAATCTGTTTGAAGCCCGCAGGGGTTCTTGGGGTAATTTATATGGTCGATGGGGTAATTACGTTGTGCAAAAGGTCGTAGAGGTAATTTAAAAAGTTTATAGGGTCTGCTGGGTAAAAATCACTATTTATAAACCTATTTATTTAACTGTAAATATTACATTAGAAAACTAATAAAAATATATTTAAGTATATAAAAATAAGTTGTAAATAAATAAAATAAGAAAATAAAATAGTAAAATCAAAATTATAGTTAATACATAGGTAAATATACCTATAATTAAACCCTAAAAATTAACTTGTAAATAATAATCTCTAAAAAATAAATAAAAATTATATTAAAATACAATAAAAAATAAGAAACAACATTCATTTTATAACTTTATAACTTTATTTCAATTAATTCGTTTACTATTTATTATATAATTTATAAATAATTTTTGGTAGGTTTTCCTGGTTGGTCCACGTGGACCAACCATGTGGCTCTGCTAGTTGACCTCGATCAACTAGCTGACCTTGCCTGCCATTCTGACGCGCCTATTGTTTTGACCCATGTTCGCATTTTTCCTCTGATTGATGAAAGCATCGAAACGAGTTTGTCCCTTCACCATTTTTTCTCCTTGATCTTAGAGCTATCACGCATGCATGAATTTCTTGGATGAGGAGTTTTGTATCACTCGATGTACCTCGATTCTTCGACCGTTGCAACCATCATGTATATATACTCTCTTTGATCCCTCTACCATTATTTAATCCTTTTGGCCCCCATTCTTTATTTTTTTGTGGGCTCTGGATCCTAGGAGGGTGACAACCTCCTCTCCAGCTACTAGAGGCAAGTGAAGGAGAGGTCTGAAGGTGGCTCCATCATCTCCACATCCACCGCCACCGTGAGGTCTATCTCGTGGGTTAGCTCTGCTTAATGTTATTTTTAGTTCTTTTTGTTTAGATTTTTAGGATCTATTTTTATTCCCTACAATTAGTTTTAAGTTTTAATGCATGCTTTAGCTTGATTTAATCGATTTTGAAGTTCGCCGAAGGCTAGCTCTGGCGAACCTATTCTTTGTGACTCCAACTATTTTGTGACCCACCTCAGACCACCTCATCTCCTTTCCCTTCGCTCCCCCATCATTGTCCCACCATTCACGCCCCAGATCAGTCCCTAATCTGCCCATCGACTTCCCACTTTTCACATCAATCGGAGGTCCGCCGCACTGATCCCATCAGCACTACCATTTACCCTCTAATTGGACCGAGGCACTTTTCCCTTCAACCCCAGTTGCTTCCACTGTGTTAGGATTGAACGCCAATGAGCAAGCTGAAGGGCATTTTTGACGCTCGTCGGAGGTGCTGGGAGCACCTGGGCTTCTTCGACCTTGCATGCGAGCTCTAAAGTCCCCAGCCCTTTTTGAGCTCTCCACGCTGATAGGAGATCCCTCTAGAAGCCTTTTCGAGCCTTTTGCATCAAAGGAGGTGGTCGGAGCCACTAGAAATCACCAATCGAAGCTCGACCCAGGTCGTGCTCTTCCTTGTTCATCCAGGGGAGTCCACAGCCGTGGGATCAAGACTTGAACCTCCAGACATTCCAACCATCATCCGATCGCACCATGCCTCAACCGTTAGGATCAAGATCTGGGATCTAATCCCAGCCATTCAGGAGAACCAACATTGAGCACCACCAGGCCGACATGTGGAAAGTGGGAGGAGATCAACCGCCAGCTGCACTCCATTAGTGGGAATTTTGACATATTTTACCCAACTAGTTTTGTATTTAATAATTTATATTGAATCATTCATCTGCATTTTATATATAGTTTTGTAATATTTATCTAAAGAACCTCGTAGTTAGTTATTTGCATTTTAGTCCACTATCTAGTCAGCTAAACAAACCTGGTGTTTTGCTACTCAACCCTTGCATGTTTAGTTTATTATTGGTTAGTCAGAAATTTTGCATATTAAGTTATAAACTTTGTGAAATGCATCAAGGCCCTTTTGACGTTTATTGTAATTACATATTATGCCCTCTAGCAGTTCAGCAATTTTTGTGCATCTGTTCTTTTTATCGAAATAGCTACTATACTCAAAAAATCATCAAAAAATATGTGTAGATTTCTGATAGCACACACTACCATGCCACCATTTTATTTTTAGCAATTTAGGCCTTTTTAATATTTATAAAAAATCGAAAAGTGTACAATTATTCCCTTTTTAGCTTAGAAGATTCTAAAAAAATATAAAATGTTTTTGAAAAATTCCAAAATATTATATTTCGTGTTTGTCTAATTATTTCTAACTCCAGAAATAAAAAACCCTAAAAATAAAAAAAGAAAATTCATAAAAATTAAAAGCTCCAAAATCCAGTTTAAAAATTTAAAAATTCCCTAAAATACCAAAAATATATTTTCCTATTTTTGAATTTTATTATATTATTATCTACCTATTATAGTTTGCTTTGAAGAATTTTCGACCTATTTTTGCTATTTTTAATCTTCATTCATTTTTCGCATTTATTAAATCCCTGATTTGTGATGTTTTTGGAGTATAAAAAATTAGAACAATTCACTAAAAAAATCATAAAAAATAGTAAAAATATTTAAAACCCCCCAAAATTTATTCATATATTTTAAGTATTTTCATTAGTTTTTATAATTGTAATTATCTATTATTGTATATAGTCTTATATATCATAATATTATAGATTTAAAGAAAAAGAAAATAAAATATAAAAATATAAAAATAAAATATTAAAATAAAATATAAAACAAAATATAAAAATACAAAACAAAGATAAAATAACAAATCCAAATTAAAAACCACATAAAAATAGACAAGGAAGCTCACACATCACATTCTTTGCATTTGATTACACAATCTATCCTTTTTGATCCTTGTGTTCGACACTACAACTACTTGCACTATACACATATTTTGTAGAGTTAAATAAAATAAATTTGAACTCTACACATTTTTTTCATTGCTTGATTTATTATTGTGGGTTAATTATTATCCGAGTTTCGTGACGGGACACCGCATCGACTGGATCTCTCGCCTTGTGAGATTTCTAGCCCTCATAAATCGGCTTCAACACCTACCCCTCAATAGAGATAATGATGTTCTTCACCTCTCCCTTAGTCTTTACATTGAATGAACTACGAATTGGAGTAACGCTCTGGATTCCGAAGTTGTCCCAACTCAAATTTCTGATATAAATGCTAAGGGAAGTAAGTTGATTGAAGAACCCTAATTTAGGAGAGTGTGTGCAACTACAATGTCGTTGACACGACTCTCCACGTAGTGAGCACCCATGTCTCTCTTTTTCCTTTGTAATTGTGATTCTTAAAAAAACAGGTTGCATCTACTAACAAGACATGAGTCTTCACATATTGGTTCGGTTTCTTCCTGCTATCCCTAGCAGGTGTGCATCTCACCTTAAGGTATTTATTGGAATGCAGGATGGTTAGCCACATACTCCATCAAATGTCAGTTTGATTGTGATATTCTCTTACAAAACTGTGCCTTATCGGGGCCATCCTTCTGAATCTTTCTAATGCGCTTTCCTCCCGTAAGAGCACATGGGGAAAGGGATGGGAGGAAGGAAAACTAAAGATGAAGAATCTGAATCATGAGATGAAAGATCTGTTCTTGGACTTACGAAAACATAGTTCTTCATACATGAATCTTTTTGATGCAATATGGGATTGACATCAAAATCATCTACTATAGCTTGTGGAAAAGAAGATGCATTGTTATCTACCATAACCAGAGGTGCAAGGTCCTCCGTAGATCTGAGATATCTCCTTGATGTTGATGCTGCATTCGTACCTCCTTCTCTACTCAACTCCTTAAGAAAAGATCCTTGAATGTTGCTGATGGGGCACCTGAATGTGATGCTTGCCCTCCTCGTCCTTTGAAGACTCATCAGGTAGAGCTCCAGAGAGGCCCTCCTCGTGTCCCTTGTTCGGTCAAGGTACGATCACGATCCTTCTGCTCCTAAGTGACATATGGTTAGCCTCATCACACAAAAGAATCTCATGTTTAGATCTAAGAGATGCTGAATAGTATGCCTAACCAAGGTGCTGTTGAGAACCATAGCAGTTCAGGCTATTAGGGTTAGCCTAAACTTGGCTTGGGGTCGAGGTAGATGGTGCAGACTTCTCGTCTCTCCATCTAGACAAGCAGTTAACATCCACCCGTAAGTCATGAATTTCGTTCTGGTAGGAACAAATTGTGTTGAGTATCTGCTGGAATTGTGAGTCCGTGGGACCAGATGAAGAAGGAAGTGGAAAAGACCAAGAAGAAGAATGAGATAACTAGCCTTGCTGGACCTCCTGGTACTGGCCCTGTCGGTTATATTGTTGGTACTGTTGTTGCTGCTTCTGGGGTAGTTGATATCCATGGATCTGTTGGTAAGAAGGTGGTGTGGAGGTGAATGTGGTGTTGTGAAAGGTCCAGGGGACGTTAGTAAGTCTGTCTATCCCCCGTACTTCCTTGCTTGGTAGGGTCTTTAGTTACCATACTCGATTCACCTATGAAACCAATGGATATCCTTCCTGAACTGTCTTTATGGATGGGGGCTTCTATTGGGACGAATGGGTGTATGACTGATCATGCTCCCACGGCTGGGGGTTGCCCTGATGATGAACCACATTTCATCATCTTTATTCTATCATTTTGGCCTCAAAAACCGTGGCGAATGCATGTAAAATACCCTTAATTCCAGCATCTTAGCATTTATACATGTGCATGTAAATAGTGTATAAAATACTGTATTTAAAGCCTAAATTATAGAATAAATAGAAGAAAAGAATAAAATATTGTAAATATTTTATGGCCCAAAACCCCGAGACCTAGGCATCTTGATGAATAGGTCGACAAGGAATAAAGTAGGGGGAGATAATGAGCCAAATACCTATTCATTCTATTCTTTTCTTTATTCATTTTGGGACCTATTTTGGTTCTACTTTTTGTACCTCAATAAAGACATTTTGTACATGAAAGTTATAGATAATGAAATAAATAAAGATACAAAATTGATTTCATGCAAAAACACTGTACAGATAAAAAGTTATGATCTGAATAAAAATCCAAAATACTAACTTCCCAGACCTGTATCTTGCAAATAAAAACTCAAATGCACCAAGCTCGCCTTTAATTGTATATAACTTAAAATAAGCTAATTAATGAAGGTTGTTTCGCATTTGGCGGAGCTACAGTTTGAAAGTTGAGTTTTGGACCCCTATTGTATACTTGTACAGAATAAAATATTCATTTTATTATTTATTCATTTTTTTCATAATTTTATATTTTTATAATCTTGTAAATATTATTTATAATAAATATGTATATTAAAATCAGAATAAAGATACAAAAGAACACAAAATAAAAACTTGTTAAATAGCATACCTAGGTTTAATACCTTAACCTATACCTATATAAAATCACTATTTATATTTTATTAAGTGTACAAAATACATCAGAAAAATAAATAAAAATATTTTTAGTGTATAAAGATATTTTATAAATTTATAAGAATAAAAAAACTAAAATAAATTAAATAACAAAATAAAAAATAATAATAATATATATAGATATATATACCTATATAGTGTATAAAAGGTAACTTGTAATTATATACCTCATAAAATAAATAAAAATCACATAAAATTCTTTACAAAAATAAGAATCATTTTTTATTTTATAATATAAAATTAATAATTTCGTTTACTATTTTATTTTTATTTTACAAATAAATATTGCCTGGAATTTTCTGGTTGGTCCACGTGGACCAACCAGGACCAGTCAAGTGATGACCTCGGTCAACTACCTGACCAAGGTCTGCCACCGTCTGACACTCGATATTTTACCCTATTTAGCGGATTTTTGGAGCCCGATCCCTTCTCCTTCGGGCGTTGACTCCTTCTTGGAACTTCGTCCTTGATCATCATTTGGCCACGCTAGACCTTCAGATCATGCAAAATCGCCATCATTTCCGCGTGGCCCTAGCTTGAAGAAGGCGCCACCACCTGGAATATATTTGACCCGCCATCTTCAAGCTCGAATTTGAACCCCCTTAGCACTCGCTTCGCTCCCATTTTGGTGTCCTTGAGTGAGAGGAAGGTGACAGCTTTCGCCTCTGCTCGTCAGATCGATCGAGCAAGCACTAGGGCGACTCCACCACCTCCGGCAAGTCACCGCCGTCGAGGTCCTTCACCTCTGGTTCCTGCCATCGAGGTATACCCTTTATCCCCTTCCTTCTAACCTCATTCGCTTCCCTTTAGTCATAGGAATATGTTAGCACCTTTAGATCCCTTTACCGATCGTTCTCTCGTCGTCCATCGATCATCGCCGGAGCGCACCTCCGGCCATATCTCCTCCGCATTCCACAGACTATATCCGACTCCCACTTCACCTCCGCGGGGTCTAGGAAGTTTTCCCTGGTCCCCTTCACCCCTCTTTGCAGGTCAAGCCCATAGGACGGAGCCTGGAGCTCATTTTGGAGCATCGCCGGAGGCACCTGAACCCAGTTCCCTCTGCCGCCTTCTTGGCGGCGCTTCGACGCCTCACCGATGACGCTGAGCCCTCCAGGATATTCCCAGACCTCCCAGGAGCACGCCCGACCATTCCTGAAGCTTCCAGAGTCTCAGAGGAGGAAGATCAAGGTCGGAGAAGTTCGCTTCGCCGGCGACTCTTCCCCGTTCTTCCGAACCCCTTCTCTGCCGTCCGATCAGGGTCTCGCTCCAGATCACACCACGACCGTCAGATCTTGGCCAGCCTCTGCCGTCGATCGTCTTCGCCAGATCTGATCCCTGCCGTTCATCTGCGAACTATCATCGCTCGTTGTACGCACGCCACGTGGATAAGTGACAGCCTCCCGGCCGTCCGATCGCGCACGAGGAATATAGCCGTGGGTATTTTGCATTCTACACCCCAGCCCTTTTTGTATTTTAATTTAGTCCATGAACTTTCTGGCGTAGTTTAAATATTTTTGTAATATTTGCATCCAGACCCCCGTAGTTTTCATATTTGCATTTAGGTCTAGTCCACGTCACCTCACGTGACCTATGCACGTGGGGGTGGTGGTCATTTTGTAGGGACCCCCTTGGGGTTTGTCTATTTTGATTTGATCCATGAACTTTTTAATTAAGTTGTAATATTTTGGTAAAATTGCATCTGAGCCCCTGGAACTTTGTAAAATTACAAAAATACCCTTACTAGGTCACGTGCCCAGTGCGCGTGAGTTGGGCATTTTACATTGAACCCCCTTCGGGTTTGGGTATTTATTTTTTTAGTCTAGAAAATTGTATTTAACATTATATATTTTTGGAAAAATTGCAAGTAGGCCCTTGGACTTCTGTGTATTTACATTTATGCCCTTACTAATATTGTATTTTTGCTTGGATGTTTGTATTTATTTCATGCATCATTTTAACTCGAAAAATTACCAAAAAATACCATAGGCTTCTGTTGCATTGTACTTTAACGCCATATTTTTAATTTGCATTTTTATCGCATTTTCATATTTATAAAAAATCAAAAACATGCATTTTCAGCATTATTTGCATTAGAAAATACATAAAAATTATAAAAAGTCCTTTAAAAATTCCAAAAAAAATTATATTTTGTGTTTTTAGTTTATTTTATTTTCTGACCAAAATCCCTAAAAATTAAAAAAATCCCCAAAATAGCAAAATTCTCAAAATCTTCATAAAAATCTAAAAAATTCAGAAAAACTCCAAAAATTGTGTTTCCTGTCGCTGAAATTTCCTTATCCTATTATCTATCTATAAAAATTAATTTAATTTTTTTTCACTCCTGTTTGCTATTTTATTTCTATATTTTTGTCTCGCCTATATATTGTATTCACTATTTTCAGTATTTTTGACTTTAAAAATACCAAAAAAAATTAGGGAAAATTTGGAAAAATTACAAAACATTAGAAAAACAAAAAAAACAAAAAAATTTTATTTCCTGAATTTTGGTTATTTTTACCTATTTTTATAAATACTTTATCCCTCTCTTTCTTACTTTGTATCTATATTCTATTTTAAAGAAAAAGGAAAATATAAAAGTATAAAATAAAAAAAGAAAATATAAAATCAGAAATTAAAAATCCAAATACACACATATATATATATAATTAAAAACCCACACAAATTTGTACATCCATAGGCAATTGCTCACTTTCACATTGATCTCGGTGCACTCCTGCCTTGTTCTATCTTGTTTGCTCCCTGAGCTCGACACTCTACACATACTTGCACTATACACACTTTTTGTAGAGTTATAATAAATTTTAACTCCACCTTGATTCTCATTGCTTGATTAATACTGTGGGTTAATTGTTGACTAACCCGGGTTTCGTGAGTGGTTGCCGCAACGACTCTTGTCTCCACCTTGTGTGAGATATTTAGACCCTCGCAAAATCTGAGTTATCAAATGGCACCGTTGCCGGGGAACAACAACGTATAGAGCATTCTTATGTGAATAATTGTGAATATTTACCTATCTTTTTATTTGATTATATTGCTTGACTGGTCTAATCACCTTTTTTGTTGGATTTTGTGTGAGGTACCGCCGAGCGAGGGAAGCACTCCATCCTAGGTGCTTGGGCACCCATGTGAAGGCTCTCTTAGCAACAAAGAGAACTTGGAGGCTTGAGAAGACCATCATATCTTGTAGAATTTTTGTATTTTAAAAATTTGTAATTTGAAGTGAGAGAGAGACTTAATTTGTAATAACTTGGATTCTCTAGGACAATCGGGCCTAATTTCCAAGTGTTTGTTCACTTGGGGGCTCACCACAGTTTTGGTTTTTGCGGCTTTCTCGTCTTTATTTTATTTCCCGAGGATTTAGCCCCTAGATATAGGAATTTTTGTTGACTGTGATGAATTAAGAAGCTAAGGCCCAATCCCTAATATCTTGCCTGCACCTATAGATCGTAATTGGACTTGGCTAAAAATCAACTGAAAAAGCTATTGACTTGGACTAGAGACCACGTGCCGAGAGGAGTCGTATACAGCGTTGGAAGGATCCACTGTGGTGGACACCGATCGGCTCCCGAGACCGAACTCCGGACTCTCTTCCTAGTCGTAGCTACTTGTTCTTCACGTTAATAGAAGTTACTCATCTTAGGGCGATTTCCTCGTGCATGCATCTAGGTAGTTTTATTTATTGTCTTTAATTTATGCGCGGATCACTTTGCATGTAGAGTGCTGGCGAAAAGGTACGCATCCCTATCCTTGCATGCATCATAGATTTTGACCGCGCATCGGCTTTTCCACTTTCCTTCCCCAGCTTTGTTGGACTTTAAATAACAAGGAAATTGGAAAATTCATTAGACGATGTTTGTTCATAAAAAGTGAAAATCATAAAATTGGGACTGCTAATGCAAACTTGATCTTAAAACTCATCCCACCAAAAACTTTGTCTTGGGGAGAGTAACCTCCTCCTTGTTTGATTTATCTGCTGCGAGAGAGTGACCCGACACTAGGATAGAGCCACACCTAAAATTCTGGTTGACTACTGATCGTGGTTAATCGTTCTCCAGTGAGGATCTTTCCGGTAACCGGTAAAGCGGACCGTGACGTCCTTAGCAGATTGAATTTGCGGGAACAACCGGGTTACGGTCCACACTTCATACTGGCTGGGAAAGATCTAACGTGGATCGGGACAGTCGGCTAGGAAAGTAGGGTACCTAACATCTCGCTCTAACATTCTGATAGATTGACTGATCACCTAATAAAATTTGACAAGATAACTGACCGAACCTTCACGGTCATCAGCTCTAGCATTGCGTAGGTGAACAGGGGGTTTGTGATTCACATCTTGTTTGCATTCCAGATCTCATCCGCCTTTCTCTAGATCAAGATGATGTAAAGGAGATCCCTTAGGCCACGTCTGGTGGCACCGCTATCGAGCACTCCTCCTTTTTCATCTAGGTCGGCTTCGGGGAGTCCAGACCCACTCTCCGAGCCCGAGTTTACGTCCACCCTGTTCCCCCTCGACCACCCTTCTTCTTCTATCATTCTAGTGGTGTCAAAATTTAGTGCAGAACAAAGTTCAGAACATTTGACGAGACCTGAGATGGATTCTTTTGACTTTGTAGAAACAACAGAAATGGAAGGCAGAGAGGAAAACCCAGATGATCTGAGACCACCTCCATATGTGTATGATCAGGTGGCTATCAATAATTCACTGTTAGCCTCCCTAGAAACAATGCAGAGACAGATTAGAGATCAGGGATTTGTCATGGGTGAAATCATGAGGGAGATGCGTGAAGGGCGAGAAGAAAGAAATGAGGGCGGTGAAATACCAAATGCAAAGGGCGGAGGAGGAGAACCCAACCGGGAGAGGCCTGCTCCAAGGACCATGAGGCAATTACATAACCCTGGTGCAACCCTCTCACCCTGATGGATCCGACTTCCTCCCGTCTACGGTGACTTCGAGCTTTGCCCACACACTATTCAGCTACTGCCCAAGTTCCATGGGCTGGCCACTGAAGAACCGCACCTCCATCTGCAAGAATTTGAGATGATATGCAGTACCATCCATGACAGGTTTGTGACTGAGGACACAATCAAAATGATTGCCTTCCCCTTCTCCTTGGTTGATAGAGCCGCTTATTGTCTAAAACATTTGGGGAAGTACATCGACACTTGGGAACAGCTCTGGACCGCATACTTGAATAAGTATTACCCACTCGGCCGGACAAACACAACAAGAGCTATGATCAGCAACTTCACAATGATCGCAAATGAACAATTCCATGAGGCTTGGGATCGATTTAAGGAGCTCATTGACCGGTGTCTGCATCATGCTATATCAAAGCCCAATTTGGTTCAGAGTTTCTTTTATGGGCTGACACCGGAGCTGCAGGGGCTTGTAAATGCCTCTTGTGGAGGGTCTTACTTTTCAAAGGGTGAATATGACGTTTGGGCTATTTATGAAGGAATGGCAGAGAACTCTACAGTCATGACCCAAGCCAGAATCTACACACAGCAGAAACCCCCCCAAGGAGCAGGATCATACCAGAGGATCACCCGCATCGATACCGGTCCCCATACTTCGTCAGTAACAACAGCACAAGATGAATCATCAGCAGTTGATATGGGCATAATCAGTAAAAAGTTGGACCACATCGAGATTTTGGAGAAGAAGCAAGGCCAAGGTCTGGTACAGATAGACCAGTTGGCTAAGACCATGAATGACCTGAAGACTCACATCTGAGTATTCAGGAGACACAATCATCTTCACATCCACCTCCCAGGACACTGGCTGACTCCAGAGGTAGCCGTTCTACCCCACCACCTCCAACATATCGCCAAGTTCACCATGTCCAGGAGGTGCCGGTACAGCAGTTGCTGCACTACTCACAACAGCCACCATCTTAGGACACTCAGATGGTAGTCTATCAGCCGGATCGGCCTTTGGCAGTACCACCACCACCACCCTTCGAACAGGAGCCGTTGATGAAAGTCAACGGGATATGATACGACCGATATCGCCAGTAGCCTGGGATTCGTCGTGATCACCCAGGATTCCGTTGGTCCACCGGAGGTTCCTCATCCCAGCAACAGCCTCCAGCTCAGGGCAATCATAATAGCCAACACCAGTAGCCCCAATACTCCCAACAACAGCAACAATAGTATCAATAGAATCCTCGTCACACCTGGCAGGGATAGCAGTGGAGGAAGCGACAGCAACCCTACCGGCCACAGTACTCCCAACCCCACCAACAACCTCAGTTCCAGCAAGGGAACACTCCCGGTTCTTCTGCACCCATCTTGGAGAACCCAACACTTGATGATCTCGCCCGCTTGCTCTCCGAACAACAGGCATCCTTCCGGCGAGAAATGGATGAGTTCCAGCAGGAGATGAGGGATATAATCAAAGGGAAAGCTGCCATACTTGCACAGAGTAAGCCAAATCCGAATAACTTGAAGAGAAAGTCTGAGCAGGTACAGTTTACAGAGGATACCACTCCTAGTGCTTATTTGAATGACATGCATTATATGTTTGATACTCACTTCGTATCACTTAGGAGCAGTAGGGAACCAGCTGGCGGCGCCTCATCTGAGGGACAACACCATGGAGATTCCAGAGCCCCAGATGAGGAGAGAGGCAATGCTGATGCCGCTAACCACGATGATGACGGTGGTACTGATGCCACCAAGGATGACTTTCCATACGACGGTACTGAGGTCGTCGTGATACCAGATGTAGACGGTGGTGCTGAGGCCACCATTTTTGATAAAGAACCATAGCGCGGTGCTGAGGCCGCAAAGGAGAATCTTTTGGGTGGTACTGATGCCCCCATTTTGAGTCCATCTGTATTCCAACCTTCTGTACTACCATTTTCCGTATCTCTGGACACTGAGAAAAAGACCAAAGCAATGAATAAAGGAAAGGTTTCTCCATCAATTCCGAGTCCATCTGAGTTGAATGATGATCTTTGCATGGATTTCAGTCCTTCCCAGGGTCAGAAACCTTCTCCTAACCCTCCGTCTGATGAGGGCCCCTCCATCCCCTTCCCTCAAGCACTTCGCTCAACGAAGGGGAATAAAATAGAAAATCCCAAAAAGAAGGAACAGTTAGAGTTCAGCCAGCAGATGATAGACAGATTTCAAATACAGCTGACTCTACAAGAGGCATTTGAGCACATCCCCCTTTCCCAAAAGAATCTGAGAGAAAAGACCACTGTACACAAGAGGAGGCGGAACAACCGATGAGACATCCACGCGCTCACCCGTGCCACATGTTGTGCCATTCAGAACCAATTGCCAGCCAAGCGACTGGATGCAGGAGCTCCATATGTCAGATGCCAGATTAGTGAGCAGCCATTTGATCGTACTCTATTAGACAACAACTCCTCTATCAACCTCCTTCCGGCAGCCTTACTCGACCGATTCGAGTTCGGCCCGCTCCTTCGGAGTCGGACAGTCCTTCAGTTTGCTGATAGGTCTATCAAGAGGCCGAAGGGGTTGTTGAGAGATGTGGTCGTCACCATTCAGGGCCTCAAATTCCTCGTGGACTTTGTTGTATTGGACATGGAGATCTCTGAGTCGGTGACTGATGCCCCCATCATACTAGGATGCCCATTCTTGGCCACAGCCAAGGCGGTGACCGACCATGATAGTGGGAAGATATACTTTCACGTAGAAGGCGAGAGTATACAAATAGAGACGATTGACGAGACCCGCACGAAAGATTCAGCCTGCTCAGGGCCATGTAGTGACACAGTACAAATGACAGATGCAGAGTTAGACGTCCACCAAGAGTGTGATTTTGTGATGATCGATGATGAAGTAGTTTGGGAAGATCCAGAAGCACGAGCCCTCGCCTTGTCTACAGACTCAGAGTACCCACCTTTTGAGGTAGACGAGAGTTCGGAGAGCACATCCTTGGCAGATGGCACTATAAAGGCTGACAGTTGTGTGATGATTGGAGACACTGATGATTGTTCAGATTCAGATCCCTCGGAGGCAGACTTTGATTGGAAGGACTTTGATACATATTTGCCATATCTGTTTCCTGATGAGCAGACAGAGAGGACGCAGAGTGAGCCCCAACAAATGATAGACACACCAACAGGGTTCCCTTCGTCAGAATAACAGGAACAACGAGAGTTCTCACATGCAGACCTGGTTGCTTTCACGCAGACATATCAGAAGCCAGATTTACCAACTCCCACCAAGTCATAATTGAAGCCTTTACCGTAGCCGCTGAAGTATAGATTCCTTGCAGGAGAACCAGATATGTATCATTATCTCAGCAGATCTGACGGGAGAACAAGAATCTCATTTGATGGAGGTTCTTGAACGCAACCGCAAGGCAATTGGATGGAGTGTGGCTGATCTCAAGGGGACAAGTCCGGCCTGTGCTCCAACCGTACCTACCTCGAAGAGGATGCTAAGCCATCGCGTGAGTTCCAACGACGACTGAACCCGAATCTTCGAGATGTAGTAATGAAGGAGATATCTAAATGGTGGAGCGCTGATTTTATCTACCCCATCTCTGACTCTAAATGGGTTAGTCCTTTACATGTGGTACCTAAGAAGACGGGTGTAACTTGATGAAAATCGATTTCATCATCTTTATTTCTCTTTTTTAACCCCCTTGCTTAAGTGAGTGTCAATAAAACCCAGTTAAAGTTTTGTAATTAACAGAGTCCTAAATAAATTAAAAATCACAAAAAAATGGCAAAACAAAAATTCGTGGTATTTTTAGACTTAAAAATAGCCTCAAAAATATTTCGGGCCTTTGTTTGATTTCATCTCCAATTTTGGTCAACATGAAACTTATAGATCTCGTCAAGATCTACAACTTTCATGTTTTGAGTTTTCTCAAATTCGGCCATCTAGGCCTTCAAAAATCAAAATCAATTTCGCAATAATCTGATTGGGCCACGTGGCCCATTCTGGGGGCGCCACGTGGCCCGGCTTCCTTTGTCCGATCCGCCCTTAACCAGGACCGTTGGATCATCTCTTGATCCAACGGCTAAGTCTTCTCCACGCACGCCAATTGCCTCAGCCGTTTGATCATCCTCATCTTTAATCAGCACCGTCCGTAAGCGCCCTCACCAGAGCGCGCCACGTGGCGCATTATGGTCCGCTTGATCATGTCATGGATCTTCTGATCTGAGACACTCAATCCGCCCTCTGTCCTTTACCGTCAGATCTCCCCCTATCTCTCATCTCCACCACCCGTTCCCGCCGAATTCTCTATGCGCCACATGTCGCGTCATCAACCCTTAGATCGGCGACGATCCTTGCCATCTTAGCCGATCACTCCTCCCATACTCTCCACCCTCAGATCCTCTCCACCTCCTGCTCATCGCCGTCCGTTCGCGCCGCTCCCTTAGTCTGACACGTGGCTGCTCTGCAGCCCTTCGATCATAGCGCATCGGATATAATCCTATCCTTTGCTTCATGCTTCATCGACAGCCGTTGGATCTCCAGATCCAACGGTCCTCGTTCGTCGTCTACCTCCGATAGCCCTTCTCTCACACGATCTCCAGTTCGCACACACCTCGCCCCCCTTCCATTTTTGCACCCTCACCATCCACTATCTTCCTTCGCCAACCGCCTGTAGGTCTTCCCCAGTCATCCACCTCCTCCGGGCATCACTCCACTACCTACGACCACCTTCCAGTCGCCCCATATCGCCCTCTAAACCCACGTCGACCACCACCATCACCGGCCTTCACTTCTTCAAATACACCGCACCCCCCTCCATTCCAGGTGGTCCACCTTTACGCGGGGAGGGGCCCAGCCCTCCTCCGCCTCCTTGTGACAGGGGGGGGGCGAGAAGATCGAGCGAAGACGACCCTTTTCCCCCGGTGAGACCCTCCACCGAACAAGGCGGAGCTGCGGCGCCCTAGCGCCGCCCGATCTCGCTGGGACGGCCGCCCAGCATGTTGCGAAGACCCCGAGCTCCTTTTGGAGCTCAAGCACAGGCCCTTCGACCCGCCATCGCCCAGGTAAGATCTCTGATCTTCTCTTGTTTTTCTTCTTATTTTGCATAATTTTCTTAGCTTCTTTCACGCACTCCCCTTGCGCCATTATCACCTCTCGAGCTTCGCAGCTCTTTCCGCTTTCACGCTCACCCCTTTCCGCTCACCTCCTCCTTCCTCCATACCTCATCGCTTCCGACCCACCTCCTCCGTCGCGAGGCGGAGGAGCTCCGAGCTCCTCCACATTCTCCGCACTCCAGAGCTCTCACCTTCACTCCACTTCGCACGCACACCGCGATCGCCTGCTTCGGCTATTTGCTAACCCTGCAGGTCATCCAAAGCTTCAATGACCGGGAACTTCGCCGGAGCTATCTGGCCGAGCATTGCAGCAATCACCTGAGCTCCGAAGCAAGATGCCAGAAGGACCATCGCCTCGCCCGAGCTAAAAGCTTCATCGACAATCCTTTAGTAGCATCGGGTGAGCTCCATCGTGCCCAGGACGGAGCGGCGGAGCTGGAGCTCCCTCGCCGGAGCTCGGTTCCCGCCGCCAGCAACAGATGAATGAGAACGTACAGGTGCCATTGGATGATTCCTCCAGGCGTTCATCCAACGGCTGAGGGACGGCCACGTCGCTTACAGCGGAGCTCATCCAAGCCATCAGATCATGTTGATCTGATGGCTCATACTCAGCCACGCGTCAGAGCCAGAGCATCCCCGAGCCTGAGTGTCCGAGCCATAGGCTTGGATCTGCCGAGTCTACTCCGAACCACATCCGAGCCTACAGCGAGCCCGAGCCTACGTCCAACCCTAGCCGAAGCAACCAAGCCTCCCCCGAGCCTGGAGATAGCACGTGCACAGCACGTGCCTGCTGGGCAAATTGCAGGGAGCCCCCGTCGTCTTCTTCAATTTGCAGATAGGTCCCTTGATCACGTGCAGCGTGCGTGAACAGTGGGAATTTTACAAGGAAGGTCCCGTGCTTTTACTTATTTACATTTTAGACCCTGCCAGGACCTATTTGTAGTTATCTTTTTTATGTTTTCTTGCACTTATGCCCCTGGCTTCTATTATGAATATCTTGAGCTATGTTTATTCGATTGAGATGATTTCAGTTTCATTTTAACGCTTGTTTGACGTACTTTTTAATGGCATATTTGTTCTCTTGATATTGACACTGTGATCTCAATGTATTTTTAATTAACTCTAGTGTTTTTTATGCCTTTCTGATTAACTTTGCACTTTATGTCAAATGAGTGGTTGCTTCATTTGAATCTGAAATCAACTTTGGTTTAGTTGGCTCATCCTTTTAACCTAGGGCATATTTCCATTGCATCGCATTGCACTTTATGGCATTTATTTGCATGATAAAAATTGCTAAAAAATGCATGTTTATTTTAATGCATTGTTGCCTTCTATTGCATGATTTTGACCTATATGCCTTTAACTCAACACTTAGCTAAATAAATAGAAATCCAATTAATACGAGAGAGGCTCGTGTCCCTAAGTTCGACCTTGGTTTCTTACCAAGTAAAAAAAAAATAACGACCATCGCAATTCTTATTTGACATGTATCAATGAGATGGTCTCTTTGATGACCGAAATCGGCCCGACTGCTACGACATGTGGAAGTGCTAATTTAGCACTCTTAAAGGGCCGATTTTGCGGTTCGTCAAATGGCGCCATTGCCGGGGGCACGGCTCATTTCTTACATTTTTTTTGGATTTTTGTTTGTTTAATTTAGTGTTCCTTTTTATAGGTCAAATGATCACATATTTTGCACATAAAAATTTTTCTTTCTTATTTGATATCTAACCATTGTTTTTGTGGCAGGGCCCTTGATGGATCAAGGAGGTGAGGAGCAGGACGCTCCCCGCTGCGAGGAGCCGCAGGAGCATGCTTGGAGCAAATAAGGAAAAAAAATGTCTCGCATTTTTTGTTTGCATGACTTGGAATAATCCGTCTTTTACAACGGTCTTCGATCGAAGACTCGTGATTGTAATCGAACGATCGTGGTTGTGTGGGGATCGTCCCCACTTGAGTGTCGACCTAGGACTAGGCACGCGGCTCTCCGAGCTCATTTTATTTTTCATATTTTTACGTGCTTGATCGTAGGTAGGACACACTTTAAATGTAGACGCACATAATCTCGCATCACTTAGCTAAAATCAATGAAAATCAATCACCGCTAATAGATGCATGAATAGGTGCGGCTTTTTTTTCGACTTGCATACATATTGAATTTGGTTTTCAAAACGGCCCCAGTTTTTCACGGATTTATCGTCAAATCACTTCATGATTTCTCGCTTAGCCTAGATCGCGTTTTTTTATTGAATACATGTTTTTCTCGGCTTTCATTTCCTAGCTTGATCACCTAGGATTAATGGAAAATGAAATGAACGGTAGACAATGATTTCCTGATTGATGTGCTAACCTTAATTCAGTGATAATTCTAAATAAAATTGGGACTGTTAATTGCAAGTCAACCAAAAAAAATGGAGTAAAAATCGGTTTTGGGAGAGCAACACCCTAGGTTACGCGTTGGTTTTTATTTCACATTTTTCTCCGCGTAATTATCTAACGTTTTATCACCAATAAAACCGACAAGATAATCAACCAACCTTGGTTAGTTTCATGTGTGAGTTGGTGAAACTAAGGGTTTGCTTGCTTGATTGAGCCATGTTTGTTGCTACACACACCCCAAAACCTTAGTCCCTCCGTTTCATCTCCGAAGATTCATCCGCTCCCTTGTATATCCATCCCTCTTCTTCGTTCACCTTGGATCTCTCCCAACATCAAATTCCATCTTTATACTTAGGCTAATCTCAGCCTAAGTATAGGGGGGACCCGAGTCCCTGTGATTTCTCTACTCCTCTTTTCTTGCCTTTATACTTAGGTTATTTCTAACCTAAGTATAGGGGGAGCCCCACTTAGCTCCCGTATATTTCGCTATACTTAAATGGACCTATGTACTTGTAACATCTAGTGCTATGAGGACATAGCAAAGTTTAAGTATAGGGGGGTATACCGTATATACCGTATACTTACTTTAGCTATAATCTGAAAAATTCGAAAAATTTAAAACTTTTTGGCTAAGGTAAAAATCGTTGGACTAAGAGAACTCAAATGATTTCGTGGCTTTTCGATATTATGTTACGCTATTTTTATAAAAATATTTTTGAAAATGATTTTTGAAAATGTTTTGAAAACTTTTTATTTTGTGTGACATGGTTTTGAAAAATCGCCTTCTCTTTTCAAGGAAAGTTGAGTTTAACTCGTGTTTTAACCTTTATTAAAATCCAAAAAAAAATCAGAAAAACCTTAAAAATCCTTTAAGAGTCATTGGTAACTACTAAACCCAATTAAGTAAGCCGCATTCAGTGAGGGTTCGCCCTTAGCAGATTGGATGGTTTAGAGGACATCGCGTAAGGCCCTGTCCTCAAGCAACGGGCTTCGGCCTGTACTTACATCCATACTGGCTGAATTGCAGATGCTCAATTGAGTTTAGGAAGTTCTAATATCTCTTGAAGTTCAAAAAAAAATTTGAAATAAAAAAATGTGTCTTGTTTTTGAATGAAGAAGTTGGATTAATCCTCTACACCTACACTTTCACCCAGGATCTGAAATGATCAAGAAAACTTAACTTTTTGAGGTCTTTGAGATTTTTAGGTTAACCAGCCTTAGCCATCAGGGTCTTAGACTTAATTGTCCACATTCCTCTAGGTTTCTAGATTTGCATGCTATATTCCATGCTTAGTCTCAGACATAAAGAATATGATCAGCACATCACATGCACGACTGCGGTTTTTGATGAGATGAGTTGATTTTTCACCTGAGGGATTGGGATGAGGAAGTCAAGTTTGGATTTGTTCTAATGATGCTCGAGGATGGGATAAATTCTTTGGAGGCTTCATGAAACCTGAGTGTCAGCAATATTAGCCAGTATGAGAACTTGGTTCTTATACTAATCTCTTGACATTGACCTAAGTGCCAGGGTGTGAAATAAATAAAAAATGTTGATCAGTGTGCGCCAACTTTTGGTAAAAGCAGTGGAGCTAGCCACAAATTATACAAGTCAATGAAATTTCAAAGAAAAGCTCTCATTCCACAAAGTTACATATCAAAGAGCTTCCACCAAAGGCGAGCGCTCCCAAACTTTTCAAAGTGTCCACTTGGACCACCGCTATTAGGACCAGGAGTCGGGCTTGCACCAAAAAAGGGCTCTGCATCGTAAATGCTACAAGTCTGGGTGTCGAAGGTACGATATGTACTCAAAAGAGACACACCCCGGTGTACTCCCAGGAAAACAAGTGCAGATGGCTCCAACTTCTCTTGACGGACGCACTGATCAACACCAAAAAAATGTGTTGCGTAAAAAGGCACTAGAGAGAATCCTTGTTCCAATGAGAGGGAGAGAAGAATTGACACAATCCCATGCCCTCCATTTCTGGCATGCCATCTACATTTTCTAAGTCTGACAACTAAAGAGACGGTGGACTGAATGCAAGATTTGATTTATTCCCTAGTGCTGAGGATTGGGTCCTTAGGAGATTTTCTCGGACCAAGATTTTGGGTGACGAATTGACTCTACTCTCAGAATTGCAGTCAACACTAAACTTCATATCCTTTAGTTTATATGTACAGCAGAGAGAGTCTAGAGAAGTAGAGGAATTGGAAGCCTCTTGATTAAGGCTGGGTTGAACTCTAGAATTTCGGATCTCGAAAGTCGAGTCAACTTGATCGGATTGGATCCTGTATTCACTTGCACAAGGGGGTTTATCCAACTTAATCATTCTTTTTGATGCTCGAGGACGAGCATAGTTTAAGTATAGGGGGGTGATGAAACTCGATTTCATCATCTTTATTTCTCTTTTTTAACCCCCTTGCTTAAGGTGAGTGTCAATAAAACCCAGTTAAAGTTTTATAATTAACAGAGTCCTAAATAAATTAAAAACCACAAAAAAATGGCAAAACAAAAATTCGTGGTATTTTTAGACTTAAAAATACCCTCAAAAATATTTCGGGCCTTTATTTTATTTCATCTCCAATTTTGGTCAGCATGAAACTTGTAGATCTCGTCAAGATCTACAACTTTCATGTTTTGAGTTTTCTCAAATTCGGCCATCTAGGCCTTCAAAAATCAAAATCAATTTCGCAATAATCTGATTGGGCCACGTGGCCCATTCTGGGGGCGCCACGTGGCCCGGTTCCCTTTGTCCGATCCACCCTTAACCAGGACCGTTGGATCATCTCTTGATCCAACGGCTAAGTCTTCTCCACGCATGCCAATTGCCTCAGCCGTCTAATCATCCTCATCTTTAATCAACACCGTCCGTAAGCGCCCTTACCAGAGCGCGCCACGTGGCGCATTATGGTCCGCTTGATCATGTCATGGATCTTCTGATCTGAGCCACTCAATCCGCCCTCTGTCCTTTACCGTCAGATCTCCCCCTATCTCTCATCTCCACCACCCGTTCCCGCCGAATTCTCCATACACCACATGTCGCGTCGTCAACCCTTAGATCGGCGACGATCCTTACCATCTTAGCCAATCACTCCTCCCATACTCTCCACCCTCAGATCCTTTCCACCTCCTGCTCATCGCCGTCCGTTCGCGCCGCTCCCTTAGTCTGACACGTGGTTGCTCTGCAGCCCTTCGATCACAACGCATCGGATCTAATCCTATCCTTTGCTTCGCGCTTCATCGACAGCTGTTGGATCGCCAGATCCAACGGTCCTCGTTCGTCGTCTACCTCCGATAGCCCTTCTCTCACATGATCTCCAGTTCACACACACCTCGCCCCCCTTCCATTTTCGCGCCCTCACCATCCACTATCTTCCTTCGCCAACCGCCTCTAGGTCTTCCCCAGTCATCCACCTCCTCCGCGCATCACTCCACTACCTACGACCACCTTCCAGTCGCCCCATATCGCCCTCTAAACCCACGTCGATCACCACCATCACCGGCCTTCACTTCTTCAAATACACCGCACCCCCCTCCATTCCAGGTGGTCCACCTTTAGGCGGGGAGGGGCCCAGCCCTCCTCCGCCTCCCTGTGACGGGGGGGGGGGGGGGTGAGAAGATCGAGCGAAGACGACCCTTTTCCCCCGGTGAGACCCTCCGCCGAACAAGGCAGAGCTGCGGTGCCCTAGCGCCGCCCGAGCTCGCTGGGACGGCCGCCCAGCATGTTGCGAAGACCCCGAGCTCCTTTTGGAGCTCAAGCACAGGCCCTTCGACCCACCATTGCCCAGGTAAGATCTCTGATCTTCTCTTGTTTTTCTTCTTATTTTGCATAATTTTCTTAGCTTCTTTCACGCACTCCCCTTGTGCCATTATCACCTCTCGAGCTTCGCAGCTCTTTCCCCTTTCACGCGCACCCCTTTCTGCTCACCTCCTCCTTCCTCCATACCTCGTCGCTTCCGACCCACCTCCTCCGCCGCGAGGCGGAGGAGCTCCGAGCTCCTCCACATTCTCCGCACTCCAGAGCTCTCACCTTCACTCCACTTCGCACGCACACCGCGATCGCCTGCTTCGGCTATTTGCTAACCTTGCAGGTCATCCAAAGCTTCAACGACCGGGAACTTCGCCGGAGCTATCTGGCCGAGCATTGCAGCCATCACCTGAGCTCCGAAGCAAGACGCCAGAAGGACCATCGCCTCGCCCGAGCTACAAGCTTCATCGACGATCCTTCACTAGCATCGGGCGAGCTCCACCGTGCCCAGGACGGAGCGGCGGAGCTGGAGCTCCCTCGCCGGAGCTCGGTTCCTGCCGCCAGCAACAGATGAATGAGAACGTACAGGCGCCGTTGGATGATTCCTCCAGGCGTTCATCCAACGGCTGAGGGACGGCCACGTCGCCTACAGGGGAGCTCATCCAAGCCATCAGATCATGTTGATCTGATGGCTCATACTCAGCCACGCGTCAGAGCCAGAGCATCCCCGAACCTGAGTGTCCGAGCCATAGGCTTGGATCTGCCGAGTCTACTCCGAACCACATCCGAGCCTGCAGCGAGCCCGAGCCTACGTCCAACCCTAGCCGAAGCAGCGGAGCCTCCCCCGAGCCTGGAGATAGCACGTGCACAGCACGTACCTGCTGGGCAAATTGCAGGGAGCCCCCGCCGTCTTCTTCAATTTGCAGATAGGTCCCTTGATCACGTGCAACGTGCGTGAACAGTGGGAATTTTACAGGGAAGGTCCCGTGCTTTTACTTATTTACATTTTAGTCCCTTCCAGGACCTATTTGTAGTTATCTTTTTTATGTTTTCTTGCACTTATGCCCCTGGCTTCTCTTATGAATATCTTGAGCTACGTTTATCCGATTGAGATGATTTCAGTTTCATTTTAACGCTTGTTTGACGTACGTTTTAATGGCATATTTGTTCTCTTGATATTGACACTGTGATCTCAATGTATTTTTAATTAACTTTAGTGTTTTTTATGCCTTTCTAATTAACTTTGCACTTTATGTCAAATGAGTGGTTGCTTCATTTGAATCTGAAATCAACTTTGGTTTAGTTGGCTCATCCTTTTAACCTAGGGCATATTTCCATTGCATCGCATTGCATTTTATGGCATTTATTTGCATGATAAAAATTGCTAAAAAATGCATGTTTATTTTAATGCATTGTTGCCTTCTATTGCATGATTTTGACCTATATGCCTTTAACTCACTTAGCTAAATAAATAGAAATCCGATTAATACGAGAGAGGCTCGTGTCCCTGAGTTCGACCTTGGTTTCTTACCAAGTAAAAAATAAATAAATAACGACCATCGCATTCTTATTTGACATATATCAATGAGATGGTCTCTTTGATGACCAAAATCGGCCCGACTGCTACGACATGTGGAAGTGCTAATTTAGCACTCTTAAAGGGCCAATTTTGCAGTTCGTCATAACTACAGTTGTGAATGAGTCTGGAGAGGAGATCGCCACCCGGATACCCACTTCTTGGAGGGCCTGTGTGGACTACAGACGATTGAATGAGGCCACCAAGAAGGATTACTTCCCGCTACCATTTATTGATCAGATTATTGAGAGGCTAGCTGGGAAGAGTCATTACTACTTCCTTGACAGGTATTCTGGATACAATCAAGTGGCCATTGCGCCCGAAGACAAGGATAAAATGACTTTCACTTGTCCATTTGGGACTTATGCTTTCAGACGGATGCCCTTTGGTCTATGCAACACTCCGGCGACATTCCAGAGGTGCATGTTGTCCATCTTTTCGGACATGATAGCTGACTGTTTGGAGGTCTTCATGGATGATTTCTCGGTCTATGGTGACGGGTTTGATGCTTGTCTTGACTGCCTAGACCGAGTACTTTAGCGCTGCATAGAGGTAAACCTTGTACTATCTTGGGAGAAGAGTCACTTCATGGTGACTCAAGAGACGGTCCTTGGTCATATCATCTCCAACAGGGGCATGGAGGTTGATCCGGCCAAGGTGGATATCATTAGAAAACTCAATCCACCGTCCAATTTGAGATAGTCGCGGTCTTTTCTGGGGCATGTCGTTTCTACCGACGGTTCATTCATGACTTCAGTCGAATTGCCCGTCCGCTTACAGATTTGTTGACTAAAGACACTAAGTTCCTTGTAGATGATAAGTGTCTTAAGTCTTTCGAGACTCTCAAGAATTTAGTTGTCGAGGCTCCTGTCCTTCAGCCACCCAATTGGTCTCTTCCCTTTGAGATCATGATGGACGCTTCTGATTATGCCATTGGGGCTGTGCTTGGACAGAGGAGGGATGGATTACCCTATGCCATACACTACGCTAGCCGGACGTTGGATGCAGCTCAGAGGAACTACATAGTGACTGAGAAAGAGATGATAGTGGTAGTCTTTGCTTTGGATAAGTATAGATCTTACATTCTTGGATCTAGAGTGATAATATTTACAGATCACACTACCATTCGGTATTTGATGTCGAAGAAGGATGCCAAAGCTAGGTTGACCAGATGGATCCTTCTCCTCCAGGAATTTGATATTGAGATTAAGGATAAACCTGGAGTTAAGAATGTTGTGGCAGATCACCTCTCCCTCCTAGAGAACCTTGAGGAATTTGAGCCCATAGCACCTATTACTGAGACTCTTCCAGATGAGGCGATCCTTGCTATCACCTCTCTTCCATGGTATGCCGACATTGTGAATTACCTTGTTGCCAAATCTATTCCACAAGGTTGGCCCAGACAACGGCTTGAGACCTTCCTTGCGAATGCAAAGTCGTACCATTAGAAGGACCCTGTCCTTTATCATGAAGGAGGGGACAATATCTGGAGACAGTGCATTCCTCAAGATGAGCAACATAGCGTCCTCACCTACTGCCACAAGTTTGAGGCAGGAGGACATCATTCTGGGAGACGGACAACACAGAAGGTGCTCCAATCCGGCTTTTGGTGGCCTACCCTTTTCAAGGATTCTGATGAGTTCGTGAGAAGGTGTACTGACTGTCAGAAGATAGGCACTTGCGGATAGAGAGACATGATGCCCATGCAACCCATTTACTTTTGTGAGGTTTTTGACACTTGGGGGATTGATTTCATGGGCCCATTTCCTAAAAGTCAGGGATTTGAGTACATTCTGCTCGCTGTGGATTATGTGAGTCGTTGGGTTGAGGCCATCCCCGCCCGAGCCGCAGATGCTAAGACCGTATGTCGTTTCTGGAGGAAAAATATTATTTCACGGTTCGGGGTACCTAGAGTCTTGATTTCAGATGGGGAGTCTCACTTTATTAACGACAAGGTAAATGCCCTTACAGACGAGTTCAGTATTGACCATCATGTTTCCACGCCGTATCACCCTCAGACTAATGGTCTTGCTGAAGTATCGAATAGGGAGATTAAGATAATTTTACAGAAGGTAGTCTGCCCATACTGAAAGGATTGGTCACAACTTTTGGACTCGGTCTTGTGGGCTTACCGGACTTCCTTCAAGACACCATTAGGGACATCTCCCTTTCGCCTCGTCTATGGCAAGCCATGCCATTTACTTGTGGAGATAAAACATAAGTCACTTTGAGCAATTATAGAGTTATTATTGGATCCCAAGAGTGTAGGAGAGCAGAGGAAAGCAAAGTTGGCAGCCCTGGAAGAACTAAGAGATACAACCTTCTCAAGTGGCCTACAGTATAAGGAGAAAGTGAAAGTATGGCACGGTTCCTGAATCAGCCATAAACAATTTGAGCCAGATCAGCAAGTATGGTTATTTGATGCTAGGTTGAAATTATTCCCAGGGAAACTACAAAGTAAATGAAAAGGACCATATGTGGTCCAGAAGGTGCATGATAATGGTAGCATTGATATATCCGAACCTTCATCATCTTTCACTTTTAGAGTCAATGGTCAGTGCTTGAAACCATATCTAGATCATGACCCGCCGACCGTTGATGTTGTCCCGATTCATCTAGTATGAGACGTGCTCTTTGACTCACAACTTATGCGTCTCGTACATGATTATCACTTCTATCTTCCTTTGTACATATCCATTTGTCTATATCAGTCAGTCTTCCGTTAGGTCTGTCACCCCACCTTCATCCTATGATTTTGCTGTACTTAGGACACGCCTTGTCCTAAGTATAGGGGGGTGCACACATCGAGTTGTTCTCTTTTCTTCCTTTTCTATCTTCTTTATTCTTTGATCCTCTCCATTGTATCCTCTTCTTGTCTATACTTCGGGATATCTGACCCTAAGTATAGGGGGAGACAATCGGAGTATGATTTGTTCACTACCACCCTTGACCCTCCCTGCATTGTGTACAGTCTGCTATACTTAGGATTATTTGATCCTAAGTATAGGGGGGACGGTCGACTACTCATTCGTTCATTTATTCGTTTATATATTCTTTAGGCTTGCCTATACTTAGTACGAGTTATGTCTTCTCTTTCTCTCCGATCTATGAGGACATAGCTCAAGCTAAGTATAGGGGGGTCGTATATACTCCGTATATACTTCAGCCATAACTCGTACTTTCGTATTCTTACTAATAAAATGGCTAATTATACGTATAAAAATTCATCCAAAACCTTAATAAGAAGATGTTGATTATTCCGCAAATTCTTTTTTTGTATTTACTGATTAATAAATCAGGTGCAAAATGCTTTCAAAATAGTGTGAAAATCTGTTTGAAAAATCTTTTGGAAAATGTTTTGTACATGTTTTCAACCTTTGTAAAAATATTTTTGTTTGTAAAATTTTATTTTCTTTGTGTGAAATAAAATGTTTGAAAAATGATTTGCAAATGGTTTGAAAAATGGGTGGAAAAATATTTTGAAAAATCTATATATACTGTTTGAAAAACAATTGCAAAATGATTTTCAAATATGTGTACATGTTTGTAAAATATTTGTAAAAACTATTTTGGACTATAGTTTTCAAAAATTGTTTGAAAGACCTTTTCAAATGAGTTTGAGGAATACATACATCACACCTAAAATTGTTATATATATACCTATAAAATTGATCACTCACCCTATAAATTCTTGAAATCCACTTCTTGTAATTATAAGAAGCTTCCCCGTGTAAATATTTTTATCCTAGTTTTTATCCAAAACTTTTTGTTTTTAAAAAATCCCAAAAAGCATCTGCAAAATGAAAATACCAAAAACAGTTGAAAAATCTTTTTGAAAAATACAAAAAATGCATATGCATCATCTTTTCAAAAATCCATAAAAAGTTCAAAATCTTTGAAAATTGCATCACCAAAAATATTTTCTGCATATCATTTGCATATCATTAGCATTTTTCAGATTAAGTTTGATAGTTGAACAAGTCTAAGTAAAATCTGGATATTGGAGCTTGGTTGGACCTTAAAATCTACCTAATAACAGGAAGCTTATAGGAATTGGGTTTGAGGTACTTCAGGTCTAGTTGACTTAATTCTTTGTGGATCATGAGACTTGGTTTAATGGATTCTTGACTGCCTAAGTAGAGTGTTTATGAGCACACGCACGACTCTTGTTGATAATGACCTAACTTAGACACTTGCACCTTTCACATGGCTCAACTTAGTTGGAGTGGTGAGGGGATTGGATTTGCCGGTATGAGACGCACACAAGTGGAAACACTTGTCCTCCTCTAGGGAGGGAAGTGCACCCCAACCCGTCCAGTGATGAGGAAGTCTAAAGTTAGGAGGGTGTGGGTTGCAGTAAAGCTTCAAAAGAGGGATAGTCTACTGGCTCAAGAGGAAAAACTCCCTATGTAAATGCTGCTGTAAATAGTATCAAAAAAAATGGACAGGCCTGTACAAAAATAAAATGCCCGCAAAGTATGTACATATGTTGTAAAGTCAATAGGCAAGCTTGAGTTCCAAAGTCATATCATGTGAGCCTGCATTTGGATGACTTGACTACACTGGTCTTGCATCCTAGGATAGGTAGCTACACTGCCTACCGTCCATTCTTCTCTTCACCCCCTCCTCTTGAGCTGGTTGCCACTTGAACTTAGAAGGGAATACCCCGCTCCTCGAGGAAGGAGTTATTGGATTGGGGAATCATTGGATTGTCATACTGGAGAAGTCAGTCTCTTTGCCATTCTAGTAGGAGAGCCACTATCACTTACACTGTATGAGTCAGATTCATAGTCGTAAGGGTTTGCGTATGAGTTGAGATATTTCTGACCTGGCTATTGAGGAGACTTGAGCAGAGTTTTGAGATTCCCAGGGACTGTTGGATTTCAAATCTGGTTCTCATTAAGGTTCCTCCCGCACGAAAGTTCCAAAGGTCTAACTTAAGCTCCAAACTTTGATTTTGTGAGGACAAGTTTGATAATTAAATTTAATCTACATTTCTTCTTTTTCTTTTCTTTATTTTTCTTTATGCACTTATTGTATAAGTGTTTGCTAGGGACTAGCAAAGGCAAAGTATAGGAGGATGATGAATCCACATTTCATCATCTTTATTCTATCATTTTGGCCTCAGAAACCCAGGCAAATGCATGTAAATACCCTTAATTCTAGCATCTTAACATTTATACATGTGCATGTAAATAGTGTATAAAATACTGTATTTAAAACCAAAATTATAGAATAAATAAAAGAAAAGAAAAAGAATAAAATATTGTAAATATTTTATGACCCAAAACCCGAGACCTAGGCATCTTGATGAATAGGTCGACAAGGAATAAAATAGGGGGAGATAAGGGCCAGATACCTATTCATTCTATTCTTTCTTTATTCATTTTGGGACCTATTTTTGATTCCACTTTCTATACCTCAAATAAAGACATCTTGTACATGAAATTTATAGATAATTAAATAAATAAAAATACAAAATTGATTTCATGCAAAAACACTGTACAGATAAAAAGTTATGATCTGAATAAAAATCCAAAATACCAACTTCCCAGACCTGTATCTTGCAAATAAAAACTCAAAATGCACCAAACTCACCTGTAATTGTATATAATTTAAAATAAGCTATTTAATGAAGGTGGTTTCGCATTTGGCGGAGCTACGGTTTGAAAGTTGAGTTTTGGACCCCTATTGTATACTTGTACAGAATAAAATATTCATTTTATTATTTATTCATTATTTTCATAATTTTATATTTTTATAATCTTGTAAATATTATTTATAATAAATATGTATATTAAAATCAGAATAAAGATACAAAAGAAACACAAAATAAAATACTTGTGTAAATAGCATACCTAGGTATAATACCTATACCTATACCTATAAAATCACTATTTATATTTTATTATGTGTACAAAATACATCAGAAAAATAAAATAAAAATATTTTTAAGTGTATAAAGATATTTTATAAATTTATAAGAAACAAAAAATAAATAAATTAAATATACAAAATAAAAATAAAATAGTAAAATATATAGATATATATACCTATATAGTGTATAAAAGGTAACTTGTAATTATATACCTCTTAAAAATAAATAAAAATCACCATAAAATTCTTTACAAAATAAGAAACATTTTTTTTATTTTATAACCTAAAATTAATAAATTCATCTACTATTTTATTTTGATTTTACAAATAATTATTGCCTAGAATTTTCTGGTTGGTCCACGTGGACCAACCAGGACCAGTCAAGTGTTGACCTTGGTCAAGTACCTGACCGAGGTCTGCCACCGTCTGACACCCGATCTTTTGCCCTATTTCACGGATTTTTGGAGCCTGATCCCTTCTCCTTCGGGCGTCGACTCCTTCTTGAAACTTTGTCCTTGATCATCACTTGGCCACGCCAGACCTTCAGATCACGCAAAATCGCCATCATTTGCGCGTGGCCCTAGCTCGTAGAAGGCGCCACCACCTGGAATATATTTGACCTGCCATCTTGAAGCTCGAATTTGAACCCCCTTAGCACTCGCTTCGCTCCCGTTTTGGTGTCCTTGAGTGAGAGGAAGGTGACAGCTTCCGCCTCCGCGCGTCAGATCGGTCGAGCAAGCACCAGGGCGGCTCCACCACCTCCGGCAAGTCACCGCCGTCGAGGTCCTTCACCTCTGGTTCCTGCCATCGAGGTATACCCTTTATCCCCTTCCTTCTACCCTCATTCGATTCCCTTTAGTCAAAGGAATAGGTTAGCACCTTTAGATCCCTTTGCCGATCGTTCTCTCATCGTCTATCGATCATCGCCGAAGCGCACCTCCGGCCATATCTCCTCCGCATTCCACAGACCACCTCTGACTCCCACTTCGCCTCCGTGGGGTCCAGGCAGTTTGCCCTGGTCCCCTTTACCCCTTTTTGCAGGTCAAGCGCATAGATTAGAGCTTGGAGCTCATTTTGGAGCATCGCCAGAGGCACGTGAACCCAGTTCCCTCCGCCGCCTTCTTGGCGGCGCTTTGACGCCTCGCCGACGATGCTGAGCCTGCAGCATATTCCCAAACCTCCCAAGAGCACGCCCGACCATTCCTGAAGCTTCCAGAGTCCTGGAGGAGGAAGATCGAGGTCGAAGAAGTTCGCCTCGCCGGCGACTCTTCCCCGTTCTTCCGGACCCCTTCTCCGCCGTCTGATCAGGGTCTTGCTCCAGATCACACCACGACCATCAGATATTGGCCAACCTCTGCCGTCGATCATCTTCAACAGATATGATCCCTACCGTTCATCTGCGAACCGTCATCACGCGTTGTACGCGCGCCACGTGGATAAGTGACAGCCTCCCAGCCATCCGATCGCGCACGAGGAATATAACTGTGGGTATTTTGCACTCTACACCCCTACCCTTTTTGTATTTTAATTTAGTCCATGAACTTTCAGGCGTAGTTTAAATATTTTTGTAATATTTGCATCCAGACCCCCGTAGTTTTCATATTTGCATTTAGGTCTAGTCCACGTCACCTCACGTGACCTGTGCACGTGGGGTGATAGTCATTTTGCAGGGACCCCCCTTGGGGTTTGTCTATTTCGATTTGATCCATGAACTTTTTAATTAAGTTGTAATATTTTGTTAAAATTGCATCTGAGCCCCTAGAACTTTGTAAAATTACAAAAATACCCCTGCTAGGTCACATGCCTAGTGCGCGTGAGTTGGATATTTTGCATCGAACCACCTCCGGGTTTGGGTATTTATTTTTTTAGTCCAGAAATTGTATTTAACATTATATATTTTTGGAAAAATTGCAAGTAGGCCCTTGGACTTTTGTGTATTTACATTTATGCCCTTGCTAGTATTGTATTTTTGCTTAGATGTTTGTATTTATTTCATGCATCATTTTAACTCGAAAAATTACCAAAAAAATATCATAGGCTCCTGTTGCATTGTAGTTTAACGAATATTTTTAGTTTGCATTTTTATCGCATTTTCATATTTATAAAAAATCAAAAACATGCATTTTCAATATTGTTTGCATTAGAAAATACATAAAAATTATAAAAAGTCCAATAAAAATTCCAAAAAATCATATTTTATGTGTTTTAGTTTATTTTATTTTCTGACAAAAAATCCCTAAAAATTAAAAAAGAAAATCCCTAAAAATAGCAAAATTCTCAAAATCTTCATAAAAATCTAAAAAATCCAGAAAAACTCCAAAAATTGTGTTTCCTATCTCTGAAATTTCCTTATCCTATTATCTATCTATAAAAATTAATTTGAAAATTTTTCACTCCTGTTTGCTATTTTATTTCTATATTTTTGTCTCGCCTATATATTGTATTCATTGTTTTCAATATTTTTGACTTTAAAAATACCAAAAAATAGGAAAAATCTGGAAAAATTATAAAAACATTAGAATAACATAAAAATCCAAAAATATTTTATTTCCTAAATTTTGGTTATTTTTACCTATTTTTATAAATAGTTTGTCACTCTCTTTCTTGCTTTGTATCTATATTCTATTTTAAAGAAAAAGGAAAATATAAAAGTATAAAATATAAAAAGAAAATATAAAATCAGGAATTAAAAATCCAAATATAAAAATATAAATATTAAATATATATATATATATATATATATATATAACTAAAAACCCACACAAATTTGTACATCCATAAGCAACTGCTCACTTTCACATTGATCTCTGTGCACTCCTGCCTTGTTCTATCTTGTTTGCTCTCTGAGTTCGACACTCTACACATACTTGCACTATACACACTTATTGTAGAGTTATAATAAATTTTAACTCCACCTTGCTTCTCATTGCTTGATTAATACCGTGGGTTAATTGTTGACTAACCCGGGTTTCGTGAGCGATCGCCGCAGCGACTCTTGTCTCCGCATTGTGTGAGATATTTAGACCCTCGCAAAATCCGAGTTATCACCTGACACCAGCTACACATGAACATGGTGAACTCAGTATACATGAGCAACGGGTGCAGTCACGGTAGGTATCTTTATCTTAGATACCTTCTCAGTCAACTCCTCCATTAGTCTGGAAATTTTGAAGACGCTCCAGTCCAACTCATCAATCCTCCTATCAATCCTTTCGACTACTGCAAGCTTGTCCTCAAGGAGTCCCATAATAGGGACCACATCTTGAGAGAGATCGACTACAAATGATTTCCCCCTCCATATAAGAGTGAACTTGGGGACTATGCGTATGCCCTGCTGATTGATCTGAAAAATCACCCTTTTAATTTGAATATCGTGTCGTGTTTGTTTTAATCGGGCAATCAAGATCGATAAAATTTAATTGCACGAATCGATGAATCGATGAATTAATTATTGTGTGGTTTGATGTTTTTTTAACCTGGACAAGCCCCAGGGTCGACTCAAGGAGGCAAAGGAACAACTTCAGATCAAGATAGATGAATTAGCTCACGGTTTTCAAAGCGATTTTTTTGTAATTCTTTTATGCAGTAAAAATGCCAAATGCAAAATGCTATTGAATTAGGTTATTAAGAAATCAAGTAGTTTAGCCAAATTAATTTTAATTCGAAATTAATCCCATTCAGCCAAGTTACATTTTTCCTGGAAACATAATCCAATGATGAATGCAAAATGTATTTTTTTTTGGAATTTTTGGATTTAAGATGCATAAATGAAAAATGCAAACTTTTTGGGGTTTTTATGCAACATTTTTGTGTAAATAGAGTGCAAAAATTATGAAAAAATTACTGGATGTGGAATTTTGTGAAATTAAGCTAACTAATCTTTTTGGAATTTTCCGATAATATGTGTTTTTTATGAATTTTTTAATGAAAATAGAGTGATTGTGTGTATTTAATTCATAATAAATCCATGAAATCAAATTTTCTAGAAGAAAAATTATCTCAAATAGATATTTTCTTGTGCAATCCAAGAGAATTGAATTTTCATAAAAATATTATTCACAGATTTAATTAAAAATCAATTACAGAAATTGCTCTATGATTTAGTTTATGCACAAGATAACTCCAATTTGGATGAAATTTGGTCAGTAATCTAAGAGCACCAAGTGGCATTATATATGATTTTTTCACAATTTTTGGAGTAATACAAAATTAAATATGAATCACAGATCAAGAAATGGGTAAAATATCCAAATTTTCACCAAAATAATTTTAATTAATTACCCAATGCTCAAAAAATTCTAACTAAATAGGAAAAATGTACAGAATTAAGTTCTCAATAAAATTATACTTTTCATTAAATAAAATGATGAAAAATGATATCCAAATTTGTGCTCAAAGTTAGGGTGGTGTTTGCAATATAGAAAGTGAAAGTTAACAGAACAATGTGCACAAAGACACTTTTGCAAAAACTACAACTTGTAGGAAAAAGTGTAATTTTCACAAATAAATAAATAAAAAGATGAACCTTCGGGGACGTGGGTTCCCAAATTAGAACCCAACATCTAGGGCAACGGCGCGGCGGGCGACGTAGCAAGGGAGCACGCGTTGTGGCTGATCTTTACAACGGCAACCGACGTGGGGCAGCGTGGGAGGCGTGCACGGGGAGGATGGCACATGGCGCAGAGGCAGGCAGCAACCATGCGCAGAGGCTGACGTGCGATGAGGGGTTGCGGGGATGATGGAGGTTCATGCGATGGGGGCGCTGCTCCCGCGGTGGCTGGCGATGGCTGGGAAGAGGTGGTTCTCCTGGAGTCACGCAGGGTCTGGGTGGAGGTTGAGGGGGAGTGGCACGTGGGTGCAGGAGCGGCGACGGGCGGAGGTCGCGTGCTGGTCGGCGCGAGGGCTAGACCAGGAAGTGCCAGCAACCGCGGTTGGCGATTGGATATGCAGCTATAGGAAGACAGCAACGATCGGCCTGGAGGTCGCAGCGGAGGCTCTAGGAAGGTGCGGTGGCTGGCGAGGAGCCGTGTGGCAGAGCGTCGTTGGGAGGGCTTGCTCGGGGAGGAGCCTATAGCGAGGCCGCTGGCTGAAGACTTCTAGCGGCGCGGCCGGGCTCTGGGCGGGCTGTGGCAGTTCCTGTTTTTTTTTGCAATTTTTTTATTATATTTTTTTGTAAACAAGAAATGGATATATGAAAAGGAAGAGGTGATATGGATGATTGTGGTGGTTTGTGATGATTGTGATATGAATCAACACGGGAAAAAATGTTAGATAAAAAAATTGAAGAAAAGTAGAGGGATTGCTTACTTGTGATTCGCCGGAGTTTGGAGGTGCTATGCTGCAATTCCGATCGTCGCCTCGAGAAGGATGGCAGAATCCTTTGAAGCGAAGCGAGCCTGCTTGGAAGCTCACGACACGTCAATGTGGTACCATGGATCTTGCCAGAAAGGTTATCATCACTCAACTTGTCTCCTTCAGCTGTCACCTGTAGGTTAAAGGGGCTCGACCTCTCTTCCCTCGAATCAGCGGATGATGTGAATCGGGGGAGGAGGAGACAATAAAAAGAGGAGAGGGAGGAAGTTGGAAAGAAAGTAAAGAAAATGGAGTGGTGGAGGAAGCGGTGACTTGGAGTGGAGGACAAGTAAATGAGAAGAAGTAAAGGGGGAAAATAAATAATAAACAAAATAAGTAGGCTAAAAATTAAAGAAGAGAAAATAAAATAAAATGGAAAAATAAAAAAATTAAATAATAATAATAATAAATAAAAATAATAAATAAATAAAAATCATTAAGAAAATAATAAATTATAAAATTAAAAAATGGGGGTGACACATGGCGGTTCCAGGAGCAGCCACGTGTCACTCCCAAAAAATCCAAATTTAAATCAAAAAATCAAAAAGAAATATCAAGAGGGTCAAATTAAAAAGTGGTCAACACAAAAGTTACTCGTCTCGACGATATATATAACTTTTGTGAAGGACTGAATATCAAAAGAAATCATATATAAAAAGTGTATTTTTTGGGTGGTATCTTATAGGTATAAAATACTGTGTTTTTTTGTCTTCTATATTTTTTGTCATTTTTAAATAATATTAAAATAAAAAAATCAGGAAAAATATGTAACAAATATTTATAACTTATTCTATTTTTTGGATTTTTAATAATTTCAAAAATAAAGAAATAAAATGCATGGTATTTTGGTCAATATGTATAATATACAATAGGAGCCCAAAACCCAAGTTTCACATACGATATCCAATTTTTATGAAATTGGTCTTGTTGTGAAGGTCTTTGAATGTATAGACCTAAATCAGATACTGTATGAGAGATATGCACATTTTAAGGTTCATATTCACAAACTTGGATTTGGGTTTTATTGGTCAATTTTACAAGTTAATATTTTTTTGATATTTTTCCTTTATTAGTGTTAGTAATATATACACTATAGAGTTAATTTTATTGGATTTGGATTTAGTATAAAATAGATACATATAGGTGAATTTTAGCTAATATACACGTGAATAATTACAAGTGAATTTGGCTCCTTATTTAATGCAAAAATAAATGCTAAAATGTCTATATTATTAACATATGCATGAGTGATAATTATGTAATATAAGTGGAAATATGCAGCTAATTACTCAGGAACAAAGCTCCATTTTCAACTTTTAGAGTGATGAATCACAGATTCATCACCTGCCGGCGGTCTGTGGGCGACCAGTCTCAACCATCTGCTCGAATACCCACCAGACGGTATCCACTCCACATGAAGTGTAGTTGTCTCCACAGGCAACGCTCACTAAATCTTGCATCTCACGGTTTAGACCGGTGAAGAACGATTGGACCAAGATATTATCATCTAGACCACGACAAGGACATTTCTGCAAGATGTCCTTATACCTCTCCTAGGTGCCACAAAAGCTTCATGGGGTAGCTGGGAAAAGCTAGTGATGCATGTCCTCATCATGTTAGTCCTACTTAGGGTGTAGAGCTTCAAAAAATGATCCTTGAACTGGGCATAGGTGTTGACTGTAATTTTCAGATTCTTCACCCAGTAGTCGGCTTTGCCACCCAAGGCAAATAGAAGGGATGTGAGCCTAATATAATCCTGGCTAACATTAGCATGTCTAAGGTTAGCGTAGACGATCTCAAAGTCCCTTAGGAATGCATATGGCTCCTCAGAAGCATTCCCATCAAAGTGCGGCAACAAGTTCAGAACCGTAGCTTCAACTCAAAATCGACTCCAGGTTCGGTCGGACTCAAATAATTTCGAATTCTGTAGTATCTAGGGTTGTACGCCGCATCCATTGGTGGTTTGACCCCAACATTGAGTTGTCATAGATGAGCTCGAAGTAAGGCTTGTTGTTGTTCAGTTTTAGCTAGTCTGGCTAGTATCATTCTCATGGGGTCCTCAGGGTGTTCTTCTTCCTCTTATTTCTTTTTCGGCAGCATTTTACTTGAATCTTCTTTAGGGCCTTAATCAACAATGTGGTCTTGATTAGAACATGATTTAGGAATGAACATATTCTCACTGAGGCGAAGGTCTTCCTCGGTGAGGTGGGAGGAGAGAAATGGAAGGGTTTGAAAGTGACCTTCTCGAGAGTGAGTGATCATGAACCCCAGAGGGTCATGAGTCCATGTTGGCCCAAGTTGTGACTAGACCTTTGAAGACATACTTATTGGAGGGTTCAACGAGAGATTCTCGAAGTCCGAATAAATATCCCCCAATCAGTCATCTTCGATGGCGAAAGAACCGATTAGAACACGATATTCAATGAGGTGCTAGTTCTATGATGCACTTGAATGTGCAGAGAATACTCACACAATACAAATGCAATGCAAAAACCCCAAATTCATGAACTCCACACATGAGGGCCGTAAAGGTTCGACCGAATTATCTTATTAGTTTTAGTTGGTGATAAATGTAAACTTTGAAAGATTAACGAGCTCTTAGGTACCTGCATTTCCCTATAGACTGGCCCGATTCTTATGACTAGTTGTACCCATTTTCAGCCAGTATGGGAGTAAGTACAGAACGTAAAAATATGGCTACCCGTTACTTGAGGACGGGTCCTTACACAGTGTCCTCTAAACCACCCACTCTGCCAAAGAAATCCAGACCATTTACCGGCTACCCATAGATCCTCACTGAGAAGTAGCTAATCATTTTTTTTGTAGAACAAATAGTCTATATGAAAATCCTTGCTTGACTCTATCCTAGTGCCATCTCTCTCTCACTTGCAAGTAAGATCAGACAATGAGGGCTTTATGTACATGTAAAACAAGGTTCTTTCTATTCCAATTTAGTTTAATCAATCTGCTCAATTCACTCCTAATTGTCACTTGAAATTTAATCTGAACACAACAAAGCACGTCTACCAATCAATCCCAATTTCCTTTTAAATCCTAAGTTGTAAAACATGGGAGGAATAAAAATCAGAATGCTAACGTGGAACGACGATGCATGCTCAAAGGAAGGTATACTTACAATGTCTCCTAGCACTCTCCATCCGTTATACAAAACTAAATTTTTCAATTTACACTAAATGCATGCAGATCAAGAAACCACACCTAAACAAAATACTATTAGTGGGGAAGAAAAGAGTTTAATTTGTCTAAGTAGTACATGTCTATGCATGTCTCATTTAGGATCTTAAAAGATGTGAATCTTCCAAGATGTGTGGCTAAACTACGAATGGCACATACAATTTTGAAATTAAAGTGCCGTGTGTCTATCCTAATTTCTTCACTCAAGTCGATTCTGACCCTCAACAGATAGTGAAACAAGTCTCGACACACCACAAAATAATGTCCAAGTCCAAGTACAAACGTGAGATTCCAAACTAAATCTGCTGGAAATGTGCAATATTTACAAAATAAAATAAATACAGAAAATAAAATCCTAAGGACTCTACACTCTTTCACGACTCGACTCGATCTTAAATTTATGTGAATCCTTCAATCAACTTATTTCCCCAAAAAAGCTGGCCTCCAATGCTCTTGAGTTGCTCGTCCACCTAAGTGGCCGCTCTGTCACGTCGGGTCCCTTGCACAAAAAATAAGATGGTGGCCAGAGAGAAAGACTCAAATAAAATAAAACAAAATAAAGTAAAATAAATAAATGTAGAAAACAAACAGAGAAATATACACAAGAAAGTCGGGGGTCAGACTACTGATGAATTTGCATTTCATCATATTTATTCATTTATTTTAGCTTAGAATCCATTATAAAACACATGTATATAATAATAACTCCATATTCTTACTAACTTGCATCTGTGTGTAAATATTGTACATATATTACTATTTTAACTTAGAATAAATAATAAAATAAAGGAAAAATAAAGAAAATAAAAAAAGAGAGAAGATTGTATATATGTAATAGATACAGGCTGACCCCAACCCCGAGAGAAGGTCAAGACTTGACCTGATCGACCATGAATAAATTAGAGGGAGATAGGGTCCTTAATCAGAAAATTAAAAAAAAAGTATTTTATAAATACTTCTCATCTCTCGTGTATATTTGTATACTTACACTATTTTATTTGTACAAAAATTGAACTCAAATTAAGTAATTTTTAAAACAAAAGTTTTAAATAAAAGTGTTTCCTAAATAATAAAAATAATTACAAAATTAAATCATGTACAGAATAAAAGTAGCCACATCCGCAAAAAGTAATAAAGCAATAATTGAAAGACCAATTCCAGCTCCACATGAACTCAAATTAAACCAAAACCACTTCCATTGTATTCTAAATTAAATTATCTTTAAAATGGCAATGGCTTCATAATTTTTGAAGTAATGATTGATAAGTCGATTTTCTGAGGTGGTTTTTGCAATTTGACCATGTATTTATTGTAGTTATTTTTTATTTTTATTTTTTTGTAAATATTATATTTTTAATAATTGCAAATATTGTTCACAAGTAATTTATAGTAAATAAAAATTTTTTTATATAAAATTATTTTTATTTTTACATGTATATAATGCACTATATGTATGTATCATATATATATAAACTTTTTCATTAAATAACTATCTCAAAAAATTAAATAATTAATCTTTATTTATTAAATAAATAAAGTGTCGAAAATAATTCATTAAATTAATTAATTGTATATAAAAATATACCATATGTGTATAATCCAATAATTAATTTACCTTAATTATCCACCATTAAATAGGCTCTTTAATTTTTGATTATTAATAATTACTATAATTGTAATTATGAAAATTCATTTTTTATTTAATTTATTTAATTTTTTAATTCCACAACTAAAAACCTTCCTCTTTTGTAAATATCTTCCTTTTTTGGATTTCATCTTCTTTCTAATGGGTCTCCTTTCCTTCATTATTCCTTGATCCATCTTTTGGAGAGGAGCCTAGTTTTTCTGAGAGCCATCTTGTAGAAGAAGGACGCCCAGCCTCCAAGTCGTCCAGTGAAAGCGAGGCGACACTTGTCGAGGTGATTACGACATTCTTCCACTCTAAGGTGAGATCCATTTTTAATTTTCATGTTTTTAATCTAGGATTAATCATAATTTAAATTTTCTCATTCATATATTGTTGTCATTATATATATATATATATTGATTTTAGTTGCTAATCATTGATCATCACGATTTAATCTGCCCACAAATGCATTTTTTCATCTCATTTTCTCAATCCACACATGTTCTCATTCTACCTCACACAATCTCTCAACTCCGGCCATGTACGGTGACCGGAGAACTGGATCTATCTTTCCATTTTATCGTCGGATCCCCATTCACATCTATTTCATTTTTTTATTTAAATAAGCAGAGCCAATGAGTTGTGCTTGAGTCCTCATTTATTACGTAGAATTAAAAAAATATAGTTTTTTTCTCTAACATTTGTTTTAGAGATATTTAAAAAAATATATCAAAAATTATCTCTACAATTTCTATTTTAAAAATATAATAAAAAGGTTTTTCTTGACTTTTTTTAAAAATATTAATAAAAAATAATATAAAAAAATTTTCTGCTGTTTCTATTTCAAACATAATAAAAATAATAAAAAAAGCAGTTGCAGTATGCGCCGCCCTTCTAACCGTAGGCAGTGCCCGCTGCCCATCCTTCACCACCTGTCGCAGCCAACCGCAGAGGTAGGCCCTCTCTGTTTGGAGCGCCCGATCCGCCGCCACACATCTCCGAGTGTCGCCCAACGTCCACTAACCTCGCCACAGCCGTCCGCGCGAGGCCGTGTAACCGCCAGAGGCATACATGGCCGTCGCCCCCGTCACCACCCGCGGTTGTGGCCCGCACCACCACCGACTTTGACCGCGACGCCACTAGGGACCTGCAAGAGCTCCTCCGCCGTAGGGAGCGCGTACCACTGATGAATCCATGATTCATTAACTTTTCTGTCGCATTTTGTCTTAAAACCCTTAACAAATGCATGTAAATATTCATTAATTTCCATCTTTTAACAAAACTTCATTCATGCATAAATATTCACTTTTAACCATCAGAATCATGTAAATAAATAAAGAAAAAAGAAAAAGAACAAAAGGCAGATTGGATATATGTACATATATACAATACGATTTAAAATATAAATATAACTACTTGATATATTTATAGCCTAACCCACGAGACCAAGTCAGTATGGATTGGTCGATAAACCAATAAGTAGGGGGGGATAAGGAAAGAAAATCTAAAAAAATAAATTAATACCCACACCATGTACATATGTCATTATTTATAAAATAAATACAAAATTTCAAAGAGTTTTAATTAATTCATATACATATTTTTCACCAAACTCTTTTCCTAATTATTTCTAAAAATGTATATAAAAATATAAAAATAAGTTAAAAATATTACCCTGTATATATGCCAAGAAATCCTACTTGTAAATTGTCAAAATCTCAACTTCCGAACATCATAACTTCTTCATACGAACTCCAATTTCACTCTACTCACCTTTAAAGTTCATAAAATAATATTCTCTAATTAATAATGGTTTCATCGAATTCGGAGTCTGTTTGCAAAAAGTCGGTTTTGGGACCAAAAGACAACGGGGTTTCTGGGCTATTTATTTTATCTAGAACACATTATTTATAGTTTTCTTAATTTTATAATTTCTAATTATTTTCATGACCTTGTAGTTTAACCCTAATTTATTTTAGAATTTTTGGAGTTTATTTATTATTTTAATAAAATCAAAAACCCTAAATTATAGGTAAAAATGAACTGACTAAGTAATACCTATATTTATTAATATATGTAAATTAATTTATTAAAATCCCTAAAAATTTACAAAACCCTTATTTATTATTCTAATAATTAAGAAAATAGAATTAATATTTATTTATTAAATTAAAATTTAAAACCTATATATATATACATATTTATTAATATAATATTTATATTTTGAATAATATTGATTATTTATAAAGGTAATTATTCCATAAATTAGATAATTAATTTACTTACATTTCTTGTATTTATACCTATTCAAAATAACATTATTTATTATTTAATAATGAATTTACAAGTACTTTTAATATCTGGGCCAACCAGGTGCTGACACTTGTCAGCACCTGGCTCATCTTCCTCAAGAAGCTGTTCAGCCTTCTGTTCTGGACGACCGTCTTCAACAATTTCTCCTGCGCGCATCTTCACTCCTCCAGGCTATTTAAATCGACAGATCTCTTCTTCTAACTACCATCTCCATCGCCAACCCTTAGATCCAACTTGGAGCTCACGAAATCATTCTATAAAAACCCTCCAAGTTCGCCATTTTTCCAACTAACCTTCCAACTACCCAGGACTTCCAGATCCAGCAGCCGACCCCTTCCCTTTCTCACCTTATTCCGGCCATCGGTGGTGGTGATAGCACCTAGGAGAGGCTTCGCGTGGAAGAAGGACGTCGGAGGAGGAGTTCAAAGGTGCATCACCACCTTGAATCGCAGCATCACGCCACGTCGAGCTCCGAGAAGACCGCTCATTGAGCCATTACCAGGAGGTCATACACCTCCAGTTCCCAGGTCAGTTCATTTGATTTTCATCATATTATTTCTAGATCATTGCACCACGATTAGCGTGGATAATCCCGTGATTAGTTAGTTCATCCCTTAGGCTTAGACGCTCATCCAAAATCCCTCTTCATTTCATTTTAAATCCACTTCGAATTGCGTCTCATTTTATCGCCATTCTCATGCACCTCAGACATTTCTTCTGGAAATCGTTGTTTTGATCTTGCAAAAACTAATCTTGTGTCCGATTTTATCATAAATCGAGCACATAAATCTTTTATTTGCAGATCCATCTTGAAACTGGAGCAATTTCACATCATCTAGAGTTCTCATTTACACGGAAATCAATCTCAAAGAAGGGGTGTCAGACTGCAATAACTGTTCCTCAGACCAGGCTGCAGAGGATCACCACCTTCATCGCCTCTCCACCGCCGCTCGGAGACGCTTCCGACCACCTTCCATTGCGGGCGAGCTCGAGGGGTGGAGGAGCCACCCCTCTGGCCCCGTCGGAGAGCCAGATCAGCCCCGAACGCCTGAGAGAAATCGGAGAAGATGCGAGCTTCGTCAGTTGCTCAACAAATTCAAGAACAGCAAGAACGCCCCAAGCGCACAGGTTTCCGATACGTGGCACTCGCATAATCGTCAGATCAGCACTGAATGTTATAATCTCGAATGTTAGTTCTGAAACGGTGGAGAAATTGCTTCATAAATCCAGAGAGTTTCCAGAATTTACCCTCGCTCCAGAAGGTTTCCGGAAATTACATTTAGGTCCCTCTACAGGGACCTAAATGTAAAACACTTTTTTTACAGAACAATCCCTACAAGGACCCAGTTGCAACAATTTTTATAGTTTTTCTTGCGCTTATACCCCTGGGTTGTAGGGGATTATTTTTGGATCTCGTTTGACCTCATTTTTTGTTGATTTCTTTAGGGTAGTTACACAACTACCCCATCAAGATTTTCAAGTATTTTTCCATGTATTTTTCTCATGTTTTCATCGTGTTTTAATTCTTCGAAAACCGACTCTGTTTTGTTTTGTTTTGTTTTCGTGTGTAGTTCGAGTCCGTTGCTCGGCTTTTTACCTACTATACTATATCACCTATATTTTACCTATATTCCACCTATTAATTAATAAATAAATCTTCTGAAAAATATCCCTTTTGAAAATTAAATAAAAATTTGAAAAGATTAAAATCAAATAAAAAAATTAAAAATTAAAAATCAATAAAACTTGTAGCTTTCCTTTGATCGCTTTAAGAAGAGGTAAAATAAAATCGCGAAAATATTCTCCTAAAAAATCAAAGCCCTCTATTCTGCCTCCTTGAGTTCGACCCAGGCACACTTACCTGGATAAAAAAATAGTGTAGGTTTTCTTTAGAAAACCGAATTTGTTTGATTCGAGTTAAGATCTTTTTCACGGCTTTTCTACACCGACAACTTTATTTTCTAAAAAGCCGCGATCGGATTTTAACACTTATCAAAATAGATCCGTTGTCGGGGAGGCATTAGAGTATTTTGATTTTTTTATATCTTTGTGATTTTATTTTCTCTCTTCTTTTTGTTTGGTTTTTCATAGCTTTTCGTACGGTTTTTCGTACGGCTTTTCTCGATCGACTTCTTTTTGTTTTCGTAGTTTTCTTTCGACTTTTCTTACGGTTTTCTTGACTCTTTTCTCGTTTGATTTTGTACGGCTTTTCGTACAGCTAATCAAGTTTTGCAGGGCCTGTAGGATCAACCGGCTTCTTAGGAAACCGAATCAGTTGAAAGAGCAGAGGCCGGCTTCTTCTTCACGAGTCGGCTGCAGAGGGCAGAATTTGAGTAATGTAATTTTTGTAAAAGAGAGAGAAGAGAGGGAGAGAAACTGTACTGAACTCTAGTAGTGTAATCCCCCTACTTATTGGTTTGTCGACCAATCCATGCTGACTTGGTCTCGGGGGTTAGGCTATAAATATACCTTGCAGTTATATTTATATTTTAAGTCATATTGTACATATATACATATATCCAATCTTCCTTTTGTTCTTTTTCTTTGTTCTTTATTTATTTACATGATTTTGATGGTTAAAAGTGAATATTTATGCATGAATGAAGTTTTGTTAAAAGATGGAAATTAATGAATATTTACATGCATTTGTTAAGGGTTTTAAGATAAAATGCGACAGAAAAGTTAATGAATCATGGATTCATCAACCCCCTATACTTAAACTTTGCTAGTCCCTTAGCAAACACTTATTTGAAAAGTAAGTGAAAAAGAAAGAAAGTTAGAATGAATTTGTTTTCCTAAACCAATTCATGAGAACAGACAAAGGACAGAGCTCGATCGGGCTTGAAACAAGCATTTTGTCGGAACCTTAACTAGGATTAGGATTTTATCCTCAACAGTCCTCAAGTTCCACAATACCTTACTCAAAATAACTTCTTTGGCTAGTTCAGACTCACCTATTCATATCACAAACTCTATCATCCTTGAAGTCAACTTGTACAGTGTGTGAATTGATTTAGCTCTTCCTGCTTAGAGAACCAAAGAAACCGTCCATCCCGGCTATACACTTCTATGGCTTCCTCATCCCGCTACTCTTTCCTCGGAAAGGGAAGTATTCCCTTCTGAGTTCAGTTCTGCTATGTCCATAATCGAATATAGATAGAAAGTAGAAGAATGAGAAACGAAGTGGAGTGCGTCCAGTGTAGACGCATCTCCTTGTGAAGCTCAACCGGTGTAGCTAAGTCTTCACTAAGATGTGCAGGCATTTTTGGTGGAAGCTTGGACCATTGTGGTCTTATTTGGTGGCTTCTTCTTTGAGTTGACTTTGTAATTTGCTTGCATTGCATTCATCTTTTTGTGCCTCGACGAATATAGCATCTTTTTATTCCATCCTTTTTTTGAGGTCTTAGAAAAATTGTGTCAGCAGATCCTTCCCTCATCCGAAGCAACTATCGCAACCCCAAATTCTCCCGTCTTTAGACGTCAATGCCGCAAAGATAAGGATAGAAACGCACTACCAAGATGTACTGCCCTTCGTAACTCCATGCGAGTCGAGCTAAGTGCAAAGTGCATGTGTTCAAGATTGGTTCACTAGTGTAGAGTTGTACGGATGACACCAATTGGTCTACTTAAGCACATGTGACTTGATTTCCCGAATATGGTCTTATGGAACCCAAAGATTTTAAGTCAAAAGACCTGAAGAGTCTAAATTCCAGATCCTAACTAAGCTCCTTACAACGAGAGTTAAAGGCCGTAATCAAGCTCCATCCTTTAGACTAGACTCATTCCTTAGTTCCAGAAATCAAACTTATTCTGAAAAATGCGAATGCAAATGCAACCATGTTTTTGTAAAGTATATTTTCTGAATTTTACTCATTTTTATGGATTTTAAGGATTTTGTAATTTTTATGATTTTTAGGACTTTGTATTTTTATGGATTTTATGATTTTTATAAACAAGTTTTTATACAAGAATTTTACAAGATATATGTTATTCGTATTAAGTATCTAATTTATTTTACAGATTTTATCTACAAAGGATTTTATAAGGATTAAATGGTTTTTACACCTGTTTTAATAAAGAGGATTTTAAATAAGTATTATAGAAATTTTAAATACATATTTTAAGTACATATTTTAATTACAATTTTTAAATACAAGTTTTAAACATATTTTACTTATTTACAAGGATTTTATAAATAATATATAAATATATAAATGGATTTTAATTTAACCCTTACCCACTTTTTATGGATTTTATAGATATAGAAAATACATAAAAGTACGAGTTATGGACAAAAGTATATATACAATATATACGCAGCCCCTATACTTAGCTTGTGCTATTTCCTCATAGCGTCAAAAGAGAAAAAGGAGGACATAACTCGTGCTAAGTAAAAGTGGGTGAAAAAGAATAAAGGGTATAAGTCAGTCAACCCCCCTATACTTACAATCAGGTCATCGTAAGTATAACGGGAGAGCAAAAACGGGATGACTGAATGAAAAAGAATAAATAACGAAAGTTCAAAATAAAAAGAATACAAAATCATCGAAATCACTCGGTCTCCCTTATACTTAGGATAAGACATCCTAAGTATAGAGAAGAGTGTAGCCAAAAATCGGAGACCAGTGATTTGTGAAAAAGAAAGGCTATACAAAAAGAATCTTAACAAAATATAAAACATGAATCAGCGAACAATCAGTCCCCCTATACTTAGGATCTGGTATCCTAAGCATAGAAGACGAGCAAAAATGGGGATAATTGTGGTCTACGAATAAAATACAAGTGTTGTGGATCTCCAGAATCGAATGGCTCAAAAGAATTTGTACATGATAAGATGAGGTGAAAGGATGATTATGAATCCTATACAAAATAGATCACTTCAGTACGGGCCAGATGATCAGTAGTTTCGACGAAGTGCTTCAGCATCTGCCTGTTAACCACGAACGGCTCTGCACCAGGTGACACATCTGATATTGCTATACTGCCATTGTCGTGCACCGTTCTGACTACAATAGGTCCTTCCCACTTGCTTTTTAATTTGCCAGGAAAAATTCTCAATCTCGCATTGAACAACCAGACTTTCTGCCCCGGGACAAAGATCTTGTGCCGAATATGTCTGTCATGCCATTTCTTCACTTTGTCCTTATAAATGAGTGTGTTCTCGTATGCTTGATTTCAAATCTCTACCAGCTCATTCAGATCTATCTTTCTCTTGGCTCCTGCTTTCTGTGCATCCATTAATATTTCTCGAATTGCCCATTCGGATTTGTGCATGATCTCTACGGGCAAATGGCACGACTTTCCATAAACCGGTCTGAAGGGTGAAGTACCTAAGGGATTTTTGTACGTAGTACGATATGCCTAAAGAACCTGATCTAGAAGTAACGACCAGTTCTTCCTATCCGGTCATACTAGTTTCTGGAGAATTGATTTCACCTCCCTATTTGAAACTTCAGCCATGCCGTTCGTCTGTGGGTGGTAAGGAGAAGCTACTCTGTGATCAATGTCGTATTGCTTCACTAGCTTTTTCATTTCCTTATTAATGAAATGGCTGCCCCCATCTGAAATAAGAATACGTGGGATCCCGAACTACGAAATAAGATGTTCCCTTAGGAACTTACAAACTATCTTACTGTCTACGGTTCGTGCGGGTATAGCCTCCACCCATCTACTAACATAGTCTACATCGAGAAGAATGTATTCAAAGCCGCTGCTAGAAGAGAACAGTCCCATGAAATCAATGCCCCGTGCGTCAAAGATTTCTAAAATAATGGCAACTAGCATCTCTAGCACTGACTGTCCCTACAGCTCTCTGACAATCTGAGCAACTCTTTACGAATGTGCAAGCATCTCTAGTAAGAGTCGGCCACCATAATCCACTCTGAAGTACCTTCTGCGCTGTCCTCTTCCCTGAGTGATGTCCTCCTGACTCTAAAGAATGGCATAATGTGAGGACACTATTATATTCCTCCTGAGGAATACAACGCCTGTAAACACAATCCGGTCCTTCGTGAAAAAGAATCGGATCCTCCCAATGGTAGTATCGTGCCTCAGAAACTAGTTTTTCAACTCGGTTTTCTGGCCATCCTTGAGGGCTTTTCTGTGTGACCAGAAAATTGACAATATATGCATACCATGGAAGTTCGGTAACCGCAAAGATGCTCCCGTCAAGAAATCTCTCTGCGATCTCTAGCGTGTACTCATCTGAAGTCTGATCTGATTGTAATCGGGAGAGGTGATCAGCTACCACATTCTTTACCCCAGGTTTATCTTTGATGTCCAGACCGAATTCCTGAAGTAATAGAATCCATCTAAAAAGACGTGCCTTAGCATCCTTCTTTTCCATTAGAAATCGGAGAGTTGAATGATCAGTATAGATTTTGATTTTCGAGCCAAGAAGATATGATTGGAACTTATCTAACGCAAACACTACTGCCAACATCTCCTTTTTTGTCACTGTGTAATTTCTCTGAGCATCGTTTAAGGTTCTGCTGGCATAGTGAATTGCAACGGGAAGTCCATTCCTCCTCTGTCCTAATACAACTCCGACCGTAAAATCTGAAGCATCCATCATGATCTCGAAGGGTAGAGACCAATCAGGCGGCTGTAGGATAGGAGCACTGATAATCTTCTCTTTCAAAGTGAGGAAGACATTAAGACATTTATCATTTAACACGAACTCGATGTCTTTGCCTAGTAATTCAGTTAACGGTCGGGCAATCTTGGAGAAGTCTTGGATAAACCGTCAGTAAAAGCCGACATGCCCCAGAAATGATAGTAACTGTTTGATGTTGGATGGTGGTTCGAGTTTCTTGATGACATCCACCTTGACAGGGTCAACCTCCATGCCTCGCTGGGAGATGACGTGCCCCAACACGATCCCATGAGTAACCATAAAATGGCTCTTTTCCCATGACAGAACGAGATCTTCCTCACAACACTTTTTCAGAAGCAGGTCTAGGTACGCTAAACAATCATCAAAGGACTCACCATAGATCGACAAATCATACATAAAAACCTCTAGAAAATCACCGACCATGTCCGCAAAAATAGCAAGCATGCACCTCTGGAAAGTAGCAGGAGCATTACACAATCCAAAGGGCATCCGTCTAAAGGCATACGTGCTAAACGGACATGTGAAGGTGGTTTTCTCCTGGTCTTCAGGAGCAATTGATACTTGGTTGTACCCAGAGTAACAGTCAAAGAAATAGAAGTACTCCTTCCCTACCAACCGTTCTATGACCTGGTCTATAAAAGGCAAAGGGAAGTGGTCCTTCTTTGTCGTGGTGTTCAGTTTTCTGTAATCAACACATACTCGCCACGACGTGATTACTCTCTTTGGATTCTCCTCTCCACTCTCATTCTTAACCATCTGAATTCCTGACTTCTTCGGGACAACATGCAATGGGCTAACCCATTCATAGTTGGAGATGGGATAAATGAACCCTGCGTCACACCATTTCGCAATTTCTTTCTTGACAACTTCTCGTAAAACTGGATTCAGCCTACGCTGAAACTCTCTGGAGGATTTGCTGTCATGATCGAGATAGATATGATGTGAACACAAAGCAGGATTAATCCCACGGAGATCGGATACAGTCCACCCAATAGCCTTGCGGGTTCTTTCTAGAATCTCCATCAGACGGGATTCTTGATCGTCGGTCAAAGATGAACTGATAATGATCGCAAACCGTTGATGTTGACCTGCAAGGAAAGCATATTTCATGTTTGGTAGCAAAGTCTTTAACTCTGGTAAGATAGAATCTGGATCTGCTGAAACATCATCTATATTTGAACTGGGATCTGCATCGGTTGTGGATTTGTCGGCATTCTGCTTATCCACCATGTTGATGTGCTCTAGAGTCGGACTACAGAAGATGTTCAAGACATCATCCGACTCCTCATAGTGATCATAGGAAAATAACTCAGCTAAATGAAACTCTGTCTCTGAATCATCTGAGACAGAGGAATCATGTGAAATCTCTGAATCTGAAAGGTGTGCAATAAGTTCGTCAGAAGTATGATCCCTTTGCTTCTCATCATCCAAACTAAAATATAAAGTTCCGTCTGAAGAATCACCCCCTGTGGTCTCGGACCCGTCCTCTGTTAAGCATTCTTGGGTCTCTACCTGATATATTTCAAGGTCGTCAAGACGGACCTCATCCATGTAATCGCAGGAGGCTAAAGAACTCAGAAAATTAGAAGATGCATCACTGGCTGTGTTCGATTCTCTCGCCATCTCTATATGTACCTTCTCGCCCTCGGCGCGAAAAGATACCTTCCCTGTATCATAATCGAAGAGATCCTTTGCGGTCTCTAAGAAAGGCCTCCCGAGAATGATCGGGGTAAGGTGTAACTATGTAGGGCAATCCATGTCTAGGACCGTAAAGTCCATTGGGAATTGCAGACCCTGCACGGTTATGATAACGTTCCTTAATATACCCTTAGGTCTCTTTACGGATCTATCAGCAAACTGAAGGATCACACGGGATTTATAAAGAGGACCTAACTCGAGCTTATCGAGTAAGGAAGAGGGTATCAAATTAATCGAGGAACCGTTATCTAATAGAGTGCGGTCGAATTCGGCTTTTTTCGATCTCACATCTGACATAATGTGCACCTGAGTCTTTATTCTTCTTCAGTAACTTATTCTGTATGGTACAATATGTAGCCTTAGTCAAGACATGTTTCTCTGTTCGGGATCTCTTTTTCCTACGCATGGTGCATCGGCTTTTCAATTGATTCTTAAGCGTAGGAAAATGATCTAAGGCATCGTGAAGCAGGATCTTCAAAAAGATGTGATCTTTAAGTAATCGTTCAGTCTGTGGAGACACAACATTCTTTTTGGTATTTTTCTTTCCTTTTCCAAACAAAGCATCGGGAAAAGGAACAAAATCAGAAGTCAGAAACTCAGAATTTTTATTGCTATTAGAATCAACTTGTACATCGAGAGTTTTAGAATTATGTACAAAAATCTCTAAGACAGGGAAAGAAATGTTTTTCTCGGGATTCTCTGCCTGATCTGGCGTAATGTCGTCGTCTAATTTGCCATTGTCCATATCTAATGTATCGGCATCGCTCCCGTCTCTCGAGTCTGCAGGGTGGTCCTCATCATCTTGCTGGTTTTCCTCCTCGGCATCAGATTCTTACGGCTCATGGATCTGCTCGTGCTCCTATAGTGCCCTCTCCTCTACTCCAGCAGGTGCTCGTGGTGATCTACCGCTCCTGAGACGAATGAAGTTAGATAAAAATTCAGGAAACGAGATCTTACCTGTAGTGTCTACCTGATCTGGATGCCTCATCTTATTGTTCGGATTCATCTGAGGCTGGGCTGGAAGAGTGGTCTTTGGTGCAGGTAACTCGTCCAGAGGACCGTTAACCTGCTCCATCTCAGTCTTGTGCGTAATCTGAAGCGTACTCAGCATATCCATGATCTGGTTCAGTGCCTGGGCCTGTGAAGACATCTCTGGTTCGGTATGGTGGCCCTGGCTTGCTCCTCTCTCCTGCCTTGGCGTGTATTGCTGAGAGGTGGAAGGCTGAGAGTATCGCTGTGGTGTGGAGGAAGACTGCTGCGGCTGCTGATAAGGATAATTCTGTGAATAGTGAGCAGGATGCTGATTTGATTGTGGTCTCTCACGATAAACATTCGGGTGAGACTGCTGCTACGTGAAGCTCTAACGGTGCTGGAAATGCGGACATCCATGCAACGGATGACAGTATGACTGCTGCTGTTGATTCGGTATACTTGGCTGCTGAATCGGAGTATACCAAATCCCGTTAATCTCGAGAGTGGATTGCGGCTCCACCTCCATCTCTGTAGTGCTGGTGATCTGGCCGGGATTGGCATGAGACTGATCCTCATGCCAATCGATCTGCGGAATCTCGAACTCACTCTGAATGTAGTGGATCTGACGGGTGGGTGGAGCGGGTGCGATCCTCCATGCTGGTTGTGCGTTCGAAGAAGACTGGCTCTGCTGGTATTGAAGTTGGAGCTCAGAGACCTTCTTCGAGAGATCACTCAACTGTTGAGGTAGAGATGAGAGTTTCTCCAACTCTTGCAGCAGCTGTAGGTCTTGGACCTGCTTCTGAATCACGTCCACCAACGTCAATTTCTCGCTAATGTAACTCATGTTGGTGTTGGATTTAGAGTCTGAAATGTTAGCCACCTTATGATGATCGCGGTGATGTGGTGGCTGCGGGGCTTTCTGAAATGCCCGAGTAGAGTCCACGACTCTCGAATTCTCAGCCATCCCTTCGAAGATGGTCCAGACTGACTCGGCGTCCTTGTTCAAGTAGCTACCGCCACATGCGGCACTCACGAGCCCCTGTATATCCGGCTGGAGTCCTCCAAAATAGTTCTGAACTAGCACCTTCATCGGTATCTCATGATGCGGGCATCTCTCCGTAAGATCCTTGAATCTATCCCATGCTTCATGGAAAGATTTGTGCGGAAGTTGCGTGAAGTTGGAGATCTGGCTCCTCATCATGTTCGTCCTTCCCAGAGAAAAATATTTACGCAGGAAAGTGGACTTCAGGTCGTCCATGTAGAAATTTCCCTCCCCAGATGACTCAGCCAGTAAAGAGCCTTATCGGCTAAGGCAAAGGGGAAGGCCTTGAGGCGTACAACCTCTTGCATGACTCCTGGATAACAAGCCGTACCGCAGATCATCTCAAATTGTTGTAAAAAGGTAAACGGCTCCTTTGCGGCATTCCATAGAATTTGGGAAGCAAAGAAATGAAGGACAATCTCAGCTCGTATGGCCCTTGACTCGACGGTAGTCGAATCTAATGATGGAGCGTTCTAGCGCCCGGGTCATACTCATCCCGTAAAGTAGTGGGAATCGTAGGCGGTAACTGGTTCCCGGCCCCTGCTCGTAGCGCGGCTATTTCAGCCCGCAGTTCATTCTGAACTCTAAACTGTTCTTGAATCTGTAGATTCATCTGTTGAAGCGTATCGAGAATCCCAGTAGTAACATCCGCAGTTGGATCCGGTCTTCCTTCGTGGTGCTCCCCAGCTGGTGGCCTCTCGTCTGCTACTGGTCCTTTGCCGCGAGCCATCTGATCGTCTGTGAAAGAGAAGCTCTCGTAAGAACTCAGCGAAAAATCGACTGGAGATCTAGATGTATTGAGGCAAGGGTCTGCCTCAATGTTCTGTCCAGGAGGCAAGGGAGTCTGGGTCTGACTCTCCTCGAGATTAGATAGGACCGGCTCGAGAAGAGGGTCATCCCGAGCTTGTGAAGAAGTACGGTCGACGGTGGGCGGTCGAAAGCTCACGGAGTTTGAGCAGAAAAGCCGTCGAGATGTCATCCTCGATGTCAAGAGATTAATCGGGAGAACACGATGTACGATTCAAAGGAGAGGGAAAAATGCGAAAGTCGCGAAAACTCATGCCCCGCAAGCAAACACAAAGCAAACCCCCTTTTCACCAACACAACCCGGTGAAGACCGTAAGGGTTCGATCTTTTATCTTTTTGGTTTTAGGGTTGTAATTAGCAAACAAGTATCGCGGTTATCGCGGGCTGAGCGAGCTGATAGGTGCCCGATCGTTTCTCTGAAACACTGTCCCGAGTCCTTACAGGAGATCAGTCGCACTCAGCCAGTGTGGGAGTAAGTACGGATCGTTTCTGCCTACCCGTGTTACTTGAGGACGGAGCCATGCGCAGTGTCCTCTAAACCTCCCACTCCGCTAAGTAAACCCGGACCGTTTCCGGCTACCCGAGAGTACCCACTGAGGAACAGTGATTAGTTGTATGGACTAAGTAGTATTTCACGGGAAATACGAGGTTTTGGGCTCTAACCTTATGGGTCGGCTCTCGCTCGCGCACTCTGAGAAGATGGGCGGGGATTACTCTCCCAAAATAGATGAATCGTTACGATTTTTAGGTCAGATATGTTTAGCAGTCCTGATTTTATTTTGTGGTTTTGTAATTTTTTTGGATTGTTCAAACAAAGGTCTACCGATTTTTTTCTTTTTATAAAACCCTAAAATCATGCACCTAGTTGCGAGTCCTAAGACTAACTACGTAGGCACAATCAGATATAATAAAAAACCTAAGCAAGCATCTAAAAAGTCACGGAAAAATCGATAAGGCGAAAAAACCGCGGTGGGTGCCCTGATCCCCCGAATACACGGTATCCGGCGAAGCAGGTGCCACCACTCATCTGCTAGCCTTCTCCTGTGACCCAGATTGTCTACATCGCAGTCCTCCGCAGCCGCGCTCGCCCCAATGCACCATCCATCTTCCTTGCACTACTAGTGAGCCAGCCACACAACCACCATCAATCACCGGCCATCCGCTTGAAGACAGTCGACTGTTGGAGAAGAAGAGAGGGAGGGCGGTGGCGGCCCTTTTGGTCTTGAGAAGAAAGGAGCAAAGAACAGAACCCTAAGGGAGGGGATTTTTAAAATAAAATTAATAAGGCAAATTGCGAAACTTTCCCTGCATTTATTTCTTATTATTTTATGATGCAACAACTTTAAATAATTGCATTTCAGTCCTTGTACTCCATACCTTAAATTTCTTTCTATTATCATTGAAATAAATATCATTTGCTACCAATAAATTCCTCAAAATTTTTTATAGATTCTTGTCACTTGTCTCTTCGTTGTAAAAAAATTGCATCCATTTTATTTTTATTTGATATTTTAAAAAAATTCAAAAATAATGTCATTTTCTCTGTTTGAAATTTGAAAAATCATAAAAATTTGAATATTTCTCTAAAAATTTCAAAAATTAGATTAGGTGTATTTTATTGTATTTTATTTTCTTTTCAAATTTCGTACATTAATTCTTTTCAAAACCAAAAAATTGAAAATATCAAAAATCTTTGAAAATCATAAAAAATTCTATAAAAATTCAAAAATCGTGATTTCACTTCCTGTTTATAGATATATGTCTATGTTTTAGCATAACAATAATCTCAAGGAGTTTTGGGTATTAAGATATTTTTAAGCTGCAAATCACTACAAGCTGTGCTCTGTTTATCATTTTAGCCACTATTTGATTTTTAAAAAAATACAAAAACATCTGAAAATTCTATAAAAATTTCTAAAAATATTACAAAGCCTTTAAAACCCAAAAATATTTTCTCTATAATTTTATGTATATTTCTGTCTTTTTTGAAAAATTCAAAAAGAGTGTGGTGTGCATATTTCTTCACTTGTGCATATTGTCCTTATTTTTGAAAATAAAAAATTACAGAAAATCAAAATCATTAAAAATTAAAAATCAGAAAATAAAAAATAGAAATAAAAACATTAAAAAACTTAAAGAGAAAAAATCTTGTAAAAAAATCAAGAGTAGTGTACATTGAGATTCCTTCATTCTTTCATTGATTTATTTCATTGGATAGAATAACTCTCGTGAATCGTAACCTCCCTGAGTTCGATCATGTTGCTATAAAGGTTAATTAATAGCAAAATTTTCTCTTGCTACATTTATCTATAATTATTTGGAAGTGGAAAAATAGAAAAAAATTGTTTGTTTGTTGCGGGATATTTGGGATGCAACGACCACTGTGCATTTAATTTCATATAAATAATTCAAAATTCGAGAACCCTGTGTCAACAAAATGGCACCGTTACAGGGGAGGCACGGCGAGAGTAGTTAGTTTCTCTTTTGACCAACTATTCTTGGTTGTACAATTTTGTCTATATTTTTTGACATTTATTCATTGTTCATATTCACTGTATTTAATTTATTCAATTTTGCTCATATTTTCATATACTTGTTTCTCTTACATATTTTCTATTTCCTCTTTCTTGCAAGGGCCCGACGAGCGAGGGCGATTTTCTTAGGAGAGTCGGCGCACCCACGCGAAGCGGATGCGACTTGATTCTTCACCGAGCCGTAGGAGAGCGTGAGAAGATGAGAAGAAGAAAGGAGACCGAAAAAGTCACAGAAATTTTTCTGTCTTTATTTTTATTCAAACATTTGTAAAAGGACACTATAAACTTTGTTGCAGGGTCTGTTTCGCCAAGTGCTCGTGCACTTGGGGGACTGATGAATACCAGATTCATCAATCTAAATCTCATTAATTAAGTTCAAATCCCTCAAAATCAACAACATTTCTGCATCTATTCAGCATAATTATCATTCATGCATGTTTTGATAAGAAGTGCATTTTCGCACTAATTTCTGCACAAAATAAGAAGCCAAAAATCCAAGCCAAAAATGACATGTAAATAACCTAACTTTGCTGATTTTTAACTAATTCATGCTCACTCTGAATGACCCAAACCACCTCCACCGTGTACATATCACTGACAAGAGTAAATGAAAAATACAAAAAAATCACTAACCCAAATAAGTGGACCAAAAACCCAAACCATAGTTTCAGGATTTTCGGACTAAAAACCTCATATCATCCTCATCCAGTGTCCGTTTTAATCCTACTCACTTTTGAACTAATGTACATTCAATTACCTTCAAAACAAGACCATGTTCAAGTGATTCGGAGCTCATATGTGAAAGTTAGGTTTTAAGCCTCTTTTGTACATTTTGTATTTTAGTTGATTTTGACATATTATTTTATGTATATATTTAACCTATGTTAGATTATTTCTTTCTCATTTGTCTTCTTTGATAAAAGTTTTAATCCAAATTGAGCTTAAAATCAAAGAAACAAACTGGATCCAAGTCTTCACTAATCGACTGTACAAAATTGGTCTTTTTCATGTCTTATTTTATTTTCATTTTTCCTAATTAATAAAAATCAAAAAAATTAGATTAATGTGTCTATATTTATCTTTGATTTTACCATATTTTTTTCGCATTTTTTATCTGGTTTAAAAATGACTAAAATTATAAAACCAAAAGTCACGGTATTCTATGTACATGGGATACCCCAAAAAAATCACTTGGTGCAATTGATCGATTTTGGTTTTGATGTTTGCATGAATGTTGTAGATCTCATCGATACGAGCAATTTTTGTGAAGAAACTTTTTCAATCCGAGGTCATTTATTATATCTTTCTTATTTTTCTTTCTATTTATTCTCTGAATTTTTTGGTGCTGACACGTGGCAGCTCCTGGAGCCACCACGTGTCAGCCATTTTTGGCATTATTTTTAGCCATTTTTTATAAAAAAATTAAAAAGGCCCGCATGTGTGCAACGTGCCGCCTAGGAACACGCCAAGCACGTGCGCCACCCCTTCCTCAAACGCCTGCAACGTGTCGCCCGCTGGGCCATCCGATCTTGGTTGATCGGACGGCCTGGCACCTTCATCTTCCCCAGGTCGCCATTCCCAACCCGATTTCGCCGTCACCCGTATATAGTTCCCTCGTCCCTCTATCATCGTCGCGAATATCGCCCAGCTCCGAATCTCATCCGATCTTCTTGTCAAACCAATCTCGAGATATCCGATCATCATCCAATCCCATCAAAAAGCTAATCGAATCTCCTCCAGGACCTTCCTTCTCCGGTGACCCAAAACCCTATAAAAGCCACGCCGCCCTCCAGATAAACCTATCCGCTGATTGAAGGAGGAGCTTCGAGGTGACAGCCCGTCGCTCCTTCGTCCGTGATATGCGTCCCACTACCCTTGTTAATTCGAGCAGATTAATGTTCAAACTAATTAAGAAGGTTCGTTGCAGTCAGATAATGAGAGCAAATTAAAAACCATTTTTAATTAAACAAGTTAATTTCAAGCGGTAATTGTTTTTACTTGGGCAATCCCAAGGTCGAACTCAGGGAGACAATTGTCTCCTTAGGTGAATTTTTAGCAAAGTCCAATGTTTGATTTTTGGGAAAGAATTTTTTTTGGTCTTTTTCGGTTTTCTATGCAAGACACGTGCAAAAACTAGCCAGTTGACAAGTTAGATCAGATAAGTGTTCAAATTAAATCCAAAAATTATGAAACTTGGCTAGATGATGAAATGGGATGAAATTAGACTACCCTAATTTTTTTGGAATTTTCTGATACTAAATTAAATTACCATGAATTAAAAATGAATATAGGATGATTTTCACTAAATTAATTTTAGTAATTATCAAATCACAATATTTTTGGGAATAAAAATTATCCTAGATAGATCTAAAGATGAGGAATCTAGGAAAATTATCAAAACCAATTTTGATGTGAAATGAACCTATTAAAAATTAATTAAGGAATTCACCAGATGAATTATTTAGGCCTCGAAATGCATGAAATTGAGATGCAATTTTATATACAAGGTAAAGCTAGTTATCCTAGATCTAAAATGATTTTTGGGAAATTTTTGGAGTCACCGAGAAATTACTATCAATTAAGAGGTGAAATCGGGCAAAATATAACAAAAATGAACCAATTAATTAATAGAAAATTCTACTGATATTACAAAATATGCCACGTGTCACATAATAAGGAGTACAATGTAAGCTATACAATGCAATTTTCAAAACTCAAAAATGAATTAATATGAATGCCTAAATATGCGTGCAAAGATAGGGGTATAAATGCAATATAGGAATTAAAATTTCTGTAAATAAAATGTGCAGACAGGGACTATTATGCAATTACCTAGAATACAGAGGGAGTGATGTAATTTCTCTATGGGACACGTGCTCCTCACATGGGGTCACTTGGCAGGGACTGAAATGTAATATTGAAAACCTTCAGGGGCCTCAACGCAATTTGTCCAAGCCCCACGTGCGGATCACGTGGGGGTCCATAGGCTCGGTGGACGTCGGCGGCTCGGAGTGAGGCTCGGGCGGCTCTGGAGGTCCGGATCTGGCTCGGGGAAGCTTCGGTTGATCCGAGCCTAGCGGTCGGGGAACATGCTCGGATCGGGCAAATTGGATGGCTCTGGACCGTGGGATTGAGTGGTGATCCGACGGTGATGAAAGGCAGGTGCGTGGCATGTTTTAACCCGCTGGATCAAGATTGATCCCACAGTCCTTGATGCTTGATGAAGAGGCGACGTGGACGACTGATCGCCACTAGATCAGGACGAATCCAACGGCCCTCGGCTGCTCTAGCTGATGGCGACGTGGCGTGATCAAGTCCGTAGGATCAAGGATGATCCAACGGCTGCGAAATGAGGCATCGTGGAGTGCTTCTGACCATTCGATCAAGGCGATCGAATGGCTGTGGGCTGTCGTCCCCAACGGCCCTCCGCCTCCTGGGCGGAGGGGGCTGGGCTCCGGCGAGGCTGGGCTAGCTCCGCCTTGTCCTCCCGTCGTTGGCGAGAGGTATGGGAGGACCTAGAGTAGCTCGGAAGAAGCGTGGAGGGCTGACGAAGCTTCCGGTGGTCTCTAGGGTGGAGGAGATGCTCTGGGTAATGGCGACGGAGAAGCTCGAGTGCATCTCCGACGAGACTCCGACTAATCAAGGAGATAGCACCTGCAAGGGTTAGCAATATAGCCGAAGCGTGCGTGGTGTTCGTGGAGTGATGCAGAGTGTGATGCGAGGCCGGTGGTGCGATGAAGGTGATCGATGATCGAACTCCGCCAAGGTGGTGAAGCCGGCAGCGGGTGAAGGTGAAGCTCGTCGTCAGATGAAGCTCGGGATAGCGCGAAGATCAGAGCTCCATCACGGAGCTCAGAGGATATTTTGGCAGAGCGAGAAGGTGCTTGTGGAGGGCGAATTTAATCGGAGATAACAAAGAAAAAATTAGAAGAAGATCGGGAGGAGAACGGAGGAATCTACCTGGGGTTAGAAGCTCTGAAAAGGCTTCCAGGTCTTCGCTCAAAGGTCGGTAGGAGGCTTGAGCTCGTGCAGCTCACGGAGGTGGCTGCAGCACGGCGGAGTTGGCCATGGATCTCTCTGGAGGAATTTCAGCCGTCGTCGCTCTACTTCTTTCCAAATTGCTGTCACCAATAGGAAGACAGGAGCTAGGGGAATCTCTCCGTAGTGGCAGATAGGAGTGAAGGTGGCCGGAGGTGGCTGATTTATAGGACGAGGGTGACGACAGGGATGGCTGGGTGGTGATGTTCGTGGACGTCATGGAGCGACTCTGGGGGATGTCATGAAGATCAAGGGAGCTGGCGAGGACGAGGGATGAGTGGCCTCCATCGTGGTGGCGTTGATGGTCGGAGAAGGTGGTCGTCGTGGAGTCGAAAATAGAAAGGGGGCGAGTGCTGCACGAAATTGAGAACGTGGGAGAGAGACGGTCTGGAGGTAGGAGACGAAGTCTTGACCATTGGATCTTGCGATCCAATGGCTGAGATGATGGCGCTAAGGAGCGACTATGATATGATCCAAGGCGATGCGATCAGATGATCGTTAACATGCCACGTGGCGTGCGCTCAGGCAGGCGAAAATGAACGACGATGAGGGGGTAGGGTTGGTGATCGAAGGGCTGATTCGATGCGGAGGTAGCGACTGAGATTGAAGGGACGAGGGCGCAATCGGAGGGCACAAAAGAGTGCTACGTGGCATCATGAGGGAGAGGCGGCAACAGGCGGTGATGATGAAGTCCTGGGAGAGATCTGACGGCGAGGGAGGAAAGCGTGAGTGGAGCTCATCGGGCCGTTGGATCAAAAGGGGATCCAACGACCCTGGGCGAGGGCAGATGAGTCAAAGGGAGCGGGCCGCGTGGCACAATCAGAGGGCGCCACGTGGCTAGCTGTGAGTGGCTGAAGGGAGAAATGAAATTAGAGAGAGAAGGAGGCCGAATTTGGAAAAAACTAAAAACATGGAAGTTGTAGATTTCGATGAGATCTACAAGTTTCATGTTGACCAAAAACGGAGATGAGGTCAAATGTGATACAAAAATACAAGAATACAAATATACATATATATAGTGTACAAAGAGGCCCAAAAATCCAACTTTTGCCTACAAGCTCCGAATTAAACGAAATTAGTCTTATTTTAAAGGTCTCAGGGTGTGTATTATGATGAAGGTGAGTAGACCTAATACGGAGTTGGTAGGAGAGAGACATGTGCATTCTAAGGTCCAGGAGTTTAGGGCTTTATTGGGTATTTTACAAAAGAGGGGCTCTGGTCTTCTTCCCTATATTATTAACTAATAGTGTACACACTATAGGGAAGGTGTTATTTAATTTTGGATGGGATAAAATACAAGAGAATAGGTGGATATTTTACAGTTGGATTTTATACAAGGACTGGCTTCTTATTTAAATGCAAGGATGAATGCTAAAATGCATATTTTGTGAATTGATGCATGAACGATATTTATGCAAGATAAAGGGAAATATGTTGCTAAATACCCGGGGACAAAGTTCTATTTGCAACTTTAAGAGTGATGAATCACAGATTCATCAGTCCGCAATGAGATCTGGTGACCACCCCCTTGCCACCATTATAGCCGCTTCATCAACACCTCTGCTAAGCTCCGGCGTACAACTGTTGAGCCAACGACCCACCAGGAACTCCACCTCCGACTTCAGCCGCAGACCTCCAGGAGCACCATCCCGCCAGGAGCTTCTCTTCCATGGACAACAGTTCGTCGCAGGAGGTGGAGCTTCCCCCCCATCATCAGACGCTCGACCTTTGCAGGTCCCCTCCTCCGCATCGCCACTGACTCAGCCCTGCACCAAAGCCCTGCCTTCGCCTTTGCTCTTCATGCGTCGAGGCCCGGACTCGTCAAACGCGGCGGCGCATCGCCACCGGTCCCCGCACGGGAGCTCCTCAGAACCCCTTCGTCGCCTTCCGCGAACAATCGCCGCACCGCCGGGTCAAGCCCGAGACCCCCACCACGTGCCACGCACGTGGGGGCAGGGGGACATCAGCACGACGCCAGCATCCAGGGGTCACGTGCTATGTACGTGACCCGCTGGGTTGATTTTAGAGACTCCCCGACCTTCGCCATATTGCGCACCAGCCCCACCGACCCAGGTCACGTGCTTGGCACGTGACCTGTTGGTCATTTTGCAAGGCATCCTCCATCAGTATTGGTAATTACATCTAGGCTCCCCTTGCATTTTTATTTATTTTATTTAAATATTGCATATGTACCCCTATCTTTCCCCTTTATTTTGAACAACTACACTGCATTATTTTATTTCTCCAAAATTGACATTTGTTCCTCATTTAATTCTCTACATTTTGACATATCGTGGATATTTTTGTGATCATTGGGTAATTAATAATAAATTATTTTGTGGAAAATTACATACTTTGCCCAATTTATGCTCTAATGTTCATAATTGATTAACCGTTGCTCTAAAAATTCCCGAAAAATCAGATATTATAGAATTAATTGTGCTTAATGTCATGCCAAAAAAGAATCGCATTTACATGCATAGTTTGTCCTGTAAAAAATCATTTTGCATATTTCAATATTGAATTTTTAATAGTTATTGAATCTTATTTTTTCAAGGTTTAGGATTTTTCTGAGGTCCATTACTTAGTGATAGTTCTTAGATAATTTTATTCCTTGAAAATTATTAGGTTTAATATTTATTATAAATTAATATTGAAATTCACTTTGTTTGCATTTACAAATTCATAAAAATTCATATTGCATCCAAAAATTCCAAAAAAAATTGCATTGCATTCATTTCATCATAATATTAATCTTGACCAAGTTTAATGTTTTTCGGACATCGTTTGAGTGTAATTTACATTTTAGTCCCTAAAATAGGTCAAATTTGCATTGCATCCTTATTGCATAAAAAATTCCAAAAAAATACCGCCTCGAAAACCGTGAACGAACTTTGATAGATATAATTCTAGGTTATTCCTTTGCCTCCTTATGTTCATCCTTGGGAATTGTCCAAGTAAAATAAACATAAAACTACGTGATAAAAAATTGAATAAATATTTATGGTTATTTTCTTGACCGATTCTAATTGCCGCCTACAACGAAACGACAAATTATTTTCTTTTACGCACAACATTTCTATTTCTTAACAAGCGTAATTTTCAGGATCGTCAGATGGCGCCGTTGCCGGGGAGGCAAACGGCTTAGTTTTGTGTTTTGAAAATTTTCGTTCGGTTTTCCGCCATTCGGGTAGTCTGACCCCCGAATTTTTCATTGAAAAATTCTATTTTTTCTTGCATTTATTTTATTTTCAGCATTTATTGTTCTTATTTTATTTTTAATTTATTTTTTAGTCACTCTCTTACTATTTTCCTTGCGAGGTACCTGGCGTATGTGGAGTGATTTTCTGGAACCGAAGCATCTTCACCGACTTCCGAAAAAAAGCCGCAACTAATTTAAGATCGAGTCGAGCTGTGAGAGAGCGTAGAGTCTAGGATTTTAATTTTTGTGCAATTTTTAATTTATGTACTTAATTGCCTATTTACAGCGGTGTCCATTTGGACTCTCACGTTTGTAAAAAGACCTTAAACTTTTTCTGTGGTGTGTCGTGGCCTGTTTCACTCTCCGGTGAGGGTGGGGCCCGACTTGAGTGGTGATTAGGATAGACCTGCACATACGACTCTTAAAGCGTTTAAATTTTTTATTGTGCTCGTAGGACCTAGGTCATTTTACTTAGCCAAATTTAACTCAATTCTTTCCCGCTAATAGAACTTTCTACTAGGTGCGGGTTTTTATTGGCTTGCATTCATATAGACTAAATATTTCAATTCTGTATTACATCCCACATGGAAATTGCGAGGATTCACTGTAAGTCTTCTAACCGAGCATTCATTATAGTTTCTCGTGTGCATTGGCTTTTCCCGAATTTCTCCCTCTTATTTTATCACATAATTCTAAAGGAAATCGGGATTGAACGGTAGATATGCATTTGTGCTCATTTAATTCCTCAAGTAATCGCCTAATTAAATTGGGACTGCTAAATATAGCTGACTCTAAATAACTCATAAAATCAAAATTTTTGCGGGAGAGCAACCCCGACCTTGGATGTTTTTATTTTTCTGAGTGAGCGAGAGACGACACTTAAGGCTAGAGCACAAACCAGTATTTTCATATTGACTACTGATTCTAACAAAAACGATTAGATACTTTTCAGTGAGGATCTACGGGTAGCCAATAAACAGTCCGGATTTCCTTAGCAGAGTGGGTGGTTTAGAGGACACTGCGTAAGGCTCCGTCCTCAAGTAACGGGTAGTCGTTCTACGGTCCGTACTTACTCCCATACTGGCTGAAAGTAGGTACAACTAGTCGTAAGAATTCGAGTCAGTCATTACAAAAATTTCAGTATCTAACAGCTCGCTAAATTTTTTCCAAGATTGATTTATCACCAACTAAAATTGAAAAGAAAATTGCAGAACTCTTACAGCTTCATTGTGTGAGTTGGTGAACTTGGGGTTTCACTTGTGTTTGCATTGGTGTGCGTGAACTGATATCGAAGATCAAAAGCCGCACATTTGATAAAATTTCTTTTGACTATCCCATGCAATCATCTCTCTCCTTTCTTGATTTAAACATCATCATGGAACTTTTGTCCAAAAACTCTCCGCATCCAGATCATGAAAATCATTGTAAACCCAAACCATCATTCCTTTCAGCTCTTTCAAAAATGGCCGAACATTTATCTTAAAATCCATCAGAGCTATACTATGAAAATGAATTTATCTCGGTTAGGCCCAAATCAACTAAATCCTCTTCTTTCTATAATCCTCCAACATTTATGGGAGACTTCCACCCGCGAATGAATTCAGCCTCCTCATTGAATTTCTACTCAAATCATTCGACCGCACATGACCACCTACCATCTTGGACTGAACTGTCTTATTCTCGATTTCTCGCTAATGAACCATTTCAAGATCAAAATACCTTTGAGTCTCATGACTGGTCGAGAAACCAAACCCAGATAGAAAGACATGCACTTAATGATCATCGACGTTGGACTGACCGCAACGATCAAATCCCTATTGACCAACCCAAATATCACTCATTTGATCAGCATATACATACAAAGGACCATGTGGATGATATCAACACATATGCACCCTCTATGACCCCATTATTTGAGGATACGATCAATCATGACCATGGAAGTAGACTCTACTCAAACCAGGATGACATGCCTGAGTCATGGCATGTTGAGTACGAGACCTACACATTTCTGCAAAATCCTTCCACTGAGCAGCCTCCTTCCATTATTTTTGAGGAGAACATTTCAGAAAATAATTATCATATATAGGATATTCAAAGAAACTCTCCTCTCATCACATACAGAAAAATGGAAGATGAAATTATTGAACACAAAATGACTGCTCCCATGATTGATCATGAACCGAATATTGAGGATGATATTTCGAGGATAAATAAAAGATTCGAATTAATGGAGCATAGATTTCAAAAATTTACCGATCGATTAATCTCAATCTCTGGTGGCTCGGACATAAAAATGAATGAGGAAAATCTAAGATTGAAAATTTTTAGGATATTCAGAAATGTGGGGACAATTCTGATAGTAGCACTTCTTCTTATTATTCCCCTAGACATGACTATGCATCTGACTCCTTCTCAGAACATCAAAGCCTCTACTCATCTATGGAAGAAATCACATCACCACACCACACAGAAAATACCAAAAAATTGGAATATTAAAAAATACCAAAAAAATCGAAAATCCAAAAATTTCATAAAAATAGAGACTGAAGAAGATTTGAAGAATTTGGATCCTGCTGTACGGGAAACACTGGAGAAAAGATTAATTTTTGAACTTCTCTTTATAAAGGCCATTGAACACTTTCCCGACCTTAAAGGATTTGTAATGGATAAATTAATGATGAAAAAGTTGGGCAGGATTAGAACGAAGACTGAAAGACATATCTTGTCAATGGCCTCCTCCTTGGTGTTGAGGAGAAAAAACAAGAGCCGCATAGTGAAGCAGTTGCCCAGATTTGACTGTATAATCAAAGACAAAATATGCTCCCATGCTCGAGTTGATGATGATTCACCGATCAATATCCTCTTGATCTCTGTATTTTACAAACTTAAACTCGGACCGATTAGGAAGATACGATAGATTGTTCAATTTGCAGACCGATCGATAAAGCGGTCGAGAGGAACCATTTCTGTCATCATGACATTCCAAGGTGCTCCGCTCAAAGTAGAATTCACGATCATTGATATTGAGCATCAAGGAGAATTCACCCAGTCTCCAATTATTCTTGGAAAACCATTCTTAGCATTAGCTAAGGTAATTATTGATTGTGAGACTCGAGAAATCAATTTTACAGCATTGAAAGCACTTCGATCTGACCCAATCTTTGAGGAACCACGATTTTTTGAGGCAACCCACAAAGTCCCCGATAGCCGTAACCACGAAGCGGTAGAAGAGCCCTACCCCGCTGCTACACCTGAGATAGTGGTTGTTGATGAGACTATTGGTTTAGAGAATCTCCCCCTGCTCCATTCCCAACTGCTCTCACCATGGATAATCGAGTATATGAATCATGTATGATCCGGAGACTTATGCATGGGCACACCCTCGGTCAACCTATTCTGACTACATGGATCACATCAACTTGACACAGGAATTCTCCAATGTCAAATCAATTGAGAATGAACATGCAGAGACTCTTCCCAATATTTCAACTCCCGCGGATCTCAAAAGAGACAAATCCTTCTTCTACGATCCTGAGACATATGCATGGTCGCACCCAGGGGCAACCTACTCTGAATATTTTGACCAAATCATCCCAAATCGAGAGTGCACCATCATTCAGAAGATTAAGAACAAACACGCAGGATGAACACCGATCAAGGAGAAAAATTCCAATGGTTATTCATCTGGATACTCAAGTGGACCAACACCTTTACGAAATAAGAAAAAGAAAGTCACCTTTGATCTTTCGGAAGAGGAATCGACTGATGATCCCTCATCAGGTCCAGAAAAGGTAATCTACATGAGTGAAGTCTGTTCGACAGCGCTAAAACCATATCTTCGCAAGGATCCAAAATTCAATTCTTGTTGGACAACTCCCGTTCCTAACTACTATTCATCCAAAGTTGATGCTCCTACCCTCAACAAGTACACTAGAATTATTTCGTATGAGCTGACTGAGACCGGTGCTTCTGAGTATTCATCCGAGGATAAACCGCTTGATCCTAAGAAGGAACGAATTCTGAGGAAACAACTAAAGAAATAAAAAGACCAGAATATTTGGAGTATGTCCACTTTCAAATACTATTCCTCTGAGGATAATTCTGATGATGGATATCTTTCATCTGACTCAAACACTTCATCCACTATCCATCATGATTTTTCTAAGGATGACACTGATAATAGTTGGGAATCATATGCTTCATCTCCATCTCATCATTACGATCTCCCACCGCAGGCTCACAAAAAGATCAACCGAAAACCGCCTTAATCATCGGCTACCCACCCTCCCTCCCGACCACATCGGTCTCCTTGTACAACTTCTTCCTCTACTTAGGCCAAGGCCTAAGTATAGGGGGAGACCGATGCCATCTATATATACCATTTTCCCCATCACACTTCTCCTATCTCCACTTCCACCCTTCTCCTACACTTAGGTTGACCAGAGCCTAAGTATAGGGGGAACCGACACTCACCTGCATATATTCTCCTCATTCACATACCCCGACCGCTTCATTTTTTCCGCCCTTCTTCTGTACTCAGATTGTTCACAGCCTAAGTATAGGGGGGCGGACCATTGTATATCTTTCTTTTTCTTTCTCTTTTCCTTTTTAAATATCTTACGCTTAGCCCGAGCTATGTCTTCTTTACGCTTCTTGTGCTCTGAGGACACATCACTCGCTAAGTATAGGGGGTCTGTATATATATTGTATATATATTTTAGCCATATCTCGTACTTTCGCGCAAGTCTATATATATTTACGGGATGGGTAACTAACTTGAAAAAAACAAACAACAACAAAATAACAAAAACAAAGAGTTTTGCTACTAACACTGACTATGCCCAAAATTTTTTCGAAAAAAAACGGTTTCTTATTCATTTTTGCATTAAAAAAATAAAAAATATCATAAAAAGAATAAACAATACAAAAAATGTGTCTGCATTTCACACACCTGCACTTCATCCAACATTTCATGTGCATCTGTGAAAAGCCTTTGGGTTCTGAACTGAGTTATGAGCAGAAACCAAGAGTGGTCTAGACTTGACCTTAATCCACCTAATTTTCAGAGGAACTTCACCGAGAAATAGGATTTTAGAAGCTTCAGGTCTTTGACTTAATTCTTTGAGTTTCACATGACAATGTGCAGCGTTTGACTCTTAGTGTCTAACCTGATCTTTTCATTCTGGGTACAACTCTGGAATAAGGAATTAATTTGTATTCTCGCACTATGCACCTAGCTCAACTCAGACGGGATTTTGGAAGATTGTGTGAGTTTCTTTTCTGGTAGCTTGGAAATCTAAAGACCGGAGTATGGGTTGAAATAAAGCTTCGGAAAAGGGATGGATGGCTGGGCACACTTTTTTCTAAGACACCAAAAAATGTACGGAAACAAAAAGATTCTATATCCGTAGAGGCACAACAAGATCCAAGTAGAACCACCAAAAATTCCAACTACAAAGAAGCATTCTACCAAATAAATATCTGACCAAAAAAAGGTCCAAGCTTCAGAAAACCTGCAGATCTTGGTGGAGACTCGACTACACTGGCAAGCTTCACAAGGAGAGGTGACTCACTGGCCACCCTCCAGTTCTTTTCTCCTTTTTCTAACTTCTCCCCCAATTATTGTGAACACAGTGTGACAGACCTTAGAAGGAAATACCTGACTCCCCGAGGATGAGTTACTAGAGAGGAGATGAGCATGGTAGTCCGACATTCTGGATGGGAAGAGCTAAAATCTTTCACACACATGAGTCGATTATTCAATGTTCATAGGGTATGCTTTGGGAAGAGGATTGATCTAAGATGACTTCTGAGCCGAAACTGATACAATGATGTGTAGAACTTGAAGGCTGTTGATTTTAAAATTCTAAGTCTCACAGAAGTTCCGCCACACTAATAATCCAAAGGTCGAGTCTAGTTTCATTTTCACGTTCTGCTCATGGTCTTGGTATGGAACCCAATCTCATTTCACCTCATGACATCTCTTTTTGATGCTCAGGGACGAGCATGGTTTAAGTATAGGGGGATGATGAATCTCAGATTCATCACTCTAAATCTTATTAATTAATCTCAAATCCCTCAAAATCAACAGCATTTCTGCATCTATTCAGCATAATTAGCATTCATGCATGTTTTGATAAGAAGTGCATTTTAGCACTAATTTCTGCACAAAATAAAAGCCAAAAATCCAGGCCAAAAATGACCTGTAAATAACCTAACATCCCTGATTTTTAACTAATTCATGCTAACTCCGAATGACCCAAAACCACTCCACTGCATACATATCACTGACAAGAGTAAATGAAAAATAAAAAAAATCACTAACCCAAATAAGTGGACCAAAAATCCAAACCCTAGTTTCAGAATTTTCGGATTAAAAACCTCATATCTTCCTCATCTAGTGTCCATTTTAATCCTACTCACTTTTGAACTAATGTACATTCAAAACAAGATCAAGTTAAAGTGATTCGGAGCTCATATGTGAAAGTTAAGTTTTGGGCCTCTTTTGTAAATTTTGTATTTTAGTTGATTTTGACCAATTATTTTATGTATACATTTAACCTATTTTAGATTATTTCTTTTTCATTTGTCTTCTTTGATAAAAGTTTTAATCCAAATTGAGCTTAAAATCAAAGAAACAAATTGGATCCAAGTCTTCACTAACCGTATGTACAAAATTGGTCTTTTTCATGTCTTATTTTATGTCTTCATTTTTCTTATTAAATAAAAACAAAAAAAATTAGATTAATGCGTCTATATTTATCTTTGATTTTACCATTTTTTCCGTATTTTTTATCTTGTTTAAAAATGACAAAAAAATTATAAAACCAAAAATCACGGTATTCTACGTACATGGGATACCCCAAAAATATCACTTGATGCAACTGATCGATTTTGGTTTTGATATCTTCATGAAAGTTGTAGATCTCATCGAGACGAGCAATTTTTGTGAAGGAACGTTTTCGATCTGAGGTCATTTACTATTTCTTTCCTATTTTTCTTTCTATTTATTCTTTGAATGTTTTGGTGCTAACACCGTTTTTGGCATTATTTTTATTCGCTTTTATAAAAAATATTAAAAAGGCCCGCATGTGCGAGGCACGTGCCGCCTAGGCATGCGCCAAGCACGTGCGCCACCCCTTCCTCAAATGTCTGCCATGTGTTGCCCGCTGGGCCATCCGATCTCGGCCGATCGGACGACCCATCACCTTCGTCTTCCCCAGGTCGCCATTCCCATCCCGATTTCGCCACCGCCTGTTGATAGCTCCGCCGCCCCTCGATCATCACCGCGAATCTCGCCCAACTCCAAATCTCATTCGATCCTTTTGTCAAACCAATCTCGAGATCTACGATCATCATCCAATCCCATCAAAAAGCCAATCGAATCTCCTCCAGGACCTTCCTTCTCCGGTGACCAAAAACCCTATAAAAGCCACGCTGCCCTCCAGATAAACCCATTCGCCGATTGAAGGAGGAGCTTCGGGGTGACAGCCCATCGCTCCTTCGTCCGTAGCGAGATCCGGTGACCACCCCCCTTGCCACCGTTGCAGCCGCTTCATCAGCACCTCTACCAAGCTTCGGCGTACAACTGTCGAGCCAATGACCCACTAGCAACTCCACCTCCGACTTCAGCCGTAGACCTCCAGGAGCACCACCCCACCAGGAGCTTCACTTCCATCGACAACACTTCACTACAGGAGGAGGAGCTTCCCCTCCATCACCAAACGCTCGACCTTCGTAGGTACCCTCCTCCGCATTGCCACCGACTCAGCCCCGCACCAGAGCCCGCCTCCGCCTTTGCTCTTCACGCGTTGAGGCCCGGACTCATCAGAAAAGTAGCAGCGCTTCGCCACCGGTCCCCGCAAGGGAGCTCCTCAGAAGACACCCCTTTGCCGCCTTCCGCCAACAATCGCCGCACCGCCGGGTCGAGCCTGAGGCCCCCACCACATGTCGCGCACATGGGGGCGGAGGGACGTTAGCACGACACCAGCATCCAGGGGTCACATGCTACGCACGTGACCCCCTGGGTTAATTATAGAGACCCCCCCTTGAACCTTCGCCATATTACGCACCAACCGCACTGACTCAGGTCACGTGCTTGGCACGTGACCTGTTGGTCATTTTGCAAGGCACCACCCATCAATATTGTTAATTACATCTAGGTCCCCCCTGCATTTTTATTTATTTTATTTAAATATTGCATTTGTACCCCTGCCTTTCCCCTTTATTTTGAACAACTGCACTGCATTATTTTATTTCTTAAAAATTGGTAATTTGTTCCTCATTTAATTTTCTACATTTTGACATATCGTGGATATTTTTGTGATCATTGGTTAATTAATAATTAATTATTCTATGGAAAATTGCATACTTTGCCTAGTTTGTGTTATAATGTTCATAATTGATTAACCGTTACTCTAAAAATTCACAAAAAATCATATATTGTAGAATTAATTGTTCTTGACATCGTGTCCAAAAAGAATCACATTTTCATAGTTTGTCCTGTAAAAATCATTTTGCATATTTCAATATTGAATTTTTAATAGGAATTGAATCTTATATTTTTGAGATTTAGGATTTTTTTGAGCTCCATTACTTAGTGATAGATCTTAGATAATTTTATTCCTTGAAAATACTTAAGTTTAATATTTATTATAATTAAATATTGAAATTTACTTTGTTTGCATTTAAAAATTCATAAAAAATTCATATTACATCCAAAAATTCCAAAAAAATTACAGTGCATTTATTTCATCATAATTTGCATCTTGGCCAAGTTTCATATTTTTCGGACATCGTTTGAGCGTAATTTACATTTTAGTCCCTAAAATAGGCTGAATTTGCATTGCATCCTTTATTGCATTAAAAAATTCTAAAAAAAGTCTGCCTCGAAAACCATGTACGAACTTTGATAGACATAATTCTAGGTTGTTCCTTTACCTCCTTGTGTTCAACCTTGGAACTTTTCCAAGTAAAATAGGCATAAAACCACGTGATAAAAATTGAATAAATATTTGTGGTTATTTTCTTGACCGATTCCGATTGCCGCCTACAATGAAACGACAAATAATTTTCTTTTACGCACAACATTTATATTTCTTAACATGCGCAATTTTCGGAATCATCAAGGACCTCACCAGTTTTTGTTTTTATCACTTTTTTTAATTTGTTTTACGCCGATATCATGAACCAACTATCGATTTCTTTAATAAGTTTGCTTGAGCCAGGTAATTAATCATGTTCAAATACCTAAACAAGAATTTCTATACCTATATAGTAGAACGCAATTTGGACTTAATCAAATTAACATGTTCTTTCCCGCTAATAGAAGTTATTGTTAGGATAGTTCATGTGCATCATATAGGTTAGTTTTTTTTGGTATTTAAATTTTGCGCGGATCATTTGCATGTAGAGTGCTGGCGATAAGGTACGCATCTCTAACCCCTGCATGCATCATTGTATTTAATCACGCATTGGCATTTCTGATCTCTTTCCTTGTTTTTACTCACATAAGTTAAAAAGGAAATTGGACATTGGGTAGGTGATTTACTGAAAATACTTAAATCAAGTGATAACTGCCTAAAATCAGGATTGCTAAAGAAAACTCAACTCTAAAATAAACGTAACGAAAATCATTGTTTTGGGGATAGTCACCCCTCCTTGTTTGATTTATTCACAGCGAGAGAGCTACCCACATACCAGGATAGAGCCACACATGAACTCTCTTCATACTACTAGTCTTGTGATTAGTTGTTCTTCAGTGAGAACTTTACCGGGTAGCTGGTAATCGGTCTGGGATTTCCATAGCATATTGGGCAGATCGGGCAACCGGTAAACGATCCGCACCTATATGGCTGGGAAAAACTAGTTATGAGATTGGGACAGTCTCTTGGGAGCATTGGGTTCCTAACAACTTGCTTAAACCACTTTGATAGATTGATTTCTCACCAAACTCTAAAACTTGACAAGATAATTGACCGAACCTTTACGATTTTCACATTGCGTTGAGTTGGTGAACATGGGGTTTGTATTGTTCTTGATTACTAGTGCTAGAGATCCTTCTACGCAATTTGTACCTTCACTCATTTTCACTCTTACATTGACCTTTGTTCTCTCGCATCCTGCCTATTTATTTCGAAGATGTCAAATCAGAGTATTTCTCATTCGGACTTTGCGAACTCATTCAACCCTTCGACCCGCTCACCTTATATTCGGAGAGACTCACTTCCCGAATATTCCACATTCTCCACATCACCCTTCACATCATCTGTCAACCCACTGTTTGAGATTGTCTCTAATCTCGAACTAGTATCTGAGCCTCCATCATTTTTAAGGACTAATCAAGTGTCATGCACATTTTTAGAGTCAGACACCAGACACTTGATGCCACCAAAGGGAAAGGGAACCATGTCGGAGCAGAACGAGATTAACAACACCATGTCTGCCTCTATTCAATCAATTTAATCCAATTAACGGAGCATGCTAATTTTTAGACCACATTGAGAGGCCTAATTCTCGAGCTGAAACAAGATAGGAGAGAGGAGGACAGGAACCCTGGAGGTGGGAATGGAGGATAAGACCCTGTGATAGAACATGTGGCTAAGCTTACCTTAAAGGGTGCTTGTAATCCATGGGCAGGACAAACAAATTCTTGGATATAAATCCCTACGATTCATGGGCATTTCGAGCTTAAGCCCACTATTTTACCTCTTCTACCAATATTCCATGTAAATATTAATGAAGCACCTTATATACACCTCTAGCAGTTCGATTGCATTTGTGGAACTGTACACTACCCAAATGTCCCATTAGAGGTAGTGCAGATGACTGCCTTCCCATTCAGTATGATGGACAAAGCTTTATATTGATTAAATCATTTGAGGAAGGTTGTCACTACTTGGGAAGAGTTGAGGTCCACATTTGTGAACAAATATTACCCGCTCAGACGACTCAACCAAATGCGATCCTTGATTGCTAATTTCTCCCAGATGCCCCAAGAGCCTATTAACGAGGCTTGGGAAAGATTCAAAGTTCAAATGGAGAAGTGCCCCCATCATTATATCCCAAAGGCCAGCCTTGTGAAAAATTTCTTTGGGGGTTTAAGAATAGAGAATCAGAAGCTGGTAGATGCCGCTTGTGGGGGGAGCCACTTCAACAAGGACAAGGATGTCCTTTATCAAAATTTTAAGGAGATGGCAGAGAGTTCAGCAGCTCTTTCTTCTTCACATGCTTTTCAAAAGCACCCCGTGACTTCCCCTACAGTGCCCCACAAGGCTGTCAATTTGACAGCAACACATGAAGTGGATAGGGTGGACAGCTCTAACCTGACCATCATTGGAAACCACCTATCTAAAGTGGAAATTATTGAGAAATGATCCAAGGAGCTTGAGAAGCTTCAAGTGATCGAACAGAGGATGAAGAACTTGGATAAGCTGGATGAGATAACAAAGCACCTGGAGCTTCTTGTGAGTTCGATCAGTGCAGTTCACAGTGCGAGTGCAGCAACCAATACCTCTACTAGGGAGCAGACTTCTTCTACCCAGCAGAGTAGCGAAGGACTAGACACAGTTTAGCATGTATACTACGTGCAAACACCTGATCATGTCTAGCAACACTCATATCAGATAGCTCTGTAACAACAAGAAGTAACCTACATTCTTGAGCAGCAGTCTCCACCTCCACCTGTCACTCAGGAGGTGAACGACATATGGTTCGACCGTGAGAGAAACCAGCCCCGTTCGTCAGGACAAGGCTAGTTGGGTTCACAGCAGGGTCAGAGACCCACCCACCAGTTTCAGGAAGGGAGACATTGACATTTCCAGCACTAGCAGTCCCAACCTCACTATTAGTCTCCACCATGGTTCCAAAATTGGAGACAAGGCCAGCCACAACAGACATCTATGTACTTTCCTCATCTCAACCAACAATAGACTGCATATTATGGACAGTATGCTCCTCCTCCTCCTCATTATCAGACTCCGTATGGATAGCAACAACCTCCGCACTATCAGTCTCAATGACAACTAGTAATTAAGCACCCTCAGGCCCCTTCAGTCAACCCAGCATTGGACCACCTTGCATTGCTAATGAAGAACATGAATGAACTGACTCAGTGGATCGACGACCTGACCACCACCAAGACACTTATTCTAGCACAGGTCGAAGCCAACCCCAACAATTTCAGATGCAAGGAGCAGGTAGCCAATAGCCCACCCACACCCGAGATGGGTATGGCCCTTGATTTTGCATGTTTATCTGATGCCATTTATCTAAGGAGCGGTAGGAGATTACAACCGCCTATGCACCAGTTGGGGTTGGGAGATAGAACCATTGAGATAACAACATCTTCTACATCATCTTCTTCACCAACAGTTGAGAGGCCCAGTGTAGTAGCACCCAAGTTTGGAGTTTCACCGCCTTCACCACATCTTTCATCAGGAAGATGTAGGTCACCATAAGCAAGATAGAATATGCCAGTCGTGGATTCTTCTGCTTCACCAGCAACAACATCCCGTTCTATTTTAGATTCTATTTTTCCTTCACCTAGTTTGGACAACACTGTACAGACTGATTCTGGTTGTCCTTTTATACATGAGGATTCTATTTTGAATAATGGAAATGAATGCTTGAATTCTTATTCTGATTCCGTTTCATTTCCTTCTGGTCTTAAATCTAAAAAAAATTAAAAATTAAAACAACACTATCTGATCCTAGAGTAGTTAAGATATCATAGAATATCTTTCTAAAGATGCCACTCCTTAAGGCCATGGAATACATGTCTATAGTAAAAAAGGGAATGAAAGAGGCATATAAACAAAAAGCATCAACCAAGGCAGAACAAATGAAAGGAAACAGAGAAACACATCTTGACCATGGCCACAGTCCATGCCATAAGTAACCTCCCACCTAAAAAGAAAGACAAGGGAGCACCTCACATCCGTTGCCATATCTTTGATAAGGAATTTAATCGGACACTTCTCGATAGCGGTTCCTCCATTAATCTCATGCCTTCCTCTTTACTAACTGAATTTCAGTTAGTGCCTCTTAAAACAATCAGGATGATTCTTCAGTTTGCTGATAGATCGATTAAGAGGTCAATAGGCATTTTAGAGGACGTTATTGTAACAGTGTAGGGAATGAAATTCCCTGTTGATTTTGTTGTCATGGATATGGACACACCTGCACGTTACTCCATATGCCGACCATACTAGGTCAACCATTCCTCCGAACGGCCGAAGCAGCAGTTGATTATGGCACTGGAGAGATCATCTTTCACTCTCGCAGTAACAAGGTAAAAATTAAGACGATTTCTGATCCTAGACCATCACCGCCACTAGCAACAGATGAGACAAAGAAAGCTATATCAGAGCTAGATCACTCTAATTTTCTTGCTGAATTCCAAGAGACGGATCTTTCCACCGATTTTATAGATATCCAGGAGTTCCTTTCCCAAAAGGAATCTATGGAAAGCACAATCAACATGAGTTCCCTTGGTGGTCCAATTGAGCTAGTTGCTGATGGGTAGTTTGAGATGATTTCTAAGGATCAATCTGAGTTTTTAGAGGCACCTTTTAATATTCCTTTGACAAACTTTTCTGAAATTACTGATGATATGCCTCCTTCTGAGAGTTTTGAGGTACATATATCTGAGCCATTTGTTGAATTTCCTGAGTTATGCACAGATGAGAGATATCTTTCTGAGATTATTGCTGAGATATCTGAACCATTAGTTGATAAGAATGCTGAACAACCTAATGAGCCCATCCTTTCTAAGTAGAGATCATTCATAGCAGATCTATCAGATATTCTTTTTGATGAGCCATCAATAGCCAAGGTGGACAGTCCACAGAATACAGATCATATACCGTCTACCAGTACAGTCGCAGTGGTTATTGTAGAGTCGATTCAGACCCTACCTGAGATCAAGGTTTTAACATCAACATTGAAATATGGCTTCCTTGCGGGCCCCCCAAATGTTTCCAATCATCCTTGGCTCGTAGTTGACCGCTGAACAAAAATCTCGTGTGCTAGAGGATCATGAGAGAAACCGTAAGGCCATATGATGGAATATCTTGGATCTCTCCGTGGGATTAATCCAGTGTTGTGCTAGCATCATATCTACTTAGAGGATGACTGTAAACCCTCCCGTGAATGTCAACGCCGTCTAAATCCAAATCTAAGGAAGGTTGTCATGAAGGAGATCAGAAAATGGTGTGATGCTGGCTTTATATTTCCCATTTCAGATTCCAAATGGGCAAGCCCTTTACATGTGGTCCCAAAGAAATCAGGGTTTACTATCATGAAGAATGACCGTGGTGAGGAGATTCCGACCTAGGTATCTACTTCATGGCATGTCTGTGTATATTACCGACACCTGAACTCAGCTACTGAGAAGGATCACTTTCCGCTTCCCTTTATTGATCAGATTACGGAGAGGTTGGTAGGGAAAGAGTTCTTTTGCTTCTTGTATGGGTACTCGGGATAGAACCAAGTTGCTATCGGTCCTGAGGATCAGGAGAAAACTACTTTCACTTGTCCATTTGGCACCTACGCCTTTAGACGGATGCCTTTTGGATTGTGTAACGCCCATGCTACATTCCAAAGGTGTATGTTGGCCATTTTTTCCGACATGGTGGGTAGTTTTCTTGACGTCTTCATGGACGATTTCTTAGTCTACAGGGATAGTTTTGACACATGTTTTTCTCATTTAAACCGAGTTCTTCAACGTTGCTGTGAGGTAAACCTAGTGCTCTCGTGGGAGAAGAGTCACTTTATGGTGACTAATGGAATTGTATTGGGCCATATCATCTCCAAACATGGTATCGAGGTCGAGCAGGCTAAGATTGATGTGATTTCCAAGTTAGAGCCACCACACATTTTGAAGTAGTTGAGGCCATTTCTGGGACATGTAGGATTCTATAGGCGATTCATAAAGGACTACAACAAGATCACCAGACCTTTAACTGAGTTTCTGTGTAAACAGAGTGATTTTGTAGTCGATGAGAAAGTTCTCCTTGCATTCAATCAGATGAAAGAAATGGTTACTAGTGCTCCCGTCTTACAGCCACCAGATTGGTCTCTTCCTTTTGAGAATATGACGGATGCCTCAGATTTCATAGTTGGAGCTGTTTTAGGCAGAGAAGGGATGGGATACTATTTACTATACACTATGCTAGCAAGACTCTAGATAAAACACAACGGAATTATACAGTTACAGAGAAGGAGATGTTAGCAGTTGTGTTTGGTCTAGAAAAGTTCAGATCTTACCTCATCGGTTCACACGTTATTGTGTGTACGGATCACACAGCCATACGATACTTGCAGGCAAAGAAGGATGCCAAACCAAGCCTTATCAGATGGATCCTTCTTCTCCAAGAATTTGATTTAGAGATTCGAGATAAACCTAGAGTGAAAAATGTTATGGCATATCACCTTTCCCATATCACAGATGCAGAGACCTCTGAGCAGAACATGATCCCTATTTTTGAAACCTTTCCAGATGAGACCATTTTGTCTGTGGACTCACTCCCATGGTATGCTAATATTGTGAACTATCTTGTTTACAAGAAAGTTCCACAAGATTGGCCGAAGTACAAGGTAGACAGATTTCTGTCACATATTCATTATTACTAGTGGGAGGATCCGTACCTATATCGCTAGGGTATGGATTGTATCTGGAGAAGGTGCATTCCTCAGGAGGAACACACCAGCATACTTGAGTACTATCACAAACTAGAATTTGGTGGGCATCATTCGGGGAAACACACGACATCAAAGGTTTTACATAGTGGCCTATGGTGTCCCATATTGTTTAAGGATGCTACAAAATATGTTTGAGGTTGTACCGACTGTTAAAAATGGGAGGAACCATTAGTTCCAAATATACCATGCTCCTACGATATATACAGATTTTTGATGTTTTTGATGCTTGGGGCATAGACTTCATGGGCCCATTTCCTGTCAGTCAGGGATTTCAGTACATCCTTCTCGCTGTGGATTATGTTAGTCGATGTGTGGAGGCTATCCCCACCCGAGCCGCAGATAGTCATACAGTTTGTTCCTATCTCAAGGACCACATTATTGCAGGGTTCAAGATTCCTAAAATACTGATATCAGATGGGGGAAGTCATTTTATTAATAGAGAAGTAAAGAAGCTTGTGAAGGAGTATGCCATTGAGCACCGAGTTGCGTCTCCTTACCACCCTTAGACTAATGGCTTGGCAGAAATTTCAAATAGGGAGATCAAGACGATATTGCAAAAACTTGTACGTACAGATAGGAAGAACTGGTCTCAGATGCTTGATTCGGTTCTATGGGCTTATCGGACAACGTACAAGTCTTCTTTGGGTATGTCTCCCTATGTATTGGTGTATGGAAAGCCTTTCCACTTTCCATTGGAATTAAGTCACAAATCTTTATGGGAATTCCGTGTATGCAATCAAGATTATGAGAAGGCAGGAAAGAACATGAAGTTGGATTTGGATAAATTACTGGAATTCCGAGACTTTGCATATAATAACTCACTCATGTATAAGGATAAAGTCAAGTGCTAACATGAAAAACACATTCGAAGGAAGATTTCTCTCCTGATCAGAAAGTTTGGTTATTTGATGCTAAGTTGAAGTTGTTTCTATGAGAATTGAAAAGCAAATGGTCAGGACCGTTCATCGTGAGAGCTGTGCGTGACAATGGGAGTATTGTCATATATGGGTTGTCATCTGACGCACATCCATTTGTTGTGAACGGACAGTTGCTGAAGCCATATCTAGATCACGATACATTCCTGTCTGTCGTTGTTTCCGTATCTGTGATATCAGAAGATGATCTTCTGATTCCATCTTCTACGCCTAATACATGACGTGACAACATTTTGTATATCCTTTTGTTTCATGCTTTCCTCTTTTGTTTTATCATTCACCCTTTTTTCGTGTGTGTGTATATATGATATACCTAGGATGTGCTTTATCCTAAGTATAGGGGGGTGAATGATTTTGTTGTTCATATTCATCCTTTCCATCACTCTTGTTGTTTCCTATACATAGGGATACTCTACCCTAAGTATAGGGGGGTGATGTTGTTCATATCGCTTTTCTGTTTTTGAAGTCCGTACATTCTCTTAATCGGTTTTCCTCTTTTGTACAGTCTTATATTCTTAGGATTACTTGATCCTAAGTATAGGGGGGATCACCGACTTCTATTCTTTTCATCTTCTCTTTGAGCCGTTGTAGTATAGGAGTCTTTTCACTTTTCTATAATTAGCACGAGTTATGTCTTCCTTTGCTGCTCTCTGATCACTATGAGGATATATTTCGAGCTAAGTATAAGGGGTGTCGTATATATTGTATATATACTTTATACATAACTCGTACTTTAATATAATTATTTTGGAGATATGTATATAAATTTGTAAAATCCACGTGTGTATATAGACTTTGGTCATTTTTTATTAGAAAAAAACAACAAAAGAAACTGAACAAAAATTAAAACAAAACAAAATAAAAAAATAAAGAAAAAAATTCTTCTTGTATATACTTATATATACATATATATTTTACTAACCCTTTTCCCATTTAAAAAATCCCTAAAAACTACAAAACCAAATGTCTATAAAAAATTGCATAACTAAAACTCCAAAAAAATCTTTCTTTTCACATGTCCATCATTTTTTCTTTCAAAAAATCCATAAAAGTTCAAAATTAGAAAATTGTTTCAAAAAAATTGTTTCCTTTTTGCATTGTATATATTTCTTGCATTTACATGTTCATTTTTCAGAATAGTATTACATTTAAACTAAGTCTGGAATAAAGTGAATAGGACTTACTTGGACCTTAATCCACTTAATTTCAGAGCAACCTTATAAGAATTGGAGTTGAGACTTTTCAGGTCCTAGTGACTTAATCCTTGGAGTCCATAAGACTATGTTCATATATCGTCTTGATTAGTCTAAGTAGAATATTTAACAATACACGCATGGTTCTTTCAGACCGTGGCTTATCTTGGACATGTACTCTACACGTAGCTCTTCATGGAGGAGGTAGTGAGGAGGCATAATCTTTTGGCTTCGGGTAGCATACGAGGGTAGTACATCTAGGCGGAACCTCTCGTCCTCCTCCAGGGAGGGAAGTGTGTCTCAACCTGTTCTAGCAATGTTGAGGTCTAATGATAGGATGTTGTGGGATTGCAATAATGCTTCAAAAGAGGGATAGTCTACTAGCTCTAGAGGAAAACTCCTTATGTACATGTTGCACCTTGTATATATTTTCAAAAAAAAAGAAGAAGAAGAAAAGAAAAAATGCAGAATCTCCAAAAGTGGACATGCCTGATTGAAAAGTAAAATACCTGCCGAAGTGTATATACAAGTGAAAAAAAAGAGAAAGAAAGAATAAGAGCTTCAAAGTCGAATTTTTGTAGGCTTGCAGCGGATGACTTGGCTACACTGATCATGCATCAGAGGATAGGTAGCTACACTGGGTACCGTCCATTCTCTTCTCTATTCTCTCCTCTTAAGCTGGTTGTACTTGAACATAGAAGGGAATATCTCTGCTCCTCGAGGAAAGAGTTGCTAGACCAGGGGACTAGAGTTACCTTGTTGAGAGAGGTTGTTTCCTTGCTACTTTTGGATGGGGAGCTATAATTCACTTACGTTGTACAAGTAAAGATTCATAGTCATAAGAATTTTGTATGTAGACTTGTTCTGACCTGACTGTTTAGGCAACCTGAATAGGAGTCTTGTGGAACTTGAAGGCTATTAGGTTTTAAATCCATTTCCCAAAAAGGTTCCGCCACACTAATAATACAGAGGCCTGACAGAGCTCCATACTACAATTTTATGAAGATAAGTTTAATATTCAAAATTATCCTAATTTCTTTATTTTTTCTTTCTTTTTTCTTGTATTCACTTATTCTTTCAAATAAGTGTTTGCTAAGGGACTAGCAAAGGTAAAGCATAGGGGGATGACGAATCTGCATTTCATCATCTTTATTCACCTATTTTAGCTTAAAATCCCTTATAAAATACATGTATACAATACTAACTCCATATTCTTACAAACTTGCATCTATGTGTAAATATTGTACATATATTACTATTTTAACCTAAAATAAAAAAAGAAAGAAATAAAGGAAAAAAAGAAAAAAGAGAGAGAGAGAAGACTGTATATATGTAATAAATACAGGGTGACCCGAACCCTGAGAGAAGGTCAAGACTTGACCCGATTGATCAGGAATAAAGTAGGGCAAAATAGGGTCCTTAATCAGAAAATTCAAAAAAATATATTTTTTAAATACTTCTCATCTCTCGTGTGTATATTTGTATACTTACACTATTTTATTTGTACATAAATTGACCTCAAATTAAGTAATTTTCAAAACAAAAGTTGCAAATAAAAGTGTTTCCTAAATAATAAAAAAAATTCCAAAATTAAATCATGTATAGAATAAAAGTAGTCACATCTAGAAAAAACCATAAAGCAATAATTGAAAGACTAATTCCGGCTCCATATGAACTCAAATTGAACCAAACTCACTTCCATTGTATTCTAAATTAAATTATCTTTAAAATAGCCGTAGTATCATAAGTTTTGAAATTATAGTTGAAAAGTCAGTTTTTGGGGTGGTTTTTGTAATTTGACCAAGTATTTATTGTATTTATTTTTTTATTATTTATTTTTTGTATATATTATATTTTTAATAATTGCAAATATTGTTCACAAGTAATTTAAAGTAAATAAAAAATTTTGTATATAAAATTATTTCCTTATTTGTACATATGTACATTGTACTATATGTATGTATAATATGTATATAAACCTTTTCCTTAAATAACTTTCTCAAAAAAATTAAATAATTAACCTTTATTTATTAAATAAATAAAGTGACAAAAAATCATTTAATTAAGTAATTGTATATAAAAATATACCATATGTGTATAATTCAATAATTACCTTAATTTGCCACCATTAAGGTGGCTCTTTAATTTTTGATTATTATTATTATTGTAATTATGAAAATTCATATTTTATTTAATTTTAAAATTTGTTTTATTGATTCCACCACTAAACGCCTTCCTCTTTTTTAAATATCTTTCTTTTTTGGATTTCATCTTCTCTTTAGTGGGTCTCCTTTCCTTCATTATTCCTTGATCAATCTTTTGGGGAGGAGCCTAGTTTTTCCGAGAGCCATCTTGTAGAAGAAGGGTTTGCATCCTCCAAGCCGTACGGTTACAGCGAGGCGGTACTCGTCAAGGCGATTACGACATTCGTCCACTCTAAGGTGAGATCCATTTTTATTTTTCTTGTTTTTAATCTAGGATTAATCATAGTTTAAAGTTTCGCATTCTTATTTAGTTCTCATTTATATATAATAAATATATATTTTGATCTTAATTGCTAATCAATGATCATCACGATTTAATCCGCCCTCAAATCTAATTTTTCATCTCATTTTCTCGATCCACACGCATTCTCATTCTACCTCATATAATCTCTCAACTCCGGCTGCGTACGCTGTCCAACCGGATCTATCCTTCCATTTTGACGTCAGATCTCCATTCACATCTATTTCATTTTTTATTTAAATAAGCAGAGCCGATGAGTCGTGCTTGAGTCCTCATTTCTTATGTAGAATTTAAAAAATATAAAAATATATAGATTTTTTCTCTCTAACATTTGTTTTACAGGAATTTAAAAAAATATATCAAAAATTATCTCTACAATTTTTGTTTAAAAAATATATAATAAAAAAAGTTTTTTTCATGATTTTGTATTAAAAAATAATAAAATAATAATATAAAAAAATTTTCTTCTATTTCTGTTTACAAACAAAAAAAATTAATAAAAAATAATAAAAAAGCAACTGCGAGTGGCGTCGCCCCTCTAGCCGCAGGCGGCGCCCGACACCCGTCCTACACCACCCATCGCAGCCAACTGCGAAGGAAGGCCCTCGCCATCTAGAGCGCCCGACCCGCCGTCTCACATCTCCGAGCTGGGCGTGTGTCGCCCAACGTCCATCGACCTCGACGGAGCTGTCCATGTGAGGCTGCACAACCTCTAGAGGCACACACGACCGTCGCCCCCCTCACCGTCCGTGATTGTGGCCCGTGCCACCACTGATCGCAACCCGGACGCCACCGCGGACCCGTGTGAGCTCCTCCGTCGTAGGGAGCGCACACCACCACTCCTCCGTTAGCCTTCGCCTGCCGCCTAGAACGTTTACACTGCGGTTATCCGCAGTTACGCTCACCTCAACGCACTGCCCACCTTACTCGCACTACTAACAATCCCGCCACACAGCCTCCATCAGCCACCGACTATCTGCTTGAAGACCACCGACTATTGGAGATGAAGAGAGGGAGGGCGGCGGTGGCCCCTTTTGGTCTTAAGAAGAAAGGAGCAACTAACAGCACCCTAGGGGAGGGGATTTTTAAAATAAAAAAATGGGTAAATTGCGAAACATTCCCTGCATTTTATTTCTTGTTATCTTATGATGCAAAAACTTTAAATAATTGCATTTCAATCCCTGTACTCCAAACCTTGAATTTTTTGCTATTATCATTGAAATAAATATCATTTGCTGCCAATAAATTCCTTAAAAAGTTTTGTAGATTCTTGTCACTTGTCTCTTCGTTGTATAAAAATTTCATCCTTTTTATTTTTATTTGATATTTTAAAAATTCAAAAACTGTGTCATTTTTCTATTTCTGAAATTTGAAAAGTCATAAAAATTCGAATATTGCTCTAAAAATTCCAAAAAATTAGATTATGTGTATTTTTATTATCTTTTATTTTCTATCCAAATTTTGTGCATTAATACTTTTCAAAACCCAAAATTTGAAAAATATCAAAAATCTTAGAAAAAATACAGAAAATTCTATAATAATACAAAAATCATAATTTCACTTCCTGTTTGTAGACATTTATCTTTCTTTTAGCATAAAAATAATCTCAAGGAGTTTTGTGCACTTAAGATATTTTTAAGTTGCAAATTACTCCAGACTGTGCACTGTTTATCATTTTAGCCACTGTTTGATTTTTAGAAAAATACAAAAAAACTGAAAATTTTATAAAAATTCTGAAAAAATATTTCAAAGCCTTTAAAACCCAGAAATATTTTCTCTGTAATTTTCTTAGCTTTTCTGTCTATTTTGAAAAATTCAAAATCAGTGTTGTGTGCGTATTTTCTTCACTTGTGCATATTGCCCTTCTTTTTGAAAATAAAAAATTACAAAAAAATCAAAATCATTAAAAACTAAAAATCAGAAAATTAAAAAATAGAAATGAAAAATTAAAAAGCCAAAAATCTTGTAAAAACTAAGATTAGTGTACATTGAGATTCCTTCATTCTTTCATTGATTTATTTCATTGGATAGAATAACCCTCAAGAGTTGAAGCCTCCCTGAGTTCGATCTTGTTGCTATATAAGTTAATTAAATAGCAAAAATTTCTCTTACTACATTTATCTGTAATTATTTGGGCTTGAGAAAATAGAAAACAATTGTTTGTTTGTTGCGGGATATTTGGGTTGCAACGATCACTGCACATTTAATTTCATATAAATAATTCAAAACCCGAGAATCCTGTGTCAACAATTACCCGGGGTGGAAAACCTAAATAGATTTTCTAAAAATTATCCTGAGTCATGCCTCCCTGGCAATGGTGCCATTTGATGAACCCTCGAATGCCTTATTTAATTTGGTGGAATTAACGTTAAATTTCATTGTAGTCGGGCAATTTCGGATTAATCAAAAGATCACTTAATTAATGTGTCAATTAAGAGCAAGCAATCAATTTAATTCTTTTACTTGGTAAGTCTAAGATCGATCTTAGGGAGGAAACATTCTCCTTAGGTTGATTTATAGTCGATCTAGATCAGGTTTCCAGAGAGGAATTTTTTGTATTTTTAAATGTAATTAATGCGTGGAATCCAATTTTAGTGAAGTTCGGGGATTAAAATGCAATTTACAACCAAAAAAGGTTAAAAAATCCTCTAAATTGGCTAGAATGTAAAGTGCTATGAAATTAAGATACTATGGTTTTTCTGGATTTTTTGGATGCAATATGAGTTAATTATGAATAAATATGCAAACTAGATGATTTTGAGAAAATTAGTTTTAATAAATACCAAACATCAATATTTTTCAGAGATTAAATTATCCTAGATATGTCTATATGAGAGATATCTAGAACAATTTTTAATTCCTTAAAATACAAAGTGTTTGAATTAATAAAAAATAAATTACTAAAACAACCATTTAACTTATTGTGACCTAGTGTGCGTGCAAACAAGATGATTTTTGGGCACAATGCGAAACAACCTAAAATATACCTATTGTGAATTTTTAAGAATTTTGGGAGCAATGAATAATTTAATATAAATTAATAAAAATGCAATGGGTAAATTATACAATTTTCCACCAAAATAATAATATTAAATAAAACACATCTCACAAAAATATATTCACTATCTATAATGATAGAGCATGAGTTGTTCTACACTATGCAATTTTTAGAATGATTAAAAGATGTCAAATGAATGTTCAAATAAATATGCAAACACAAGAGCTTAAATTCTATTTACAGAAACAAAGATGATAAAATAAAAGCAATGTTCTAACGAAACTTAGATCAATTACCTATACTTATGGGGGCATGGATGCAATTTTTACTCCTAACATGTGCAAGCCACGTGCGCACTTGGTCGGTAGGGCTTCTTACAAATCTAGAAAGAGGTAGGGGGGTTGCATGCAATTTTCTGGAGAGGCACGTGCACATCACATGCTCTTTCTTGGGAATGAGCACCTTGCAAATGTTCGATTTTGTAGGGGCTCAGGCGCAATTACCCCTACCATCACGTGCTATGCATGTGCAGGGGTGGATAAGGGGCGACAAGCTAACTGAGGTGGTACGACTCCTCTGGAGGCGAACAACGAGTGTCGGGAAGGAAGGCTGTCAATCTGATGTGTGCAGTGATGATGTACGGCCCGAGGTGTGGTGGAGAGACGCTTCAAGCTGACGACAGAGGTGGTGGCGTGGAGACTTGTAAAGGAGCGGCAACGACATTAGGGGATACTGGATGTAGCTGTTTATGGGTGGCGGCCGAAGCTTCGGGTAGCCGAGGGCAATGTGAATGTCGTCAGTGAGGCAAATGAAAAAGATGGGAGATAAAATAGTGGACACGGACAGATCGAAGATGGAAGGTGCGATTTGAGAAGCAATTGATCGGAGGGACGATGATCGTGCGAGAGAAGAGGAGAAATAGAGGAGAAAGAGAGAAGTAGAGGATAGAAGAATAGAGAGGAGAAGGAAGAAAGATACCAGACGAGTTCAGATTGAGTGCATGGGAAGATGGCTAGAGATTAAAGCTCTGATCGATTTTTAATCAATGGTGCGACATACCTGAGATGAGCAACAACAATAGGAGGCAGCAGCAGCAGGAGGTTCCCTCCTGAATTTCGTCGAAGAGAAGGATGTTGTCGTCTTCGCATGATCTCGCAGCTTCTTATCTGTAACTAATTAGCGAGGGTGCTGAGCTGATCTTCTCGTATCAAAGCTGTGGATAGGTTCAAAGAAGGGCACACAGAGTGGTTTTATAGGTGGTTGGCAGGAGCCGAGGTGGGAGGAGGATATGCAGAGGAAGTAGGAACGAGGGAGACGCAAGGGCGTAGGTCATGTGCAGAGTTGTTACAGGGAGAGATGCGCAGGTCGTGGGAGATGGGTGACGAGGGGGCGTACGCAAGGTGGAGAGGGAAGAGCGGGCGAGGCAGTTGCATCATACACACGAGGATGAGAGAGAGGGAGGAGCAGGTCAGCGCGGGGGGGAGTTAGCGGCGTCGCGCGGTTGCGCCCGCCGTAGAAAACAGGCGGAGGGCATGGGAGGAGGAAGGTGGAGGTGGCCACATGGTGTGCAAGGGAGCGACCACGTGACATAAGAATAATATAGATAAATTCTAATAATAAATAATAATAAATAAATATAAATATAAATATAATAAGATAAATTAATTAATTAAAAATAAATGAAATAAAATAAATAATAATTGAAATAAATAATGTAAATAAATAATCTAAAATAAAATAATAAATAAATAAATAAATAAATAAAATTACGAAAATAAATAAATATGGGGATGACACGTGACACCTCTAGGAGCTGCCACGTGTTGCTCCCAAAAAAATCAAAAATTAAATCAAAGAAAAATCAAACAAAATAATAAAATGGTTCAAATCAAAAGTCGTCAACACAAAAGTTGATCATCTCCACAAGGTCTACAACTTTCTTGAAGGACTGAAAATCAAAAGAAGTTATTGTACAAAAAGTGTCTTGGGGGTACCTTATAGGGATAAAATACCACATTTTTGTCTTTTGCATTTTTTTGTCATTGTTAAATAAGGTAAAAAATTAAATAAAATCCAATAAAATAGAATAAAGATATTTACGCGTTAATATATTTTTTGTATTTTTAATAATGATGAAATAAAATAAAGTAAAGTACGAAAACCTTTTGTACATACTCTCAATGAACACTGAAAGCCATTTATTTTCTTTGATTTCTGATTTGATTTTGAATTGGATTTTTTACACTTTTTATTTAACCTTCATCAAAGAAAACATAAGAAAAGAACGAAATTAAAAAGAGGTAATTATGTAAAAATAATAAGTAAAAAACAGACAAAACACACAATGTACAAAAGGGGCCCAAAACCCAACTTTCACATATGAACTCTGATTTTTATGAAATTGGTCTTGTTTTGAAGGTCTTTGAATGTATATTACATTAAAAGTGAGCATACCAAAATCAGACACAATATGAGTGGGATATGCGCATATTTGCATGTTTGTCTGAGAATTAGGTTTTGGGTTATTTGTCAACATTTCAAGTTAGTAATTTTTTATAATTTTCTTTTAGATTTGTTAGTAATATACAAAATAGAGTTAGTTTTCTTAGATTTGGAGTTAGTATAAAAATAAATAAAAATAGGGAAAATAAGGTGAATATACATGTGATATTTACAAGTGAATTTGGCTTCTTATTTAATGCAAATACGCATGCTAAAATGCAAACATTATTGCTAGATGTTTGAAGGAGAAGAATGCAAAATAAATGGAGATGTGCGGCTAATTACTCTGGAACAATGCTCTATTTTCGAAATTTAGAGCGATGAATCATAGATTCAACATGGATGACCCTCTTCTTGAGTTGGTCCCACCTAGTCACGTGGTAAGTTTGATTAAAAAACAATAATGAATAATCAATATATGTTTGTTTGTACAATATTCACTCAAGTAATAAATTAATTAGTTAATGTTTTTGTGGGGTTTTAACTAAATAAAATATTTATTTTTTTCGATATTTTATATTTTTATATTTTTGTAATTTTGATTTTTTTATATTTTTTTATTTATTTTTATATCTGATTTTTAAAATTTTTATTTTTATTTTATAATATAAGTATATATATAACTATATGTATATAATATATATAATATAAGGAGTAGATAATATAACATATATAATAAATATGTAAAAATCAGAAAATATAAATAAGAATATTTTTGTTATTTTTAAAAGGTTTAAAAAAATTTACAAATTATTTATGATATTTAAAATAAATATAAACTATATGTATTTATATATAGCTATATAATACAACACATAATATTATATTTACAAATAAGGATATAAGTAATTAAAATTTCCCAAATAAAATATTTTGTGTTTAAAATATTCTTCTAATGTTTTTGTTATTTTCAAGAATTTTTTCTAATTTTTAGGTATTTTTAAAGTCCTAAAAACATAAAATAAGGATTTTTTAAAGAAGGTAAATTTATTTTTAGATTTAAAAATACTAAATAAATTCAATAAATATCAAAACTAATTTTAGTACTTAGTAAAAAATATATATACATATAGTAGAAGGCAACAACTAATATGTGTGGTGTTTTTTATCTTTATAATTTTATAAGTAATTTGAAGCTTTAATTTTTTAGTGATTTTCTTTTTCTATTTTTAAGGATTTTTGGCCTGGATATAAAAAAATAACAAATAAATGATAATTCATTGGAATTTTTACATATGATTTTATATCTTTTCAGGATTTTTTGAAAGTAAACAATAAATAACCGTGCACTTTTTTTATTTTTAATAAATAGGATAATGCGTAAAATATAAAATAAAAATTATAACAAGGGAGAGAATTACACCTGGCACATTATCCTATTTTTTAGGATTTTTGGAGCACGGATTATATTTTTAGAAAATAGAAAAAAAATTATTTGTTTGTTGCGGGATATTTGGGTTGCAATGATCACGACACATTTAATTTCATATAAATAATTCAAAACCCGAGAATCCTGTGTCAACAATTACCCAGGGTAGAAAACCTAAAATCTAGATTTTCTAAAAATTATCCTGAGTCGTGCCTCCCTGGCAACGACACCATTTGATGAACCCTCGAATGCCCAATTTAATTTGGTGGAATTAATGTTAAATTTTGTTGTAGTCGGGCAGTTTCAGATTAATCAAAAGATCAATTGATTAATGTATCAATTAATGGAAAGCAATCAATTTAATTCTTTTACTTGGTAAGTCCAAGATCGATCTAAGGGAGGCAACTTTCTCCTTAGGTTGATTTATAGTCGATCTAGAAATAGGTTTCTAGAGAGACATTTTTTGTATTTTTAAATGCAATTAATGCGTGAAATCCAATTTTAGTGAAGTTCAGAGGTTAAAATGCAATTTACAATCGAAACAAGTCAAAAAATCCTCAAATTTGGCTAGAAGGTAAAGTACTATTAAATTAAGCTACTATAGTTATTTCTGGTTTTTTGGATGCAATATGAGTTAATTATGAATAAATATGCAAACTAGATTATTTTAAGAAAATTAATTTTAATAAATACCAAACATCAATATTTTTCAGAGATTAAATTATCCTAGATAGGTCTATATGAGAGATATCCAGAACAATTTTTAATTTCTTAAAATACGAAGTGTTGGAATTAATTAAAAATAAATTACTAAAACAACCATTTAACTTATTGTGACCTAGTGTGCGTGCAAACAAGATGATTTTTGGGCACAATGTGAAACAACCTAAAATATACCTATTGTGAATTTTTGAGAATTTTTGGAGCAATGAATAATTTATTATGAATTAATGAAAACGTAGTGGGTAAATTATACAATTTTCTACCAAAGTAATAGTATTAAAGAAAACACATCTCATAAAAATATATTCAGTATCCACGATGATAGAGCATGAGTTGTTCTATACTATGCAATTTTTAGAATGATAAAAAGATGTCAAATGAATGATCAAATAAATATGCAAACACAAGAGCTTAAATGCAATTTACAGAAACAAAGCTGATAAAATAAAAGCAATGTTCTTACGGGACTTAGATCACTTACCTATACTTATGGAGGCATGGATGTAGTTTTTACTCCTACCATGTGCAAGCCACGTACGCTCTTGGTCGGTGGGCCTTGTTACGAATCTGGAATGAGGTGGGGGGGGGGGTGCATGCAATTATCTGGAGAGGCACATGCACAACATGTGCTTTTTCTTGTTAATGGGCACCTTGCAAATGTTTGATTTTGTAGGGGCTCAGGTGTAATTACCCCCGCCATCACGTGCTACGCACGTGCAGGGGTGGATAAGGGGCGACGAGCTAACTGAGGTGGTATGACTGCTCTGGAGGTGAACAACGAGTGTCGGGAAGGAAGGTTGTCAAGCTGATGTGTGCGGTGACGATGTGCAGGCTGAGGTGTGGTGGAGAGAAGCTTCAAGCTGACGACGGAGGTGGTGGCACGAAGACTTGTAAAGGAGCTGCAACGACACCAGGGGATAGTGGATGCAGCTGTTTAAGGGTGGCAGCCGAAGCTTCGGGTGGCCGAGGGCGATGTGGATGCCGTCGGTGAGGCAAACGAAAAAGATGGGGGAGATAAAATGGTGGACGCAGACATATCGAAGATGGAAGAAGGTGCGATTCGAGAAGAAATTAATCGGAGGGATGACGATCGTGTGAGAGAAGAGGAGAAATAGATGAGAAAGAGAGAAGTAGAGGATAGAATAAAAAGGAGAAGGAAGAAGGCTACCAGACGAGTTCGGATTGAGTGCATGGGAAGATGGCTAGAGATTAAAGCTCTGATCGATTGTTGATCGACGGTGCGACAGACCCGAGATGAGCAGCGGCGGTAGGCGGCTGCAATAGGAGGAGGTTCCCTCTTGAATTTCATCGAAGAGAAGGATGTTGTCGTCTTTGCACGATCTCATAGCTTCATATCTATAACCTAATTAGCGAGGGTGTTGAGATGATATTCTCATATAAAAGTTATGGATAGGTTCAATGGAAGGCACACAGAGTGGTTTTATAGGTGGTTGGTGGGAGCCGAGGTGGGAGGAGGATATGCGGAGGAAGTGGGAACGAGGGAGACGCAAGGGCACAGGTCATGTGCAGAGTTGTTACAGGGAGAGATGCGCAGGTCGTGGGAGATGGGTGACGAGGATCCATACGCAAGGTGGAGAGGGAAGAGTAGGCGAGGCAGTTGCGTCATACACACGAGGGTGAGAGAGAGGGAAGAGCAGGTCAGCGCGAGGGGGGAGTTAGCGGCGCCGCGTGGTTACGCCCACCGTGGGAAATAGGCGGAGGGCATGGGAGGAGGAAGGTGGAGGTGGCCACGTGGTGTGCAAGGGGGTGACCACGTGGTAGGCGAAAAATATAAATAAATTCTAATAATAAATAATAATAAATAAATATAAATATAAATATAATAAGATAAACAAATTAAATAAAAATAAATGAAATAAAATAAATAATAATTAAAATAAATAATGTAAATAAGTAATCTAAAATAAAATAAATAATAATTAAAATAACAAATAAATAAATACATAAAATTATGAAAAAAATAAATATGGGGATGACACGTGTCAACTCTAGGAGCTGCCACGTGTTGCTCCCAAAAAATCAAAAATTAAATAAAGAAAAATTAGAAAAAAATAATAAAATGGTTCAAATCAAAAAGTTGTCAACACAAAAGTTGCTCATCTCTACGAGATCTACAACTTTCGTGAAGGACTGAAAATTAAAAGATGTCATTGTACAAAAAGTATTTTTGGGGTACCTTATAGGGATAAAATACCGCATTTTTGTCCTTTGCAATTTTTTGTCATTTTTAAATAAGATAAAAAATTAAATAAAATCCAATAAAATAATATAAAAATATTTACACGTTAATCTATTTTTTGTGTTTTAATAATGAAAAAATAAAATAAAGTAAAGTACGGAAAACTTTTGTATAGACTCTCAATAAACACTCAAAGCCATTTATTTTCTTTGTTTTTTAATTTGATTTTGAATTGGATTTCTACACTTTTTATTTTACCTTCATCAAAGAAAACAAAAGAAAAAGAAATAAATTAAAAAGAGTTAATTATGTACATAAAATAATAAGTCAAATATAGACAAAGCACACAATGTACAAAAGGGGCCCAAAACCCATCTTTCACATATGAACTCCGATGTTTATGAAATTGGTCTTGTTTTGAAGGTCTTTGAATGTATATTACATTAAAAGTGAGTATTCCAAAATCAGACACAATATGAGTGGGATATGAACATATTCAGATGTTTGTCTGAGAATTAGGTTTTGGGTTATTTGTCAACATTTCAAGTTAGTAATTTTTTTATATTTTTCTTTTAGACTTGTTAGTAATATACACAATAGAGTTGGTTTTATTAGATTTGGAGTTAGTATAAAAATAAATAAAAATAGGGAAAATAAGGTGAATATACATGTGATATTTACAAGTGAATTTGTCTTCTTATTTAATGCAAATATGCATGCTAAAATGCAAACATTAATTCTAGATGTATGAATGCGAAGAATGCAAAATAAATGGAGTTATGCTGCTAATTACTCAGGAACACTGCTCTATTTTCGACTTTTAGAGTGATGAATCACAGATTCAACATGGATGACCCTCTTCTCGAGTTGGTCCCACCTAGTAATGTGGTGAGTTTGATTAAAAAACAATAATAAATAATCAATATATGTGTGTTTGTACAATATTCACTCAAGTAATTAATTAATTAATTAATATTTATTTTTTTGATATTTTATATTTATATATTTTTGTCATTTTTGGTTTTGTTGTAATTTTTATTTATTTTTATAATTATCTGATTTTTTATTTTTTTATTTTTATTTTATAATATAAGTATATATATATATAACTATATGTATATAATATGTATAATATAAGGAGTAGATAATATAACATATATAATAAGTATACAAAAATCAAAAAATATAAATAAGAATATTTTTTATTATTTTTAAAAGATTTTAAAATATTTACAAATTTTTTATGATATTTAAGATAAATATAAACTATATGTATTTATATATAGCTATATAATACAACATATGATATTATATTTACAAATAAGGATATAAGTAATCAAAATTTCCCAAATAAAATATTTTGTGTTTAGAATATTCTTCTAATGTTTTTGTGATTTGCAAGAACTTTTGCTAATTTTTAGGTACTTTTAATGTCCTAAAAACATAAAATCAAGGATTTTTTAAATAAGGTGAATTGTTTTGAGATTTAAAAATACTAAACAAATTCAATAAATCTCAAAACTAATTTTAGTACTTAGTAATATATATATATATATATAAATAGAAGAAGGCAACAACTAATATGTGTGGTGTTTTTTATCTTCATAATTTTATAAGGAATTTGAAGCTTTTTAATTTTTTAGTAATTTTCTTTCTCTATTTTTAAAGATTTTTTAACTGGATATAAAAAATAACAGATAAATGATAATTCATTGGAATTTTTACATATGATTTTATAACTTTTCTGGATTTTTTTAAAGCAAACAACAAATAACCATGCACTTTTTTATTTTTAATAAATAGGATAATGTGTAAAATACAAAATAAAAATTATAATAAGAGAGAGAATTACACCAGGCACATTATCGTTTTTTTTAGGATTTTTGGAGCATGCATTATATTTTTAGAAAATAGAAAACATGCAGAAAATTAATTGAACTAGTAGGGGTATAACTATAATTAAAATAAAAGTAAGGAATTCATTTGTAAATTACCCAAAAGTTTACAACTAAAATTCAAATTTATAAAATGAACTACAATTACAAAAACTATAAGGTTATAACTACAAAATGCTCACCTCATGTGGGGGGTCATGTGAGCTGAGATGGCAAGGATCTAGATGTAATAAGCAATAAGTTTGAGGGTTCACTTGCAATTTTTTACAACTACAATTGAAAGTTTTAATAATAAATTCTAATATACAAAAAGAAGGGGATTATAGTGCAAAATACCCCCAACATGCGGGCGATCGGACAACTCTAGATCTTCACTTAGACACTTGTCGTCCTCTCGTCACATGATGATAGTTCGTTGTCCAACGACTAAGATTATGGATCAACGGTTGAGGCTAGGCCTGATCCAACGACACCTGCAACACCTAACAACTTGTTCTTGATCGGACATCACGGAGTGGCTCACGAAGAACAAATGATGAACTCGCCCTAGGCGAGCTTGGATATATTGTGTCACTCATCTCCGACCACCTAGAGCACCACCGAGTGGCTCTTCATGCTCCTGCTACCGCCCCACTCCTCCCACGAGCCTTAGATGGGTCCGAGGCCCGGTGATGAGGCCTTGGAGGTCGATGGTCTGAAGGAGGACCTGGGAGCTGGTTCTTGAAGCTATTTGCCTGCATAAGGGCTCTTCAGGTACTGCAAAGAAGATGAAATGAACGACAAGACAAAGGAAGAGGTCTTGGCTATTATTTGCGATGGTAGGAGTGTGAATGGTGATGGATCGAGGTGGTCTAGCAAGTGAGGTAGAAGAGGACCTCGGGGGTCCACATCTAAAGGAATTTGAGTGGCTAAGTGAAGGGATCTAGATGGAGAAATGAAGGGGATAAGTAGTGAGGTAATGGGAGCAGTCGGAACAGTGAGTAATGGTGAAGAACAGAGGACAGAGCTTTAGAGCTCGGACAAACCTAGTTGGCTTAAATCTACCCTAAAATCATAAATAAAATACGAAATAACATGAGGAATCGAAAGGAGAGAAGGAAAACTACTTAAAAATTGGGAAAAGGTACCTCGACTTGGTGGAAGCCAAGGAGTTGGACCTTATTGTGGAACTTGTCGGAGATGCAGGTAACCACCTCCTACACCACCCTCCTTGCTGCAAATTGGTTGGGCGAGCCTCCTGTCACCAAGCTCAAGCCTTAGGGCACAAATTGAGGGGCTTAGGCATAACAAAAAGGGAACCGAGCTCAAAATTGGAGGAGTAAGCTATAAACATGGGAGAGTTTGACTCGAAAGAACTCTCGAATCGAGGCATGAAAGACATATCAAAGAGTAGGGTGTGAGAGGTCCATGCGTTGTCAAAATTTTCCATCAAGAAATAGAAGGGCCTCGGGCAGTGAATCATAGTAGAAAAAATTGAGAAAGATGTATGGTCAACAATCTGACAGCTCAGTCATAGGGGAATGAAGAGTCGATCGTAGACAATGAGGGCTCGACCCCCATTAGGCCACATCAGCCTACTAAAGGATAAAATGGGAGCTAAGTATTTATTAAATGATTTAAAAATAATAAAAGATTTTACTATTATTTTTCATATAACATAAAAATATTTATTATTTTACGTAGCATTTTAATCTGAATTTTATTTATTTTTAAAAGTTTATTTATTGTATTTTAATTTTTACATGTATATTTATAGGTATATTTACCTATATATTGTATATTTTAATTTTATTTTAAATTTTAAATTTTATTATTTTATATACATAATTTATATATTTATAACTTATTTAAATACACTTATATATATATATTTCTTGTATTTTTCTGATGTTATTTGCATGCTTAAATAAATATATGTATTTATTATATATGTAAATGTATAGGTAATTTATCTATGTATCTTATTATGCTATTTTATTTTATTGTATTTTTATGGTTTTCTTTTGATATAATTAATCACATACATAGTAAATAATATTTATAAAATTATAAAAAATATAAAATTACGAAAAATAAAATAAATAAATTGAATATTTTATTCAGGTATATTTACAACAGGTGTCCAAAATCAAACTTTTGCACCTTAACTCCAAATTATATGAAACTACCTTCAATAAATAGCTAATTAAAAGTTATATACAATTAAAGATGCTTTTGATGAATTTTGAGTTCATATGGAGAAGATATGGCTCTAAGAAGTTGGGATTTTGGAATTTTATTCCGAGTGTATAAAGTACAATTTGCATTATTTTTATGCGAAATAAATCTTTTATTTTTTATGTATTTTTATCTACATATAATATGTACAAATTTTTTTATTTGAGGTATAAATAATAAGGAATAAAATGTGTTCCAAAACAGATTTATTGGATATTTATGAATTACAGTTTCTTGTATTTTTTGTTCCTTATCTCCTCCTACTTTATTCCTTGTCGATCCAGTCATCGTGATGCCTAGGTCTCGAGATTTAGGGACATTCAATACCTTTGGTATTTCATTTCTTTTTCTTTTCTTTTCTTTATTTTTTTAATTTGGCTTTAAATAAAGTATTTTATATATTATTTACATAGTAAAAATAGGTGTTATTTTCTGCAAAATAATGATATTTACATGCATTTAGGTAGAGTCTAGAGGCCAAATGAAAGAATAAAGGTGATGAAATAGAGATTCATTAGTAACCACGGCTCATCTTAATAATTTGATCTATACACTGACGAGCTGGTGTACATACAGATGCATATGAGTAATATGATCTCTCAAAGGGATCAAACTGTTCGCTACCGAACCGAAAGACATGAGCTCACTCATTAGATATTGGACCAACCAAAATCTATGCATGGTCATCTTGCTTTGGAAGTATGATCAAATTTGTAGTTATGGTATATGCTTTTGGAAAGCATGTGATCGTTCCAACTCCTAATGAGATATTGAGAAAGTTAATGATAAAATCCCGAAGAAGACAATTCAAATATAATCTAAAACTTCAGATTTTATTTTAGGTCTTCAAGTATGTATGATGTATGGGTATTAGAAATACTCGTGGGTGATGAGATCAATAACGATTGTATAACCTAACATTTCCATTATGAGAGAGTGAAGAAACATGTTTGAATTTTGGTGACTCCTCTTAGAAGATTGTTAATATTATCTTAGTTCAAATGTTAGACATTGACTTGAATGTGATTTTTATGTAATGAGAAGATTGGATTTATGATTTGATTTAGTCAAACATCTTTTATTGCTCACATAGAACTGGATATGATATAATATCTCAATATCCAAGTCATTATAAATGGAATGTACAATCGCCATGTTCTTATCTCCAGGTACCCACAGAGAAGGCACATTTTTCTTAAAAGAGTTCAAGAATAGTTCTATTATTGACAATATATCTGTGCATTGGAAAAATAATCATTAGATTTTATTTCATTGTCATAAATAATGTGAATGTGATTTGTATTATTTAGACACATGAGAAGAGTCATCTAAGATAATTAGCTGAGACTTAATTATCAAAGATATGATTAATGTGGATATCACTATTCATAATAATCATAAATATTATAAATGTGATTTATAATATAAGAGATTTAATTGTAAATATGATTTACAAAATAATTATTAATGTTAGTTGGATTCACATTATACAATTAATTATAAATATAATTTATATTTTATATTGGGTAGTTGATTATGATTCGTAATTATCAACGGCATTATTGAAATTATCATAAAATAATTTAGAATTATTTTGATAACAATTTAAGCAATAATATTTGTTGCACATGTGTAATAATTGATGAGATATGAGATCTCATCAATATTTGAAAGGAGAGTTTCGTTCCATAATAAGAGCATATGGTCATACGGAGTCTCTCTCCATGGTGGTCGTTCCCCTTATTATGGAAAGAGGCTCTCTTCCTTTCCATATTAATCCATTTGAACTGATTTAATTGAATTTAAATTGTTGATTATTCTTCAACATATTTATTTTATTTTAAAATAATTAATTATTGTCTTAAAATTTTTGCAATAAAATCATGGCCATTGATTTCCATTATAGTACATATCCACCATCCAATTTATTATAAAAGAAAGTCTAGCCCTAGATCATAGTCTTACACATGTTGAAAGTAACAAATTTCTCTCCCTCTTCTTCGCATACATGTCCAAGATGCTCTTTGTTTCTCTCTCTCAACCCTATTGATCATCCACACTGTTGTTCTTGAGAGCATCGCCATCGTTGCATTGCTGTCATATTGCTGGATTGATTGCTCGTGGATCTCCACCTTCTTCGATGCTCTTTTCTCGTGAGGAAGGCTACAGACATCGTGAGATGAAATCAAGAGATTACACACTCGGATCGTCAACTCGGATTTCCTGAAGTATGCATCTGATCCACATGTCCGCAAGTGCATCCTTCGTTGGATTGGACTTGAGACATAAGGTCTCTTCGTTTAGAGACATGTGATCACAAACACGCTTCAAGAGGTAATCCTTTTACTTGTTTTCGATCTTGATGTTTTGTTGCTCCTTGCAACTAGTAACTCAGCCATGGCCGGTCCCAAGCCCGGGTAAATGAGGAGGGTTGTGCGTTAGGTAGCCGACAACCAGCGCATGAGAGATAAATTCTTAAATATTGTTCTTAAAGTTCTTCTAAGAAGTTCTTCTAAGAACACTATTTATGAATTTGTCTCGAAACCGTTCGGATAAATTCCTAAATAATGTTATTTTAAGAACATTTTTTAGGAATTTATCTCGAATTCGTTCAGATCTTTTAAACATGGATTTAAGAAAACATACTAATTTCGTTGGGGCGTTCCCTACTTGCGACACGTTGCATCGCCCGAATGCAATGAAAAATTGGCAAGGGCCGCTACATCGCAGCCTGGATGTAGTTCAAAATTTGCAAGGGTTCTCACATGATGAACGCATGTAGGTAAATAAACTAGTTCCGCTGTATCACCGTCCGGATGCAGTCCGGAATTTGCAAGGGTTCTCGCATAATGGACGCATGCGAGTGAAGAAGTTAGTCCAAAAGAGATGGCAAAGGAAGTTACGGATTGGTAGTTGGAATATCGGTACTTTAACTGGAAAATTGATGGAGATAGTGGATACGATGGAAAGAAGGAAGATTCATATATTATGTCTTCAAGAGACTAAATGGGTTGGAGAGAAAGCAAGGGAGATTGAGAATACATGCTTTAAACTTTGGTATTCAGGTAAAGATAATGGCAAAAATAGTGTTGGAGTGGTGGTTCATAAAGATTTGAAGGATTGTGTGGTTTGAGGTGCAAAGATTTGGGGATCGGATTATCATGCTAAAATTGGTGCTTGAAGAAGAAATTCTGAATATCATCTCAGTTTATGCACCGCAAATTGGTTTAGATGAAAGGACTAAACAAGCTTTTTGGGAGGATCTGGATAAGATTTTACAAGGAATCCCACAAAGAGAGATGGTTTGCATAGGTGGAGATCTCAATGGACATGTGGCAAAAGATGTTTCAGGGTATGCAAGTGTGCATGGAGGGCATGGTTTTGGGGATAGAAACAAAGAGGGAAAAGTCATTCTAGATTTTGTAACTACATATGATCTTTTCATAGCAAACACTCTTTTCAAGAAGAGGGAGGAGCATTTAATTACTTACAAGAGCAGCTCAACTAGAACACAGATAGATTACTTTGCATTGAGGAGAAGAGATCAGTTGTGTTGCAAAGATTACAAAGTAATCCCTGGAGAGAGTTTGACAACCCAACATCGCTTGTTAGTCTTGGATTTGCAAATAAAAGGCCTGGTAAAGAAAAGGAGAGTTTCTAAGATCACTAGAACTAGGTGGTGGAATCTTCCGCTGAAGCAATCAAGCTTCAGGGAGAAGGTTTTAGAAGACTTATTTTGGGGATTGTAGCGGTAGCGCAAACGAGATGTGGGAGGCAGTAGCATCTTGTATCCGAAAGATAGCCAAAGAGATGCTAGGCGAGTCAAAAGGAGGAGCTCCGGGTCAAAAGGAGGCTTGGTGGTGGAGTGAAGGGGTGCAAGAGAAGCTAAAAATTAAAAGAGCTTGCTTTAAAGCTATGTCTAAGGATAGAACAGAGGAAACTGTCATAGACTATAAAATAGCGAAGAAGGAAGCAAAGAAGACTGTAAGCGAAGCTAAGTCAAAAGCTTATGAAGTTTTGTATAAAAATCTCAACTCTAAGGAGGGTTAGAAGGATATATTCAGGTTGGCCAAAGCAAGAGAAAGAAAGTCCAAAGACCTTTCTCAAGTGAGATGCATTAAGGACGAGGAAGGTCACATGCTTGTTACTCAAAAGGATATAGAGACTGGATAGGAGCAGTACTTCCATAAACTTTTCATTGGGGAAGGAAATAGAGAGATCACTTTGGGTGATCTAGCTAGCAGTGAAAGTTACTTGAATCGTGCATACTATAGACTAATACAAAGAAAGGAAGTAGAGGAGGCTTTGAAGGTTATGAGACCTGGGAAAGGTGTAGGACCGGATGACATCCCTGTAGAAGTATAGAAAGTTTTAGGTGAGCGTGGTTTGACTTGGCTTACGAATCTATTCAATGTTATTTGGCAAAGCAAGAAAATACCTGAAGATTGGAGGAGGAGTATCGTGGTACCTCTTTATAAGAACAAAGGAGACAATCAAAATTGTTCAAATTACAGAGGTGTCAAGCTGATGAGTCACATTATGAAAATTTGGGAACGTGGGATTGAAAGAAGGTTGAGACAAGTTTCCCAAGTAAAAGAAAACCAATTCGGATTCATGCCAAGTCGCTCAACTATTGAAGCCATCCATTTGTTGAGGAGAACAATGGAGATTTATAGAGCTAAAAGGAAGAATCTCCATATGATCTTTATTGATTTGGAGAAGGCTTATGATTCTGTCCCACGAGAGATACTGTAGAGAGTTTTGGAGAAGAGACAAGTACTCGTACTATACATTAATCTCATAAAGGATATGTATGATAGGGCTTTATCTTGTGTAAGGACCCCGACGGGGAAGACTGACTATTTTGATATCAACATTGGTTTACCAGCTTTGAGTCCATTTCTTTTTACTTTGATTATGGACGAGTTGACAAGTCACATTCAGGATGAGTTACCTTGGTGTATGTTATTTGCTGATGATATTGTGTTGATTGACGAGACTAGAGATGGAATAAATGAGAAGCTTGGGGTTTGGAGACATGCATTGGAGACTAAAAGTTTTCATATAAGTAGGGCTAAGACGAAATATATGGAATGCACCTTTGATGGAAACAATGGTGAAGGAATCGAGGTGAAGATTGGTGACGATAACATTCAGAAGAGAGATTCTTTTAAATATCTGGGATCTATTTTACAACATGATGGGGAAATTGATGGAGATGTTACTAATAGAATAAATGCAGGCTGGCTAAAGTGGAGAGGGACCTCCGTTATTCTCCGTGAAAAGAAAATTCCTTTAAAAATTAAAGGAAAGTTTTACAAAGCAGCTGTGAGACCTGTTATGCTTTATGGATCTGAATGTTGGCCTGTGAACCATAGACATTTGTAGAGAATGGTTGTAGCAGAAATGAAAATGCTAAGATGGATGTGTGGACATACACGTAAAGATCGGATTCGGAATGATGCAATCAGAACGAAAGTTGGTGTAGCTCCGATGGAGGATAAGATGCGAGAAAGCCGCTTAAGATGGTTTGGTCATTTGCAAAGAAGGTCAGCTGATGCACCGGTTAGGAGATGCGAGTGTTGGGATGTTGAGCCGGCTAAGAGAGGGCGAGGACGGCCCAAGAAGTGTTGGAAAGAAACTATACGAAGGGATCTTAGTTTTTTGGATATAAGCCAGAGATTTACCCAAGATAGATCTGAATGGAGGCGAAGAATCCATGTAGCCGACCCTACTTAATTGTGGGAAAAGGCTTTATTGTTGTGTTGTTGTTGTTATTGTTTTTGCTGCTTGCAACTAGTGTGACTAACTGTCCATGATGGCATGTGATGCGATCTTCACGCTTTCGTGATGCGCTAAGGCTTAAACCCTAGCCTTCAACAACCCCATTTTCTCATATATAAAACAATGGTTAATTTCTGCTTTTTGAAAGACATCTAAAACCTGCTTTCGAAATGACAATTTTCTAATTATCTTTCTCACATAGATCGATAACAGATCTTAGATATCATTAAAAGAAGCTCCCTTTACTCCAAATAAAATCATATATATGTTAAAAATTATTCAAAACAACTATATTTGATTAGATCTTTGCATGTGAAAAGAGTAAAAATCGAACATTTGTTTAGGAGTTTCGGTTTATAATGTGTCTTCTGGTCACATGAGGTTTAAAAAATTTCATTGTGATCTTTTATATTTTCAAATGAGAATCTTTACTAAGTATATTTTTTCTGATATAATTTCTAATATTTTTGTACTCATTTTAGCAAATTCTAGATTCAAAGATATTTTAGGTCATTTGGAAATCAAAGTATCCATCTAAACAGATTTTTTTGTTTTTACTATATTTTAAATCAGTCGCTTCTTCATCTTATATAATACTTGAATGCTTGAGTTCAGTTACTATACTAAACAAATTTTGAAACATTTAAGCCACCTTATCATAGACGAGTAACTTTTGAATATTGTTCAAGAATATGATCCAATGTCTTTCAAATTATTCTTGATGCATATCTATTTTAAATTTTAATTGAACGAAATTACATCCATAATTTATTATTGGGATTTTTACCCGGCAGACCTTATAATCTTTGTCAATTACCTCCACGACCTTCGAAACAACCTAATTCCTCCCTCGACCCCGTAAACCTGTTAACCTTTACCTTACACACCATGTGGTTAAACTCCATCTATTTGCTCGTTAGATATGACCTTTACCCTACGGAGCAATTGTACGAGGTCGAGGGAGGAATTATGTTGTTTCAAAGGTCGTGGAGGTAATTGGTAATGATTATAGGGTCTGCCGGGTAAAAATCCCTTTATTATTTTATAATTATGATAATTGTATAAGTTAGATTTCTACGTGCTATGACAACAGACATGCATTAATCTTATTCTATTCCCCTCTAAGAAGTTTAAAAGTGTACATGAATCAAATAAATATATTGTTTACTTGACCTCCTCTTATTTAAAATCCTGGCTTCATCAACGATGGTTCCCACAATTGTATCCTCATTGAGATTTGACCATCTTTTGTTATTGGAAGGAATGAGAAAAGGGAGATAGGAAAAGATAAGTGAATGGAGAATAATTGCATGGAACTATAAAGTAAATAAAGTAATTTGAGGGCGAAGATTGTAATCCAAATGAGGAAATGGAATGATTGGTTGATATGCCTCGAATACTAATTATTTGTTCTGCTAAACCCATTAGATTAACCCTCTCTATGTACCATCCACACGAAGGGCAGACGAAGCCTTAGTGTGCCAGATGTTGATTCATTTATACAGTATGTACTTTATTAATTCCCTAGTGTTAGGGTTCTCTTTACTCTATACCCATCTTAACATTTGGTAAAAACTATTGTTGCCGCTCGAGGATATAGGCTGGTTAAAGACGATCTTATAAATCCATATGTGTGTGATTTGCTTGTTTAGTCTATACGTGTTTGCTTCCGCTACTCACAACATGATCCTGGACAACTAGAATTCACCAATTAAAGTAAAAATCATTTTTCAAAAAGCATCAACTAAGAAGACATTAGATCGATGTTTATGGAAAAATATTTATGTAGTCCATTCTATGTCGACTTTTTAAAAATAGTGTAGAAATAGGTCAAATTAGACTCGATGTTTGTTAAATGTTGCGTTAGGTCGAACCTTGCTCGCCATTTCTTTTTAAAAACGCCAATCCCATGTTGTAGTGTGTAAACCATCTCCAAGCCTAAAAATAAGCATTGCAATCCCAAGCGACGATTAATTAAAGTCAAAATCAAAATAATATCCTTGCCAACACAATACCAACAATGGAAAATGCAGGCTTTTCAAATGGGGATCAAACTCTCAGCTTGGTGAAGGCATGTCTATAAGCATCATATATGGGCTATGTCAACTCAAGTGGACAAGTTATATTCCTTTAATTTCTTAGTATGCTTTTTATATATTTACTTCTTCTTATTGCATGTGAACCATGCACGTATAACCCAAATGCTCGACTGCAAATTGATTGCAAAGTAAATTCCAAAAAGAACCCAAATATCCCTTTATTCTCAATTAGGTACCTCATTTTTGTGATGTAACAAAGAGGGTACTAATTTTTGAACTTCAGAGTTTTAACATCGATATAATACGGTTGCAGAAACTTAGAAAATTAAGTATTTTAGACAAAAAAATATGAAACCCCTCTTTGTTACATTTAAAAAATGCCGTCCATAACTAATGGGATATTGATGCAGTTGAGCTATTTTTGTAACTCATCCCAAAGTTTTTCATATTTATGAGAGGGCCCTTATTAGATGAGGGTAGGTGCACGCACTTGTGCTGCCCCAAAAATTTAGAAACTTTTTTTTTGTTTTTACTATTTGCCAATCTTAAAACAGATTAGACAAGTGATTTGGAAGAAGAATCTTAGGAGGCTTTAAACGTCAAGAGAAATGTGGCCATTATCTCCATGAAGAAAAGATATATATATATATATATATATATATATATAAAGATATATATATATATATATATATGGGAAAAGATATATATATATATATATATATATATATATATATATATTGATGTGGAACTCCTGCATGGATTTGATCTACTAATGTCTCGAAGGCACCAAAGAAAAGAACCTTCGTGTTTCCATGGGCTATTGTGGGCACAATGTATATTAGTTTAATTGATGTCCAACTTTTATAAAGGAGAATATTCGACTTTCTCCCACATTTTTCTTTTTACTAAAAGAAGACGGGGGCTCCTACAATTTCTAGAAACACCTTTTTTTTGTCATTGACACCAACCTTATTGTTCTCCCTACTAAGGCACTATGCTACTCTATTATTAAAGTGGAGGAAAGATCGGTCATGGCTCATAGATTAGTTGGGTGGTTGCATGAATGAGTGTGTGTGGATATGGTCTATATATTGAATATATATTCATATATATGGGAAAAGGTTAATGCTCTCCGGAGTATGTAACTTACATGCTTCCATCCTTTTTTCTCCTTATTGTTTTTATTTTTTTGAAATGAAATTTAAGGAGACTTAGATCACCATATATGACCACGGTGTCATTTAAAATTCAACTTCATTCAAGACTTCTATCCCCTTCATCAAGGCTGTCAAATTTTAATGATCTCAGAATTATTAAAATCTACCCCCTCTAGATGGATATGTTAGGAATGCATGTTTTATACGAAATTTGAAACACATTACTTATTATTTTAAGTAAAATCCCTCAAGATATTCTTTTAAAAAATAAAAATTTGTGGAAAAAAAGTGTAAGCATACTCTTATATGCTCCGAGGGAGCATATTCATTTAACCTTATATATGTACACATATATTGGAGGGATATGCTTACTGTTATACAAGTGCATGCACTTGTACTTTGATTTTCATGGGTCTCCCTCTTTAATCTTTTCTTTATTTTAAACTTTGCATATTGTACTCATCCACCTAAAAAGCACAGGTCATGTGGAACGCAGTGCTTCACCAAGAAATAGTAATGACCTAAGATGGATCTTGGGGTTATAATTAATACGTAATTATTAGGGATAAAGGACATAATGTTGCAGTTGTATTGCCAACAATATGATTCATTTTGGAGGGAAGCAGAACCACGCAAAGTCTTCTTTCTTTTGCAGGTTATTTATGAAGTAAGTAAATAAATTATTTGTGTACTTCTCTTCATGAAAATACGTAAAAAAAATAGTAACCAGTTTGCATATTCAGAGTGTTCATCATATGAACGTTAGTTTTAGCATAATAAAAAAATATGCAAAGTGAAACCATATTCTCAAGGTAATAATTTCCAAACATGATTTCAAAAAATTCTAATGAATATTAGGAAGAGATAAGGATTACCTCTTGAATCGTGAGTCTCTAAAACAAGAGACCTCCCAAATGAAATCATATCTGAGGTCTCTCTTCTCGTTAGTGCGATGATGAGTCGCATTACTTCCAACAAACTTTGATTTCCACTTATTCTTGAAGTTGTCTATCCAATGATGAGATCAAGAAGATCTCAATCTTATGATTTTATCTCAGCAAATTGAGTCCTCTTGTACTTATGTGAAGCATGACAAAGAAGATGATCTTCTCTCTCTCTCGCAAGACCACGCCTATGAAAAGAAGATGTAAGCTTAATGTTGGACGTATAGGGATGTAGAGAGAGTGTCTCGGATGTGTATTTGAGAGTCTAAAACTCTCAAGAATTCTCTCTCAAAGATCAGTGTAACGCGTGCTCTCAAAAAGAAAAGACATTTATGAATTTCTTTTGTATATACAAAGAGAGAGGCATGCCCTCTCTTTTATATTCAATGTAGATGTCCTCTTAGACTCTTACACTAAGATGGCATGTCTATGATGATGGCCTTTGCATGAGAAATCAAGAGATGTAATTTAGGCCTTGTTCAATAGAAGTATGACTAGAATTTATCTCTTTTTAATTACCAATGAAATTAAGCAATAAACACTGTAACAAATCAATCAACCAATTGAGAGAATGACTATTCAATGATAGCGCCATGTGTCACACACACGTCCTCTTTTGTTGCCAAAAATAGGATTGAGAAATAATTGGTAATTTTTATGAGAAATCCCTCATAGCTTGTGAATCATATTCATAAATCCAAATAAAAATGTAAAATCCAATTTACATTCAAAAATCGATTTGAATCATATTAACAAATGTTCCTTGAAATAATTTGATATGAGTCAAATTCATATAAATTAATATTATACATTTTAATTACTATGAATCAATATTCATATTTATTAAACACATGTATATGATACAAATCATATCCATAGAATCCTGGTTATACACATATCCATCATAATAACAATCATTAACATATTATTTATATCATTAAGTATGATTCGTTATCCAATAAGGACTTGTGAGCAGAAATCATGGATACTTGGAGATAATATCGAGGAGATCGCATTATCCATGTATAGTGACTTGGAATTTTGATAACTATCCAATTTCATAGTTTATACTAGTTTTAGTAAAATGTGTCACTTACGAATATTGAGCTTGAGCTGAAATAATTCACACTCTAAGTGAGCTCTACGAAATACACCACACTCTCCATGAGCTAGAAAAAGTATCAGCATTTTGAATCCAGTTTCTTTAAGCATTTCTAATCAAAGTACAAACCATTTAGAGTTTAGAAATGAGCTCAAAAAGTGTGTTTGTTTCAATTTCCATCATGATTTTACTTTCTAACATTTGAAAATTGAGATAGAAATTAGAATTGGACATCAGATTTAAATGATATAAGAGTTAATCCAATTTACTCTCAAATCGTCAAGCTAAGAAATGGAGCCACTAAAATCCATCATGTTTCGTCATTACCTCATAATGGAAATGTCATGGTATATGATTTATTATGAAAGATTTAACCTTGAGTATTCTAAATACTCATTCACCCTTCATACTGGAAGACATTGATATTTTTTATGTTCAAATCCCAGTTTGATTGTCTTCTTCAGAATACACTAATATATTTCTCTTTTGATAATTGGATGATAATATTAATCAAATATTTTTCAAAAGCATATTTTAATATATCTAATTCATGTGTTATTTCATAAACAAGATGACCGTGCATGGAATTCATTATAACCCCAAATTATCTCATGAGTGAGTTGCATCTCCTGGTTCATCAACTATGAACATGTGTGCTTCCTTTCAGAGATCATACTTCTCATATATCTTCATATGCGTACCAACTCGATTGTATATGGACCTTGGTTAGGTCACTAACTTATTGGTCTGTTACACTCAAGCAAATAGATGCATGTATGTCTCTGATCAAAGGATGTGTGCATGATTGTGGTAGTTACGATTCAAGTCTTAGTTTATCTCAATCTCATCAAGTCTACTCTTTGAATTGATTATTCCAACACTTCCGAATCTCTTTTCCTATGCAGAGGTCCTACATTAAGAAGTCAGTTGAAAATCAGTCCAGAGGAGGATTACCATCTCTTTCTCAGACTGTAGATCTTTATTGAACACCACATGTTAATCTCAATTATGTCCTCTCAAGTGTATGGTATTTAATATGGCTACGGTACATAATCCTAATTCTACAAAGGGACATTGCTATTAAGTGCATACACAATCATTTAATTTAGATGGACATGATAAAACAATATCTTTTACTGCATTAATGGGTCACCAAGGGCTTCCAAGTCCTACAGTTTCCCACTAGCCCTTAAAGTCATTCACGTACAACTCTCAACCCCATATTTATTGTGTTAATCGTTGACTATTTTGTCAAATAGCTAGGTAAGCTGATTAGTCACTCTGTCCTCGATGACTATGCCAAGTTTTATTACAAACTTGCATACCCCATTGAACATTAACTAAATCCAGTATAGTTTCCACACCTTATGTAGACAAAGCTTTACTTTGTCGAAATAGACAAAATGTCCTACTTCTTGCTACACTTAGCTCACAGAGACCTACCATCCAATAAGATTAAGAACCTAAAAGTTGACTTCCTATCATCTATTTCTAATTGGGAGTCTGAATCCTTGTACCCTAAGACTTGGAGATCATTATCTCAATAAACAAAGACAAAATCTTGAGTTTTTCTTAGAAACTTGAATATGTTATTCACTACGGTCCAGTGTTTCTCTCCATATAAGGATTGGTAACGTCTTATCAGTCCCACTACAAGGCAGAATTCTGGTTTTGAACACATCATGCCATACATCAAGCTTCCTATAGTTGATGTATAAGGTTACCCGGTTGTGACTTTCTTTTCCTTAATGATTTTAGGAGCCATCCCTTTAGATAGGTGAATACCATGTCTTAAGGAAAGGAAGACTTCCTTTAATTTTCCATATTGAATCATTACAATGTCTTCTTGATATATCCTTGTTGTGATAGTCCCAATATCCCAAATTCTCTATTTTTAAACAACTTCAGACCTGGGATATAAGAGGTTTCTCTGAGATCTTTCATGTCAAAGGGATGTGATAACCAGATCATAACACTTGTCGTCATTCATGAATCATTCTCAATTATCAGAATGTTGTCTACATAAAGCACGTGAACATGATGGAGCTCCCACTAAGGTTCTTGTATACACATGTTTCATTCGGATTCAACAAAAAAATCATAACTCTTTACGGTTTCATCGAATAAGATGTTCTACTTATGAGAAGCTTCTTTGAACTAATAGATGGATTTCTTTAGTTTGCACACTTTACCTTCCTCGGCAATGAAGCCATGGGTCTTCTTCATATAGATATCCTATTTGAGGTATCCATTGAGTAATGCAACCTTGACATCAATCCACCAGATGTCATAGTCATGGTGTGCATCTATAGCAAGCAATGCCCTGATGGATTTAAGCATAGCCATAGGAGAGAATGTCTTACCATAATTGATTCCTTCTCTCTGGGTATATACCTTGTCTACGAATCGTGCTTTGAAGGTCTCTATCTTCCCATTGGGTACCCTCTTTCTCTTAAAGATCCATTTCCACCAAATGGGTTTGACCCCTTTAGGTGGATCTTTGAAGCTCCATACACCTTTCTTGTGCATGGAGCCTATTTCAAACTTCATTGCTAGCATCAAACTATCCATGTCATGATCACCCAAAGCTTTATTAAATGAAGTTGGATCATCATCACACTCATGATAAATAGAATCAGTACCTTTCAGGTTTTCTTACAACCCTAGAACTCTTTTTAAGAGGTATGATCATGTCATTTTCAATTATCTCTTCATGTTATGGTGTAGGAGCTTCATCGGTCTCACTAGACTCGATTCACTCCTTAGCTTCACTATTTTCTTGACTTATAATGAATTCATCCTCCAATAATTTGATGTCTATAGAAGCAAATACATTTTGAATCTCAAGATCATAAAATTAGTATCCAATATCATTCTTTACGTATCTAATGAATTAACACTATCTATTCTAAGATTCCAACTTCCATACATCCATGTTTTTAAAATGGACCAAGTACCCCTAATTTATCATGTGTCGTACACTTGATTTGGTACCATACCAAAGCTCATGAGGGTCTTTAGGTATAGATTTAGATCAAAAAGTTTAGGACATAAGCTGTAGTCTCTACTACATGTCCCCAGAAATTACGAGGTAAGTTTGCTTTGATCTAACCATGTACAACATGATTTTATTGCATCTCTCTACAAATCAATTGAGTTGAGGAGCACCTGGAGTGAGATTAAAAATTATTCTTTTCTCCTTAATGTATTCTTTGAATTCATCTGAGAGATATTCGCTACCTCGATCATATCAAATTCATTCTATCTTCTTCCCGATTTGGTTCTCAACCAAATCCATGAATTCATTGATCATTTCAAATGTTCCATGTTTACGATGTAATAAGAAGATAAAAACATACCACAAATGATCGTCAGTAAAGGTCATGTGATATTGATGTCCATTTTGAGTCGCAGTACGAAAGGGACCACATCTGTTGGTATGCATTAGGTCTAGTATACCTTCACATCATTCACAATTCTTAGAGAGGGTACCCTGAACATTTTTCAACGAATACAATGTTCATAAGTTGCTAAATCACATACTTCTAGGAAACCCAGAGGTCCATCCTTCACCAGTCTATTGATCTTATCAACATACACAAGTCCAAGTCTTTGATGCCAGATCATAGTTAAATAATATCCATCCTCTCTTGATCATTTAGGGGTCTTATTATTCACAGTGTTATTAACATTCATGACACATCCATGCATGCTCAATTTGTAGAGTTTACATTGGGTTAGAGAACCATCTGCTACAAAATTACCACAAAAATTTATGATAAGTCTATTACATTAAAGAAAAGTATATATTGTCAATGTCTAACGCATTTAGATACATATAGTATGTTCTTTCTAACATTCTGGGTACAACACTGGAATAGGGAATTAATTTGTACTCTCGCATTATGCACTTAGCTCAACTCAGACGGGATGTTGGAAGATTGTGTGAGTCTCTTTTCTGGTAGCGTGGAAATCTAAAGACCAGAGTACGTGTTGAAATAAAGCTTCGGAAAAGGGATGAACGGCTGGGCACAATTTTTTCTAAGACCCCAAAAAATGTACGGAACAAAAAGATTCTATATCTGTAGGGGCACAACAAGAACCAAGCAGAACCACCAAAAATTCCAAATACAAAGAAGCAACTACCAAATAAAATCCGACCAAAAAGGTCCAAGCTTTAAGAAACCTGCAGATCTTGGTGGAGACTCGGCTACACTGGCCATCTTCACAAGGAGAGGTGACTACACTGGCCACCATCCAGTTCTTTTCCCCTTCTTCTATCTTCTCCCCCAATTCGATTGTGAACACAACACGACAGACCTTAGAAGGAAATACCTGACTCCCCGAGGACGAGTTACTGGAGAGGAGAGGAGCATGGTAGTCCGACATTCTGGATGGGAAGAGCTATAATCCTTTACACACATGAGTCGGTTATTCAATTTTCATAGGGTATACTTTGGGAAGAGGATTGATCTAAGATGACTTCTGAGCCGAAACTGTGACGATGATGTGTAGAACTTGAGGGCTGTTGATTTTAAAATTCTAAGTCTCACAGAAGTTCCGCCACACTATTAAACCAAAGGTTGAGTCTAGTTTCATTTTCACCTTCAGCTCATGGTCTTGGTATGGAACCTAATCTCATTTCGCTTTATGGCATTTCTTTTTTATGCTTAGGGACGAGCATGGTTTAAGTATAGGGGGATGATGAATCTCGGATTCATCACTCTAAGTCTAATTTATTAAGCTCAATTCCCTCAAAATCATCAGTATTTCTGCCGTTATTCTGCATAATTAGCATTCTTGCATGTTTGCATAAGAATGACATTTTATCCATCATTTTAGCACAAAATAAGAAGCCAAAAATCCAAACCAAAGTTGACCTATAAATAGTCTAATTTCCTGGATTTTTAACTCCTTCATGTTAACTCCGAATGATACAAAACTACCTCCACTGTGTACATATCACTAACAAGAATAAATGAAAAATACAAAAAAATCACTAACCCTGTTAAGTGGACCAAAAACCTAAACCCTAATTTCAGGATTTTAGGACGAAAAGCCCCATATCTTCCCCATCCAATGTCCATTTTGATCCTATTCACTTTTGAACCAATGTACATTCAATTACCTTCAAAACAAGACCAAGTTCAAGTGAATCGGAGCTCATATGTGAAAGCTGGGTTTTGGGCCTCTTTTGTACATTGCGTATTTTAGCGGTTTTTGACCTGGTATTTTATGTACATACTTTCTTAATCAATAAAAATCCAAAAAATTAGATTAAGGTGTCTTTATTTATCTTTTATTTTTTCATATTTTTCCGGATTTTTTATCTTGTTTAAAAGTGATAAAAAAATTACAAAACCCAAAAATCAAGGTATTCTATGTACATGGGATACCCCAAAAAATTCACTTTGTGCATTTGATCGATTTTGGTTTTGATGTCTTCATGAAAGTTGTAGATCTCATCGAGATGAAAATTTTCATGAAGGAACTTTTTCGATCCGATGTCATTTACTATTTCTTTTTTATTTTACAAAATCTCTTTTCTTCGATTTTTCTGGTGATGACACGTGGCAGCCCCAGAGGCCGTCACATGTCAGCATTTTTTAGACCTTTTATTTATTCATTTTTATCAAAAAAATAAAAAATAAAAGACACTGCACGTGCGTCACACGTGCCCCCAGGCACGTGCTCCGCACGTGTCCCGCTCTCTCCTCCAGTTTGCGCCACGTGGCGCCTCCACGGCCGTTTGATCAGCGGCCGATCGAACGACCGCAATGCATCTTCTTCCCCAGGCGCCCCCTCGCAACCACCGCCCTCCGAAGTCACCGCCTTTAACCTCTCCGCCGTCAACCACTTCCCCGTCGTCTCGCAACGGCCGAAATCGCCTCCGTGGATCTCGCACGCCGCCCTGTGATCTTCGCCAACCACCCCCGCTCATCTCGCCAACGCCCCTGCTAGCTTCCCTCACCCTCTTCCCTACTTAAAGGCCTCCGACCCCCACATCCATCATCCGTCGATGCACATTGGTTACCCCTCTTCGCAGTGACAACGCCGACGAGGTACTTCAAGCGGTGTGATCCGAGCTCCAAGAATCTCGTTGCAGTGGCGTCTTCCCCAACGGTATGCCCTTGTTCCGGCCCTCTTTGGTTGTCGAGCCAACGACGCTACTCCATCACCACCTCCAGCTACTCCCCCAACGATGCTATGCCATCACCACCTCCAGCTACTCCCCCAACGATGCTATGCCATCACCACCTCCAGCTACTCCATCAACGACGATGCCATCGACTCCATCAACACCGACCCTCGAAGCTCCCGTCCAAGCGCCCCTCACGAGCCACTGAAGCACCGCCTTCGCTCCGCCAGGAAAGGCCAAGCCTCCACCGCAAAGAGATCCCCCAGCCTTCCACCAGCCGCTCGCATCTTCACCGACGACGCTGCTCCAACGTCGAGCACCATCATCAGCAGCTCCCTCCGCCGTGGCCTTCCGCCTCCTCTGCCTTGCTCGCCCACCACCGTATGCCGGGGCTCAGACCCGAGACCCCCCATGCACATGTGAGGCACATGCGCCCGAGGGGTACGTCAGCACACGTCAGCCCAGGACACGTGCTGTGCACGTGACCTGTGGGCAATTTACAGGACCGCCCCCGACCTCCCCCCATATTGCGACTCAGCCCCGCCAGGCAGAGGTCACGTGCTTCGCACGTGACCCTCTGGAAAAATTGCAAGAATACCCCCAGTTCTCACGTGACCCTCTGGAAAAATTGCAAGAATACCCCCAGTTCTTGGTAATTGAAAGTAGGTCCCCCACTGCACATTTTATATTTATTTTATTTATTGTTTATACCCATGTGTTCCCCAGTTATTCTTGACTCTTCTTTACATTATTTTATTAATTCAAAAATTGCATGATGTTTATCACTTAATTATCTACATTAACACATTGTGGTTATTTTCATGATCATTGGTTAATTAATAATTAATTATTCTGTGGAAAATTACGAACGTTGACCATTTTGTGCTCTAAAATTTTTATTTGATTAACCATTGCTCTAAAAATTCCCCAAAAATCACATAGTGTAGAGTTAATTGTTCTTGATATTGTGCCCAAAAAGATTTGCATTTGCATGCATAATTTGCCCTGTAAAAATCAATTTGCATATTTCAATATTTAATTTTTAATAGTATTAAACCCTATATTTTTGAGGTTTAGGATTTTTCTGAGATCCATCACCTAGTGATAGATATTAGATAATTTTATTTCTTGAAAATAAGTAGGTTTAATATTTATTATAATTAAATATTGAAAATCATTCTGTTTGCATTTAAAAATTTATAAAAAATCCATATTACATCCAAAAATTCCAAAAAAAATACAGTGCATTCATTTTATCATAATTATCATCTTGGCCAAGTTTCATATTTTTCAAATATCGTTTGATCAAAGTTTACATTTTAGTCCCTAAAATAGACCGAAATTACACCTCACATCCCTTATTTGCATTAAAAATTCCAAAAAAAGACTTCCTCGAAAATCGTGCACGAATCTTTATAGACATAACTCTAGGTTGTTCCTTTGCCTCTTTGTGATCGACCTTGGGACTTGCCCAAGTAAAATAAACATAAAACCACTTGATTGAGATTGAATAAAATTTGTGGTTATTTTTGACCGATTCCGATCGCCGCCTACAACGAATGACAAACCATATTTTTGGCATGAACAAAATAAAAACAACTTCTTATAGTCGCGATTCACGGACACGTCAGGAGCCGCCTTCGATTTCCGCAGTTGCTTCGGCTTTCCGAAGAAAGTCGCCTTGGTCCTCGGGCCCTTACAAGAAATCAAACAAGAGTGGGTCAGAAATAGTTATTATAAAACTAAGAAAGATAAAATAAAATAAAATAGCAACTATATGCAAAAATGAAAATAAAGACAAATAAAATAAAATAAACAAAAACAAAAATAAAATAAAGAAAGTATAAAGAAAACAAAAGAAACAGAAAAAGTCATGGAAAGCCGCAAACAAAAGAAAAAGCCACAGTAAAAGCCGCAGACTGAAAATCGAACAAAAACGAAAAATAAAGACTATTAAGCCATGCTCCCCGGCAACGACGCCATTATGATGACCGAGAAAGGAGCTCTCACTATCGGGCCAAGGTAAAAATATTCGATGTCGTTGCGACCCGAATAGAGTCTCGGTCAATCAAGAAGATATAAGACCACCAAATCAGAAAATAAATCAATAAAACACAAATAGCGGTCTTCGCTATTTATTTAACTTGGTATAGCGACTAGGGTCGAACTTAAGGAGCACAGTTTGGTCGGATCGGCCTCCGTAGTAGTCAAAAATAAAATAAAGTAAATAAAGGTGTTTTTGGTGGATTTTTATATATTTTTATTTTTTTATATTTTTAATTATAAAGGAAATGTAAAAACAAAGCAAAAAGCACTCAAACCGCAAATTATTAAACACTCCAAAATAACTCCAAAAATTCAAATAAAATTATTTTTGTGTTTTGTATATTTTTAAGTATTTTTGGTAATTTTTACAGAATTTTATATTTTTTAGTTGATTTTATAAAAATCGAAAAAGGAAAAAACAGTGAATAAATATGCAGTCAGATTTGAAAGGCGAATTAAAAATAGATAATTAGTTATAAAAATCTGAAGGTAATTTTTATGAAAAGTAAAAATAAAAAGTAAATTACATAAATAAAAATTGCATTTTTTGATTTTTATAGAATTTTTAACAATTTATATAAAGTTTTTAGGGTTTTATTTTTTATGGTTTTTTTAAATCCAAATTCAACAAAAATTGGTCTGAAGCAAGAAAACACTGAAACAAACAAGTTCTATTTTTTTTTGTAGTTTTTAGATAAGTTTTTATATTTTTAGTTGATTTTCTATTTCAAACACTAGCAAAAATGAAGGTTTTTTGTTTATTAAAAATAATAAACAATAATAAAAATGTCACAAAAAATTATTGCAAATTTTACACAGTGGCAGGAGTCACGTTTCCAAATTTCACTTGATTTGGAATTAATTTGATATTTTATTCAATCAATACAAAAGCTACAGCACACAGGGACCTAAATGCAAAGAAACATAGTTCTGGGGCCAAATAGATAACACTTATAAAAACCACAGGGCCTAAATTGCAAATAGCCCAAATAAGCACGCGACACACACGTGACTCACATTCACAGGGACTAAAGTATAAATCCTATTTATAAAAATATAAACTGTAACAACCGAGAACTATAGGATCAATACTGCAAAAGTTCCACAAAATCACGTGTCGAAGCACATGTCTCTACAAAGTAGGGACTAAAATGCAAATACAAGAAACTATAGGTCCATATATGCAAATTAACTAAGTGTGCGGGTTATTTAATAGACTAAACAGGAACCAAAATAAAAAGCAGGGATTCGGGCGCAAGTTACCCAGCCACAACGCGTGCGGGGCACGTGAGGGTGATGTGTCGGGCGGTGAATGGCTGGCGTGTGCACGGTCCTGATGACGCCTCATGGAAGATCCAACGGTCCTGGCGTGAGGGAGAACGTGGGGCGTACATGGCCGCCAGATCATGGATCTAACGACCTGACAGGAGTAGGGCACGGACGACTAGGATGATAACTGGCGGTGGAGGTTGATTCGACGGTAGAGGGGTAGACTGGAAGAACTCCTGTTGGGCGAGCTTCTCTGGCGATCTGAAGGTTGATCTTGATGATGATCTGCATCGGTTGGTGGCATCAGATTGAGCTCCCAACGTCTAGATCCTCCGATGAGGGAGAAGGGAGCAGGGTGACTCCAGTGAAGGGTGGAAAACGCGGCCAAGGGGGGTTTCCTGTGCTTATTCACCTGCAAGAAGACACTCGTGCTCGGAGGAACACTCCAGCATGGGTTATTTGCAGAATAACAAAGGGAAGCGGCGTGGATGGATGGAGGGAGGTTTTGGCGGAGGCGGCGGAAGGAACCCAACTCGATCAAGGCTCAGATAGCCCATCTCGAGGTGATCAGATCGTGGAAAGAAGGTGGCGATGGGTCGAGGGATCTATCGGTATGGATGGGATAAAGTGATGGGGCTCTGGCCACTGAGGCAGAGCTGACGGAGCTGAAATGGGAAAATCAAATCTAAATGATGAAATGAAGCCTAAAAGTGATACCTGATGACTGGAATCGACTGTGGAGGAGATGCTCGATCTTTGGTGGTCTTCGCCTCGATGGAGCGTCGCCTGCACCTCCAATCGCTCTCTCAAACACCCCCCACACTCGCTGTCACTCGAGGAAGAAGATGGAGGTCACAGGGATCGAAGATGGTGTCCGAAGGTGCATGAAATGGCGGAGGAAGACGAAGCTATATACTGGTAGGGATCCAGCAAAATGGAGTCGGGCAAGCCATTGTGGTGCACGGATCCCTAGAAAGATCCCCGGGCGTGAATCTCGGATATGCGATCTGCAAATGGAGCCCGGGGTTTGGGTGAAAGGCGATCGGATCAGTCCAGGGTAATTGAGCGAAGTCGGGTCAGGACACAGATCCACCTGGAAGTGGTCCTGGGGGGAGAGTTGATCGGGGGTCAACAATCCCCCGTGGACCAATGAGAAAAATTCATTAGAAAAAGATTTAAAAAATTCAAAATAAATTAGAAAAAGACTTTATTTCAAAATATTTACAAAATGAAAAATGTTTATTTATTTTCAAAGTATTTTTAGTGATTTTTATGTATTTTTTTGAAAAATAAATTATGTATTTTCATTATATTATTATTATATACAAGTATATATACCGATGTATTTTTGAATTTTATTTTTATTATTTTATTTATGTACAATTATTCCAATTTTATATTTTATTTATTTATACCATAAAATATGGAATATAAAATGATTTTTATTAAGTATTTACAGGGGTGAAATAAATACATCTTTTATTTTATATACATGGTATATGTACACTGATGAGAGAGAATTTATTTATTTTTATTTTTCTTTTATTTTTCCCATTTTTATTTTATTTTTATAAATATATACAAAATATGCGAAACACAAATATATTTTTATTTTTAGAAAATAAAATATGTACACTAAGAGAGGGTGTTTACTCAATGTTGACTCACCCTATCTCTCTCTACATATTTTATTTGCGGTCAGGCCCTTGTGGAGCCTTCCCTTGGGTTCAGGTCACTCAATATTTATTCTAAATATTTCCCTCTTTTTATTTATTTCTTTATTCTTTTATTTTTGCACAAAAACATGCTAATTATGAGTATTTACACAATGTATGCTCTTTGATAAATTATTTTATTTACAAACATATACATGGTGTTTTGCAAAGGTTTTAGCTAAAATAAAAGAATAAAGAGTGATGAATGAGGATTCATCACACCATCAAGAATGTGTTTCCAAGGATGCGAAGGGGCATGGGTGCCCATTATGTGGTGAGTCAAGTCGATGACACTGCGTTTGCACGCACTCTCCTAGATAATGGATCTTCAGTTAATCTGATGCCCATATCCCTCTATGAGCGGCTAAATCTAGGACCTCTTAGGAAATCCAGAGCCTTACTCCAGTTCGTAGACAAATTGACCAAGAGGTCCAAGGGAGAATTGAGGAACATTATCATCAACGTCGAGGGTTGGGATTACATGGTGGACTTTACAGTCCTTGATATGGACACCCCTCGAAACTGGAGAGATTTCCAGATCATTCTTGGAAGGCCCTTCCTTAGAAGAGCAGGGGCCTTACTTGATTATAAGATCGAGAAAATTCAGATCCAAACCCCAGGCGGAGATGAGGAACTTGAGATGAAGCAAACAAAGTGGCAGAGGTCAGATTCTGAATCAAGCACCGAGTACACTTCGTCAGAAGCAGACTGTGTTCATGTAGACACCATTGGGCCATGGAGACAGAATCCAGCTAACATCAATGAGTATGTCTTCGCTGGAGAGAATCTTGTACATGAAACAACTTGCGAGATCCTTAGGAACGGACAAAGCACAAATCATGAAGAGAATGCATCCCCCTACATCTTCGATGACACAGAGGCCCAGCTGCACCTGTCAGTCCTTCCCTCTTTAAGATAATCCGAAGTTGAGGATGATGAGTCAGATGTGGCTTTCGTCGATTGCTTGGATACTTCTGACTATCCAACTCCATATATAAGTCAGTTGGTGGTAGTTACTTCAGAGACATATCCAACCACTACCAGCACAGAGCCAGAATTGATTGAGCAAGATTTTCTCGATGACCACACTTTACATGAGCTCAAACCATTACCTACAACCTTGAAATATGCCTTCCTTACAGGACAAGAGAGGAAAATTCCAGTCATCATCAGTTTGCGATTGACCGAGGAGCAGGAACCTCGCTTGCTAGAGATCCTGGAGAAAAATTGCAAGGCAATAGGATGGAGCATCTTTGATCTCCACGAGATAAATCTCACTCTGTGTTTGCATCATATATGCCTTGAGAATGAAGCTAAACCCTCTCGTGAATTCCAACGTAGGTTTAATCCAAATTTACGAGAGGTAGTGAAGAAAGAAATTGAGAAATGGTGCAACGCAGGTTTTATTTATCCCATCTCTGGTTCCAACTGGGTGGCCTTATCCATGTCGTCCCGAAAAAGTTGGGAATTCAGATGACCACTAATGAGGATGGAGAGGAGATTGTGACACGAGTACCCATGTCGTGGCGTGTCTCTTGAATACCGTGACAAAGAAGTATCATTTTCCCCTACCATTTATCGATCAGATATTAGAAAGATTAGTGGGAAAGGAATTCTACTACTTCTTAGATGGATTCTCGGGCTACAATCAAGTAGCTATCGCTCCTGAGGATCGGGAGAAACCACATTCTCATGCCCCTTTGGTACCTAGGCTTTCAGACACATGCCCTTTAGGTTATGCAATGCTCTCTGTACATTTCAAAGGTCCATGATTGTTGTATTCGCCAAGATGGTCGGTGAATCCCTGGAAGTCTTCATGGATGACTTCTCGGTCCATGGCGATTCCTTCGATTCATGTCTTAGAAATCTAGACCGAGTCCTCAAAAATTGTTGTGAGGTAAATCTGGTGCTCTTCTGGGAGAAAAGTCACTTCATGGTGACGAAGGGCATTGTGTTGGGGCATGTCATTTCCAACAGAGGAATGAAGGTTGAACCTACCAAGGTGCACGTGATAAGACGACTGCAACCATCGACCAATGTAAAACAGTTACGGTCATTCCTCAAGCATGTTGGATTTTACAGGAGATTTATCAAAGACTTTTCAAAGATCGCCCGACCGCTAACTGAGCTTTTAGGCAAAGATGTGGAGTGTATTGTCGATCACAAATGTCTTGATGCCTTTAAGCAACATCAAGGGATGATCATGGATTCCCCAATCCTTCAAGACCCAGATTGGTCTCTACCTTTTGAGATAATGATAGACGCCTCAGATTTTGTTATTGGGGCTGTGTTAGGACAGAGGTGGGATGGTGTCCCTTTAGATATACATTACGTAAGTAAAGTGCTTGATCTCACTCAGCGTAACTATACAGTTACCAAAAAAGAGATGCTGGCGGTTGTGTTCACCTTGGATAAGTTCAGATCTCATCTCATCAGATCTAAGGTGATTGTGTTCACAGATCATACATCACTATGATACCTAATAGAAAAGAAGGATGCGAAGGCGCGTCTTATTAGGTGGATTTTACTTATCAAGGAATTTGACTTAGATATCAGAGATAAACCTGGAAAGAAGAATGTAGTAGCTGATCACCTCTCCGGTATCGAAGTTCTGGATACTTCTGATGAAACATCTATTCGAGACTCCTTTCCAGACGAATCGATTTTTATTATCGACTCACTCCCATGGTATGCTAATATAGTGAACTATCTTGTCTCCATGAAAGTTCCCGAAGATTGGCCCAAAAGCAGTATAGACGACTCAAGTCAGATTCGAGACATTACCATTGGGAGGATCCGATCCTTTTCTTTGAAGGACCGTATTATGTCTGTAGGAGGTGTATTCCTCAGGAGTAATACCATAGTGTCCTTACTTTTTGCCATATTCTGGAGGCAGGAGGACACTACTCCAGGAAGAGGACCACATGGAAGGTTTTACAGCGTGGCTTATACTGGCCTACTTTGTTTCGCGATGCCCTCACTTTTGTGAACTCGTGTCCAGTATGCCAGCGAATGGGAGGAACCATTGGTTCCAAGGATGAGATGCCAATGCAGCCTGTCATCATTTGTGATGTCTTTGACACCTGAGGCATCAACTTAATGGGCCCATTCCCTGTTAGCCATGGTTTTGAGTATATCCTTCTTGTAGTTGATTACCTGTGAAGGTGGGTGGAGGCTATCCCGACCCGAGCCGCAAACAGCAGGACTGACTGTAAATTTATCAGAGATCGTATCATCTCTAGTTAATATCTGATGGGGTAGCGATTTTGTGAACAGAGATGTAAAGAAACTTGTGAAGGATTATGGCATTGGGAACTGTGTCGCTAGTCCTTACCACCCACAGACCAATGGCATGGTAGAGGTGTCGAATAGGGAGGTTAAGACCATATTACAAAAGCTTGTCCGCCCAGACAGAAAGGATTAGTCTCAGATCTTAGACCAAGTCCTTTGGGTCTATAGGCCATCTTACAAGACACCATTAGGAACCTCCCCATTCAGGATGATATTTGGGAAGCCATGCCACTTGCCCGTAGAGTTAATGCATTAATCAGAATGGGAAATCAATGTCAATTGGAACACATACTTAGGGCAGAAATAGAGAGAGATGGATCTGAATGAACTTGTGGAGATCAAAACCGAGCATACGACAATAGTTTGGTGTACAAGGACAAGGTAACGTGTTGGCATGATAGATTTTTCAGACGGATGACCTTTGTTCCTAGACAGAAGGTATGGTTAATCAATGTGAGGCTGAAGGTTTTCCAAGAGAAGCTTAAATCCAAGTGGACGGGTGATGAATCCACATTTCATCATCTTTATTCTATCATTTTGGCACCAAAAACCCTAGCAAATGCCTGTAAATAGCATTAAAATCATCATCTTAGCATTCATGCATGTGCATCTACATAGTGTATAAAATACTGTAATTAAAGCCAAAATTATAGAATAAATAAAGAAAAGGAAAAGAATAAAATATTGTAAATATTTTATGACCCAAAAAACCCCGAGACCTAGGCATCTTGATTAATAGGTCGACAAGGAATAAAGTAGGGGGATATAAGGTCAGAAATACAGAGAAAATACCTATACATTCTATTCATTCTTTATTCATTTTGGGACCTATTTTTGATTCCACTTTTTATACATCAAATGAAGAAACTTTGTACATTAAAGTTATAGCTAATTTAATAAAGAAAAATACAAAATTGATTTCACAGAAAAAGAATGTACAGATGAAAAGTTATGGTCTGAATAAGAATCCAGAATCCCAACTTCCCAGACCCGTATCTCACAACTGACAACTCCAAATGCAGCATACTCACCTTTAATTGTATATAGAAGAAAATAAGCTAATTATTGTTGGTGGTTTCGTATTTGGCGGAGCTACGGTTTGAAAGTTGAGTTTTGGACCCTCATTGTACATTGTACCAGATTAAAATATTCAATTTATTAATTATTAATTATTTTTATATTTTTATATTTTTATAATGTTGTAGATATTACTTATAATAATTATGTACATTAAAATAATAATAAAAACCTAAAAACAAAAATAAAATACTTAAAAATAAAATACATAGGTATCCTGCCTATATGTATACCTATACTTTTTACACTTATAATTTATTTAATACACAAAACATATCAGAAATATTAAATAAAAATATATTTGTGTAGATAAAAGTATTTCATAATTTTAGAAAATAAGAAATGAAAATAATAAAAATAAAATACACAAAATAAAAATAAAATACTAAAATACATAGGTAATTTACCTATATAGGGGTATAAAGGTAACTTGCAAAAATATAAGTCATAAAAATAAATAAAAATCAGAATAAAATACTACATAAAATTTTAGGCATTTTTCATTTTATAACCATTAATTAATTCGGCATTATTCTATTTTTAATTGATTTTTCAAAATAATTATCAAGGTTTTTCCTGGTTGGTCCACGTGGACCAACCAGGAGGCGTCAACAGTTGACTTCGGTCAACTGGACGCCCTACCCTCCCTGTAGCTCTGCAACCTCGTTTTCTCCCCGCATTTGCGGATTTTTCGAGGCATAAACTTTCATCCTTTCGTGAAACCTTCTTCTGCAAATCTCTCCACTTACCATCCATCTTGCTCGCCATGTGATTACATCGGGCTAAGCATCACTGTGGCGCAAGATATTTCTTGGTCTTTGGACCCCTGCAACTCAGGGTCAAACCCAATAAGAGAAACCCCCGATCTTGCGATTGAATTTTGAACACCTTCGGTCCACCCCTCGCGCCTAATCCTAGCTCCAGAGCTTCCTGGAGGTGACAGCTCCACCGCGAAGCCATCAGCCAAGGCAACCGAGGTCGGAGGCGCTTCCACCACCTCCCGCGAGTACGCCGGTCGAGGTATCTTCTTCCCTCTGGCCCCGGCCATTGAGGGCTCACCCCGCCCTTTTATTTATGCCATTTTGTTCCTGTTAGCGTAAGGATCAAAAGCCCTATCAAATCTTGAGGTTCCATCGATCATTTCGCCTATTCACCCATCCTCGCCGGAGCGCAACTCCGGCCGCATCACCCCCGTCCGTTACGCACACCCATTCCACCTCCGCGGGGTCCAAGCAACTTGCCCTGGACCCTCTCATCTTGTTTTGCAGGACAACGCTCGTGGAATCGCACCTGGGTGCAATTTTGAGCATCGCCGGACCTCGGCCGAGCTCCCCAGCTCCGCCGCCTTCGCCAGCGAGCCTCGGCTGTCGCCGAGGCATTTTGACGCCTCCAGGAGATAGAGAAGGACCAGAGGAGTCTCCAGCCGCATTTTGAAGCCAAGAAGCCCGCCGGAGACGGAGCTTGACCTCGGAGAACTTCGGCTCGCCGGAGTTCATCGTTGTTCTTGCTCCGACCTTCGCCACCGTTGGATCGAGGCGGAGTCCCAGATCGTGCATCGACCGTCAGATCTTCTGAGCCCAGCCACCGTTGGATCTCATTCTGAGATCTAATCTCAGACGTCGAAGCGAAGCGTCATCGGCCGTCCAGATTGCGCCACGTGTTTAAGTGGCTCCTTCATTGCCGTCGGATCACGCGCCAAGGGTATTTTGCACCCACACCCTCGCGCATTTTGTCTTTATGTTCCAGTCTAGTAACTTTTATTCATAGTTTAAAAACTTTGTAAAAATTGCATAAATACCCTAGTCTTTATTTTATCTGCGAAAAGGTCCCCTGCCACGTCACCTCACGTGACCTGTTCACGTGAGGGGGTGGGCATTTTGCAAGGATCCCCTCGGCCTTTGTTGTATTTTGTTTTAGTACCAAAACTTTCATATCATGTGTTATATTTTTGGAAAAATTGCATGTAAGCCTCGGATATTTTTGGATATTGCATGTATGCCCCTGCCAGGCGCGTGTGTAGCACGTGCGTAGCCTGGACATTTTGTATTGAGGCCCCGACGGCTTTTGTAATTTAGTTTTGGTCTTGAAAATTGAATATTTAGTTTAAAATTTCGTGGAAATTTTGCATGTGAGCCCCTGGATGTTTGATAAATTACAGATCTACCCCTGCCAGGCCTATTTAACATTTGGATGCTTGTTTTAATTATTTAAACTATCATCTTAGCTCCAAAAATTCCGCAAAAATAGGGTTAAGCTTTTATTGGATTGTATTTTGACGCCCTAATTTTAGTTTTTGCTTTTATTTTATTTTTATATTTATTAAAAATCAAAAACTTGCTTTTTATGCACTGTCTAGCTTAGAAAATGCCAGAAAAATATTAACATACCTCCAAAAATTCCAAAAAAATTCCCTAGTGTTTATTTTACTATATTTTAGTGTCAGTCCAAAAAACACTAAAAATCTCAAAAGAAAAACACTAAAAATTTAAAAACACTCTAAAAGTTCAAAAAAATATAGAAAATCCTAGAAAACTCCAAAAATTACAAATTCAATTGCTATTTGTTCTAGATTTTGTTCTCTTTCTTTGAAAAATAGTGTGGACAAATTTTGTGGCTATTTTCTATTTTTAATTCCAGTTTTATCTCCAGCCAGTAGCTTGCCCACTGTTTTCCCTTATTTCAGTATTTAAAAATACCAAAAACATTTGAAAAATACCCAGAAAATCACAAAAACAGTAAAAATCCTAAAAATATCAAAAACATTTTACTTCTGAATTTTTGGTATTTTTTCACATTTTATTAAATACTTTGTCTTGTCTTTTATTACATTGTTCTTATTTTCCAATATTGAAAAAAAATATATATATAAATATAAAATTATAAAAATCAGAAAATTAAAAATCAAAATACAAAATTAAAAACTAAATTAAAAAAATATAAAAAAAATTAAAAACCACAACAAATATCTTTGGTTGCTTGCTTAGTGTAGACACCACACACACACTCACTTGAGCACAAATTTTTGAACTACCCTGCTTGCTCCCTGTGTTCGAACTCTCTGCATACTTGTCCCTATACATCATTTGTGCAGAGTTAAAAATAAATTTTAACTCCACATTATTTCTAATTTATTGATCTTTAGTGTGGGTTAATTGTTGATTTTAGTCCAGAGTTTATCGTGAGTCGTCACAGCGACGGTTGTCTCCGCCTTGTGTGAGACACCACTTTTAGACTCCGTGAATTTTGGCTAAATCAATTGGCGTCGTTGCCGGGGAGCAACAGCGAGTAGCTCATTTTTGTTTACTTGTGTTTAGTGTTTACCATAGCTTCATTTCATCTCTCTTACATTTCTGATATATATATTGCTAGAGCTATCTGACCACCCTTTCTTGTCTTCTTGCGAGGGACCGCGGAGCGAGGCGGATCGCTTAGGTGACCCGGAGCATCCTTGGGAAGCGGAGCCGGCCTTTCTTTAGCCAGGCCGGCAGGAGAGAGCAAGAGGATTGAGAGAGAGTGATTAGTTTAGTTGCTTTTTATTTTTGTGAGAGAGTGACCTATTAATTTGTAATAATACAGGTACATTGGACTCTTGGACACTTGGACACTACCGGGCCTAATTTCCGGGTGTTTGTTCACCTGGGGGCTCACCGCGGTTTTATCGCGTTTTCTCGCTTGTCATTTTCCGATTTTGTTTTCCTTTTTCCTTTCTTTTGTGGATTGAGCCCTTAGATTGTAGGTCCTGCTTGATTCGATTAGAATAGGTCCAAACACACTAATTATCTTTGCATGCTCCTATAGTTCGTTGTTGGACTTAGACTAATTAAATAGTTGATCATTAGTTTTCAATCCACGCACCGCGAGCTCATTCCCGAACAAACGCTTTCTCCTAACTCAGATGTGTTGAGCAGAGGAGGGGTGAGCCTAGACCGGACATTCGGATTGAGGATTAGTGATTAGCTTGAGGTTCTTTACGCTAGCAGTTGCCTATTCTAGGACGATTTCCGCTTTGCATATCGCCATGTAGTTTAGGTTTATAAATTCTGCTTTGCATCTCGCATGGAGAGAGCTGGGATTCGCTGTAAGTCTCCTTACTTTGCATCCATCATCTAGGCACAAAGGTGAGATTTCCACCTTGGTGTCGACTTGCACGGCTTTTCCGACTCTATTCTCCCTCTGTTTTTGGAACAAAGTAGGATCAAGAAAATACAAAAACCGTTAGGCGCTTGTTTGAATCTACTAAAAAGAAGCGATAACACTAAAAAAAAATTAAAAAAAGGGACTGCTAAGAAAACTTGACCAAAAATAAAATCGGTAATTGGATTCATAGCTTGGGGAGAGTAACACCCTCACTTGTATTCAGGTTGCATGGGAAGGTCTCCTTCCAAGTGAGGTGAGCACTTCGTAAGGATTAGAGCCAAAAACCCAACTTGTGGCTGCCTTGTGTATCGCCTGGATTTCCGAAGTATTGGCGCTACTATCGTACGTAGTCAAGTAGGGCTTGGTCGCCAGTGGTGACTCACTATTGTGTGAGCGCCGACCTTGTCCGAAGTACCGAGCTTAGGCCACGCCTTCACGGGTGTGTCTGTCTCACCGGCTGCGTCCGAGTAGGATCTTGCACGCTCACGGGTGATTCCGTTGCGAGCGAGGTCCGAAGTATCGGTTTCGCCTATCGGCTTCCTCCCTCTATTTCTTTGGCTGAGTAGGGATCCAGGAAGGGTTACAAGGACCTCAAAAAGCGCAAGTTACAGGTTATACAGGAGGAGGACAAGTACGGGGACACTTTCCCGGCAGTACTCTCTCTCCTTTAGGCGTAGCGTTCTAAGGACTCGTGAAAAGATAACTTCCTGAAACAAGCTAAAATTGACAAGATAAAAGCCGAACCTTCACGGCTTCACGGGTTGAGTTGGCGAACTTACCCCTGCTTTGTGTTTGATTGCTAGATTTGTTTAGGTCATGATCAAAAACACAGTACAATTGTGCGCGATTTTGTTGCATCTCATTTCATTCCTTTCTTCTTCTCTTGCATTCTCCCTGCTCTTCCCAAATAATCAAGATGATGGGACGGAGATCTCTTAGGCCGACTTTGTCGGCACCGCTATCCAGCACTCCTCCTCATTCATCTAGGAATACCTCGGAGAGTCCGCTCTCCGAGCCTGAGTTCACATCCACCCTGTTCCCCCTCGACCACCCTTCCCATTCTCCTTCTCTCAGTCCAATTGTTTCAGAATTCAGTGCATCACAGAGTTCGGCTCATTCGACAACACCTGAGATGGCCTCTTTTGCCTTTTCAGAAAATCCAGCGATGGCAGACAGAGGCGAGCACCCAGTTGACCATGATCACCCTCCATTCATAATTGATCAGGTGGCCATCAACAACTCCTTGTTAGCGTCCCTGGAGACCATGCAGAGACAGATCCGGGACCAGGGTACCTTCATGGGTGATCTGATGAGAGAGATAGCACAGATGAGAGAGAACTGACCTGGGGGCGGTGGCGGTGGAGGAGGAGGAGGACCAGATGCAGGAGGAGGCGATCCAGACGCTGAGCGACCGCCACAGACCATCATGAGGGAGTTGCACAATCCAGCTGCATCCCTTACTCACCGTTGGATCAGACTCCCGCCCATCCACGGAGATTTCGAGCTTCGGCCCCACACTATCCAGCTTCTACCCAAGTTCCATGGGTTGCCGACCGAAGAGCCGCACCTCCACCTCCAGGAATTTGAGATGATATGCAACACCATCCACGATCGGTTGATGACCGAGGACACAATAAAGATGATCGCCTTTCCATTCTCTCTAGTTGACAGAGCCGCATATTGGCTCAAACACCTTGGGCGATTCGTCGACACATGGGCAGATCTCCTGACCGCGTACCTGAAGAAGTACTACCCTCTCGGTCGGACCAACGCAGCTCGAGCCATGATCAGTAACTTCGTCATGATCCCAAATGAACAGTTCCATGAAGCCTGGGATCGATTCAGAGAGCTCATCGACCGGTGTCCACATCATGACATCTCCAAGCCCAATCTCGTGCAGAGTTTCTTCTGTGTGATGACACCGGAGCTGCAGGGGCTTGTGAACGCCTCTTGCGGTGGGTCTTATTTCTCCAAGGGAGAAGACGACGTCTGGGCCATCTACGAGGGCATGGCAGAAAACTCCACAGTAATGGCCCAAGCCCGAGTCTACACACAGCAGAAGCCCCTGCAAGGAGCAGGATCATTTCAGAGGATCGCCTGCATCGATGCCGGTCCCAACACAGTGTCAGCTGCCGCAGCCCAATCTGAATCAGCCGCAGCCGACATGGGCATCATCAGTGAGAAGCTGGACCGCCTCGAGATCCTCGAGAAGAAACAGATGCAAGGCATGGCCCAGATGGACCAGATTGCCAAGACCATGAGTGATCCGAAGATGCAGATCTTGTGCGTCCAGGAGGCACAAACTCAGTCACAACAGCCTCCCAGATCACATGTTGATCCGAGCAGTAGCAATGCCAACCAGCCCTCTACCTCGTACCGTCAGGTGAACCATATCCAGGCAGAGCCGGTTCCCTTGCTACAGTACTATCCATCGCAGCCGCCATCTTCGGACATGCAGATGGTGGTCTATAACCGGAGCAGCCACTGGCAGTTCTTCCTCCACCCTCCTTTGAGCAGGAACCATTGATGGAAGTCAATGGGATTTGGTACGACCGGTACCCTCAGCCCAGGATTCATCGGGATCACCCTGGATCTGTTGGGGCAATGGTGGATCCTCATCCCAACAGCAGAACCCTGCCCAAGGACAGCAGAACAGCCAGCCACAACAGCAACACCAGCAGCCCCAGTACGCCCATCAACAACAATATCAGAATGGTCCTCGTCCCGCCTATCAGGGACAGCAGTGGAGGCAGCGACAGCAGCCTCAGCACTCCTATCACCATCCTTCCCCCCAGTATCAGCCACAACAACAGCAGCAACCCCATTTCCAGCAGGGACAGCCATCCGGTTCTCAAGGTCCTGCCTTTGAGAACCCAGCCCTTGATGATCTTGCCCGCTTGCTATCTGAACAGCGAGCATCTTTCAGGTAAGAAATGGATGAATTCCGGCAGGAGATGAGGGACATCATAAAAGGCAAGGCCGCCATACCCGCTCAGATTGAACCTAACCCGAACAATCTGAAAAGGAAGTCTGAGCAGGTAGAGTTTACAGAGGATACTTCTCCTAGTGATGATTTGAATGATATGTCTTATTCTTTGAATGATGCTGATTTTGTGACTACTAGGAGCGGTAGGATGCCAGCCGGCGGTGCCTCTTCTGAGCGACAACCAGATGTAGGATCAGGAGCGCCAGAAGAGCAAAATAGCGGTGCTCATGCCGCTAATGACGATGTTGAAGACAGTGGTGCTGATGCCACCCATGATGGAGTCCAGGACGACGGTGCTGATGCCGTCGTGATACCAGTTGCAGACGGTGGTGCTGATGCCACCATTTTAGATGATGACCCAGAGCGCGGTGCTGATGCCGCGAAGACCGGTGCTAGTGGTGGTGCTGAGGCCACCACATCTACTTTTGTTGAGCCACCATCTGTGATGTTGCCACATTTTGTACCTAGAGACTGTGGGAACAAAAAGAAATACAAAAATATGAATAAAGGAAAGGTTTTTGTTCAAATTGCGGATCCATATGTGGTGAATGATGATTATTGTATGGATTCTCCTTCTTCACAGGCACAGGGACCGATTCCTAGTCCTCCATCTGAGGAGGCCCCTACCATCCCCTTCCCTGAGGCACTCCGCCGAGCGAAGGGGAACAAAAAAGAAAATCCAAAAAAGAACCAACAGGTAGAGTTCGGCAACGAAATGATTGACAGATTTCACATTCAGCTGACTCTACGAGAAGCATTTGAGCATATCCCCTTCTTCAAAAAGAACTTGAAAGAGACAACTACTGTCCGCAGGAAGAGGAGGAATCACAAAGATCAAATCCATGTGCTCACTCAGTCCACTTGCTGCACCATCCAGAACAAGCTGCCAGCTAAGCGACCAGATGCAGGAGCTCCCTATGTCAGATGCGAGATTCAGGAGCAGCAGTTTGATCGTACTCTATTAGACAGCGGCTCTTCAATTAACCTTCTTCTGGCAGCCTTACTCGACCGATTCGAGTTTGATCCTCTTCTTAAAAGCAGGACAGTCCTTCAGTTTGCTGATAGGTCGACTAAATGGCCGAAGGGGTTATTGAAAGACGTGGTCGTTACCATTCAGGGCCTGAAATTCCCCGTGGACTTCGTTGTGTTGGACATGGAGATCCCTGAGTCGGTAACTGATGCCCCCATCATTCTCGGACGTCCATTCTTGGCCATAGCCAAGGCGGTGACCGACCATGATAGTGGGAAGGTATGCTTTCGCGTAGAGGGCGAAACCATACAAATAGAGACGATCGAGGAAACCAGAGCCAGAGAGTTGGCATGCTTAGAGCAATCCAGCGAAGCCGAGCAGATGACAGAGGAGGAGCTAGACATCCACCAGGTTTGTGATTTTGAGATGACTGATGATGAATCCAACTGGAAAGATCCCATAGCACCGACTCTCGCCTTGCCTACAGATTCACTATATCTCAAGCTCATGGCAGTCGAGAGCCGGGAGAGCACATCCCTGGATGAGGATATATCTGAAGCTGACAGTGTTGTGATGAGTGGTGCTGATGAATTTCAATCATGCTCATCTTCTTCTGATCCCTCGGATTCATACATTGACTGGGATGACTTTGATGATTATTTGCCTTGTCTGATTCCTTCTGAGCCGACAACCATGACAGAGTGCGAGCCAGTGCAGTTTATTGATGATTCAGCAGGCCGCCCTTCGTCAGGAATTCATGCAGAGCGAGAGTTCTCCCATGCAGACCTGGTAGCATTTACACAGACATATCAGAAGCCAGATCTGCCACCTCCTAGTTGTCCAGAACGGAAACCTCTGCCGCAGTCGATGACATACAGATTCCTAGCGGGTGAGCCAGAAATGTACCCAGTCATTATCTCAGCAGATTCGACTGGAGAGCAAGAATCTCGTCTGATGGAGGTTCTTGAAAGAAACCGCAAGGCAATCGGTTGGAGTATAGCTGATCTCCAGGGGCTGAGCCCAAATCTTTGCTCTCACCACATCTATCTTGAGGATAACGCTAAGCCGTCGCGTGAGTTCCAACGACGGCTGAACCCGAATCTTCGAGACGTAGTCATGAAAGAAATTTCAAGGTGGTAGAGCGCCGATTTCATCTATCCCATCTTCGACTCCAAATGGGTAAGTCCGCTACATGTGGTACCCAAGAAGACGGGTATCACTACAGTTGTCAATGAGTCTGGAGAGGAGATCGCTACCAGAGTACCAACTTCTTGGAGGGTCTGTGTGGACTACAGACGATTGAATGAGGCCACCAAGAAGGATCACTTCCCGCTACCCTTCATTGATCAGATTATCGAGCGGCTAGCTGGGAAGAGTCATTATTGTTTCCTTGACGGGTACTCTGGATACAATCAAGTGGCCATTGCGCCCGAAGACCATGAGAAAACGACATTCACCTGTCCGTTTGGGACGTATGCTTTCAGACGGATGCCCTTTGGTCTATGTAACGCTCCGGCGACATTCCAAAGGTGCATTTTGTCCATCTTCTCGGACATGGTGGGTGACTGTTTAGAGGTCTTCACGGATGACTTCTCAGTCTATGGCGACGGGTTCGACGCTTGTCTTGACTGCCTAGACCGTGTGCTCAAGCGCTGCATTGAGGTCAATCTTGTCTTATCTTGGGAGAAGAGTCATTTCATGATGATTCAAGGGACGGTCCTTGGTCATATCGTCTCCAACAGGGGCATGGAGGTCGATCCTGCCAAGGTGGATATCATCAGAAAACTCAATCCGCCGTCCAACTTGCGTCAGTTACGGTCTTTTCTGGGGCGTGTCGGTTTCTACCGACGGTTCATTCAGGACTTCAGTCGAATTGCCCGACCGCTCACTGACTTGCTGACAAAAGACACCGAGTTTATTGTCAATGATAAGTGTCTTGAGTCGTTTGAGACTCTCAAAAATATGGTTGTTTCAGCTCCTGTCCTGCAGCCACCCGATTGGTCTCTCCCATTCGAGATCATGACGGATGCTTCAGATTTTGCTGTAGGGGTTGTGCTTGGACAGAGGAGGGATGGTTTACCTTTTGCCATTCACTACGCCAGCCGGACTTTGGATGCCGCGCAGCGGAATTACACTGTTACTGAGAAAGAGATGCTGGCCGTAGTTTTCGATCTTGATAAGTATCTATCTTACATTCTTGGATCTAGAGTAACCATCTACACTGATCATACCGCCATCCGGTACTTAATGGCTAAGAAGGATGCCAAAGCACGTCTCACTAGATGGATCCTTCTACTCCAGGAATTTGATATTGAGATTAAGGACAAGCTTGGAGTCAAAAATGTGGTGGCGGATCATCTCTCCAGATTGGAGAATCTTGAGGAATCTGAGCCCAGCGCACCTATCACAGAGACATTTCCAGATGAGGCGATCTTGGCTATCACCTCGCTCCCGTGGTACGCTGACATTGTGAACTATCTTGTTGCCAAGACGGTTCCACAAGGTTGGCCCAGGCAGAAACTCGAGACCTTCCTGGCGAAGGCCAAGTTTTATCATTGAGAGGATCCTGTCCTTTATCATAAAGGAGGGGACAATATCTGGAGGAGGTGCATTCCTCAAGAAGAGCATCATAACGTCCGCACATACTGCCACAAGCTTGAGGCAGGAGGACATCATTCTGGAAAAAGGACAGCACAGAAGGTGCTTCAATCTGGCCTATGGTGGCCTACTCTCTTCAAGGATTCTGATGAGTTCGTGAAGAGATGTACTGACTGTCAGAAAATGGGAACCTGCGGACAGAGAGACATGATGCCCATGCAACCCATTCACTTTTGTGAGGTTTTTGATGCATGGGGGATTGATTTCATGGGCCCATTTCCTAAGAGTCAGGGATTCGAGCATATTTTGCTCGTTGTGGATTATGTCAGCCGATGGGTTGAGGCCATCCCCGCCCGAGCCGCAGATGCTAAAACCGTTTGCAAGTTCTTGAGGAAAAATATCATTTCACGGTTCGGGGTGCCTAGAGTCTTGATTTCAGACGGGGGGTCTCACTTCATCAATGACAAGGTTAGGGCCCTTGCAGACGAGTTCGGTATTGACCATCGGGTTGCCACTCCATATCACCCTCAGACTAATGGTCTTGCCGAAGTATCGAATCGGGAGATAAAGACTATCTTGCAGAAAGTTGTCCGCCCAGACCGAAAGGATTGGTCACAACTTTTGGACTCGGTCATGTGGGCTTATCGGACTTCTTTCAAAAATCCATTGGGGACATCTCCCTTTCGTCTCGTCTATGGAAAGCCGTGCCATTTGCCAGTGGAGATCAAGCACAAATCTTTTTGGGCAGTCACTGAGTTGCTTTTGGATCCTGAGAGTATAGGAGACCAGAGAAGAGCAGAATTGGCAGCCCTGGAAGAACTGAGAGACAGCCTTTTCGAACAGCCTACAGTACAAAGAGAAAGTGAAGACATGACACGATTCGCATATCAGCCATAAACAGTTTGAGCCAGATCAGAGAGTATGGTTGTTTGATTCTAGGCTGAAATTATTCCCAGGGAAGTTGCAGAGCAAGTGGAAAGGTCCGTATGTGGTCAGGAAGGTACATGACAATGGCAGCATCGACATATCCGAACCGTCATCTTCCTCTACCTTCCGCGTCAATGGTCAACGCCTGAAACTATATCTTGATCATGATCCGCAAACCATTGACGTTGCCCCCATTCTTCTGGTATGAGATGTACTCTTTGACTCACATCATCTGCATCTCATACACGGTGATCAATTCCATCTTCCGTTGTACAGATCCATCTGTTCATATCACAATTTCATCTGTTGATGCATTTTCTTCTTTTCTTCTTTTCTTCTTTTCCATTTCTATCTTCTTTATCTATCAAAAAGGTGCCGCCCTTGTAGACAGTTTTCCATACTTAGGACGTACTTTGTCCTAAGTATAGGGGGGCGCGCACCCCGAGTTCTGTCATTTTCATTTCGATCCTCTCCATTGTCTCCTCTTCTTGTCTATACTTAGGGATATTTTACCCTAAGTATAGGGGGAGACAATCTGTACGATCTGTTCATTCCCGCCCTTGACCCTCCCTGCGTTGTGTACAGTCTGCTATACTTAGGATTATTTGATCCTAAGTATAGGGGGGACGGTCGACTTCTCATTCATTGATTCCTTCATTATTTATTTATTCTTTAGACTTGTCTATACTTAGCACGAGTTATGTCTTCTCTTTTCTCTCCGATCTATGAGGACATAGCTCAAGCTAAGTATAGGGGGGTCGTATATACTGCGTATATACTTTAGCCATAACTCGTACTTTCGTATTTTCCTAATAATATGGCTAATAATTCTTTAAAATTCATTAAAAACCTTTAATAAAAAGATGTGGTCATTCCTCAGATTCTTTTTGTATTTACTGATTAATAAACCAGGTGAAAATGTTTTTTGCAAAATGTTTGAAAAATAGTTTGAAAAAACTGTGTGAACATCTATTAAAAACTATTTTGAAAATATTTTGTTACATGTTTTCAACCTGTGTAAAAATGAGTGGTTTGTAAAATTTCTTTTCTTTGTGTGAAATAAAATTTTTGAAAAATGATTTGCAAATGGTTTGAAAAATGGTTGCAAAAATATTTTGAAAAATCTATATATACTGTTTGGAAAACCTTTGCAAAATGATTTTCAAATGTGTGTACATGTTTGCAAAAATGTTTGTAAAAATTATTTTGGACTATAGTTTTCAAAAATTGTGTGAAAAGCTTGTTTTCAAATAAGTTTGAGGAATACTTACACCACACCAAAATCCACTATATATGTATAAAATTGACCACTTACCCTGTAAATTCTGAAAATCCACTTCTTGTAATTATAAGAAGCACTTCAGTGTACATATTTTTAACCTAGTTTTCAGCCAAAATTTTTCTTTTCAAAAATCTCAAAAACATTTGCAAAATTAAAATCCAAAAACATTTGAAAAATACAAAAAAATGCATGCATCATCTTTTCAAAAATCATAAAAAGTTCAAAACCTTTGAAAATTGCATCACGAAAATATTTCCTGCATTGCATTACATAGCATTCGCATTTTCCGGATTGAGTTTGATAGTTGAACAAGTCTAAGTAAAATCCAGAGATTGGAGCTTGATTGGACCTTAAAATCTACCTAATAACAGGAACCTTATAGGAACTGGGTTTGAGGTACTTCAGGTCTAGTTGACTTAATTCTTTGAGGATCACGGGACTTGGTTCAATGGATTCTTGACTGCCTAAGTAGAGTATTTCGGAGCACACGCACGACTCTTGTTGATAATGACCTAACTTGGACACCTGCACCTTTCACATGGCTCAACTCAGTTGGAGTGGTGAGGGGATTGGATTTGCCGGTATGAGACGCACACAAGTGGAAACATTTGTCCTCCTCTAGGGAGGGAAGTGCACCCCAACCCGTCCAGTGATTAGGAAGTCTAAAGACAGGAGGCTGTGGGTTGCGATAAAGCTTCAAAAGAGGGATAGTCTACTGGCTCAAGAGGAAAAACTCCTTATGTAAATGCTGCTGTATATAGTATTCAAAAAAAAAGTTTAGGCATGTACAAAAATAAAAAGCCTGCAAGTATGTACAAAGTCAATAAGCAAGCTTGAGTTCCAAAGTCATATCATGTGAGCCTGCAGCTGGATGACTTGACTACACTGGTCTTGCATCCTCGGATAGGTAGCTACACTGGCTACCGTCCATTCTTCTCTTCACCCCCTCCTCTTGAGCTGGTTGCCACTTGAACTTAGAAGGGAATACCCCGCTCCTCAAGGATGGAGTCACTGGATTGGGGAATCATTGGGTTGTCGTACTGGAGAAGTCAGTTTCTTTGTCATTCTAGTTGGGGGAGAGCCACCATCACTTACACTGTACAAGTCAGATTCATAGTCGTAAGAGTTTGCGTATGAGTTGAAGTATTTCTGACCTGGCTATTGAGGAGACTTGGACAGAGTTTTGGGATTCTCAAGGACTGTTGAATTTCAAACACGGTTCTCACTAAGGTTCCACCCGCACTAAAATTCCAAAGGTCCTACTTAAGCTCCAAACTTTGATTTTGCGAAGACAAGTTTGATAATCAAATAAAATCCACATTTCTTCTTTTTCTTTTCTTTCTTCTTCTTTTTTGCACTTATTGCATAAGTGTTTGCTAGGGACTAGCAAAGGTAAAGTATAGGGGGATGATGAATCCACATTTCATCATCTTTATTCTATCATTTTGGCACCAAAAACCCTAGCAAATGCCTGTAAATAGCATTAAAATCATCATCTTAGCATTCATGCATGTGCATCTACATAGTGTATAAAATACTATAATTAAAGCCAAAATTATAGAATAAATAAAGAAAAGAAAAAGAATAAAATATTGTAAATATTTTATGACCCAAAAAACCCCGAGACCTAGGCATCTTGATGAATAGGTCGACAAGGAATAAAGTAGGGGGAGATAAGGTCAGAAATACAGAGAAAATACCTATACATTCTATTCATTCTTTATTCATTTTGGGACCTATTTTTGGTTCCACTTTTTATACATCAAATGAAGAAACTTTGTACATGAAAGTTGTAGCTAATTTAATAAAGAAAAATACAAAAATGATTTCACAGAAAAAGAATGCACAGATGAAAAGTTATGGTCTGAATTAGAATCCAGAATCCCAACTTCCCAGACCCGTATCTCACAACTGACAACTCCAAATGCAGCATACTCACCTTTAATTGTATATAGAAGAAAATAAGCTAATTATTGATGGTGGTTTCACATTTGGCGGAGCTACGGTTTGAAAGTTGAGTTTTGGAACCTCATTGTACATTGTACCAAATTAAAATATTCAATTTATTAATTATTTATTATTTTTATATTTTTATATTTTTATAATGTTGTAGATATTAATTATAATAATTATGTACATTAAAATAAGAATAAAAACCTAAAAACAAAAATAAAATACTTAAAAATAAAATACATAGGTATCCTGCCTATATGTATACCTATACTTTTAACACTTATAATTTATTTAATACACAAAACATATCAGAAAAATTAAATAAAAATATATTTGTGTAGATAAAAGTATTTCATAATTTTTGAAAATAAGAAATGAAAATAATAAAAATAAAATACACAAAATAAAAATAAAATACTAAAATACATAGGTAATATACCTATATAGGGGTATAAAGGTAACTTGCAAAAATATAAGTCATAAAAATAAATAAAAATCAGAATAAAATACTACATAAAATTTTAGGCATTTTTCATTATATAACCATTAATTAATTCGGTAGTATTCTATTTTTAATTGATTTTTCAAAATAATTATCAGGGTTTTTCCTGGTTGGTCCACGTGGACCAACTAGGAGGCGTCAACAGTTGACTTCGGTCAACTGGACGCCCTACCCTCCCGGTAGTACTGCAACCTCGTTTTCTCCCCGCATTTGCGGATTTTTCGAGGCATAAACTTTCATCCTTTCGCGAAACCTTCTTCTGCAAATCTCTCCACCTACCATCCATCTTGCTCGCCATGTGATTACATCGGGCTAAGCATCACTGTGGCGCAAGATTTTTCTTGGTCTTTGGACCCCTGCAACTCCGGGTCAAACCCAATAAGAGAAACCCCCGACCTTGCGTTTGAATTTTGAACACCTTCGGTCCACCCCTCGCGCCTAATCCTAGCTCCAGAGCTTCCTGGAGGTGACAACTCCACCGCGAAGCCATCAGCCAAGGCAACCGAGGTCGGAGGCGCTTCCACCACCTCCCGCGAGTACGCCGGTCGAGGTATCTTCTTCCCTCTGGCCCCAGCCATTGAGGGCTCACCCCACCCTTTTATTTATGCCATTTTGTTCCTGTTAGCGTAAGGATCAAAAGCCCTATCAAATCTTGAGGTTCCATCGATCATTTCGCCTAATCACCCATCCTCGCCGGAGCGCAACTCCGGCCGCGTCACCCCCGTGCGTTTCGCACCCCCATTCCACCTCCGCGGGGTCCAGGCAACTTGCCCTGGACCCTCTCATCTTGTTTTGTAGGACAACGCTCATGGAATCGCACCTGGGTGCAATTTTGAGCATCGCCGGACCTCGACTGAGCTCCCTAGCTCTGCCGCCTTCGCCAGCGAGCCTCGGCTGTCGCCGAGGCATTTTGACACCCCTAGGAGATAGAGAAGGACCAGAGGAGGCTCCAGCCGCATTTTGAAGCCAAGAAGCCCGCCGGAGACGGAGCTTGACCTCGGAGAACCTCGGATCTTCGGAGTTCATCGTTGTTCTTGCTCCGACCATCGCCACCGTTGGATCGAGGCGGAGTCCCAGATCGCGCATCGACCATCAGATCTTCTGAGCCCAGCCACCGTTGGATCTCATTCTGAGATCTAATCTCAGACGTCGAAGCGAAGCGTCATCGGCCGTCCAGATTGCGCCACGTGTTTAAGTGGCTCCTTCATTGCCGTCGGATCACGCGCCAAGGGTATTTTGCACCCACACCCTCGCGCATTTTGTCTTTATGTTCCACTCCAGTAACTTTTATTCATAGTTTAAAAACTTTGTAAAAATTGCATAAATACCCTAGTCTTTATTTTATTTGCGAAAAGGTTCCCTGCCACGTCACCTCACGTGACCTGTTCACGTGAGGGGGTGGGCATTTTGCAAGGATCCCCTCGGCCTTTGTTGTATTTTGTTTTAGTACCAAAACTTTCATATCATGTGTTATATTTTTGGAAAAATTGCATGTAAGCCCCGGATATTTTTGGATATTGCATGTATGCCCCTGCCAAGCGCGTGTGTAGCACGTGCGTAGCCTGGACATTTTGTATTGAGGCCCCGGCAGATTTTGTAATTTAGTTTTGGTCTTGAAAATTGCATATTTAGTTTAAAATTTCGTGGAAATTTTGCATGCGAGCCCCTGGATGTTTGATAAGTTACAGATCTACCCCTGCTAGGCCTATTTAACATTTGGATGCTTGTTCTAATTATTTAAACTATCATCTTAGCTCAAAAATTCCGCAAAAATAGGGTTAAGCTTCTATTGGCTTGTATTTTGACGCCCTAATTTTAGTTTTTGCTTTTATTTTATTTTTATATTTATAAAAATCAAAAACTTGCTTTTTATGCACTGTCTAGCTTAGAAAATGCCAAAAAAAAATAAAATATCTCCAAAAATTCCAAAAAAAAATCCCTAGTGTCTATTTTACTATATTTTAGTGTCAATCCAAAAATCACTAAAAATCTCAAAAGAAAAACACTAAAAATTTAAAAACACTCTAAAACTTCAAAAAAATATAGAAAATCCTAGAAAACTCCAAAAATTAAAATTCAGTTGCTATTTGTTCTAGATTTTGTTCTCTTTCTTTGAAAAATAGTGTGGACAAATTTTGTGGCTATTTTCTATTTTTAGCTCCAGTTTTATCTCCAGCCAGTAGCTTGCCCACTGTTTTCCCTTATTTCAGTATTTAAAAATACCAAAAACATTTGAAAAATACCCAGAAAATCACAAAAACAGTAAAAATCCTAAAAATATCAAAAACATTTTACTTCTGAATTTTTGGTTATTTTTGCACATTTTATTAAATACTTTGTCTTGTCTTTTATTACATTGTTCTTATTTTCCAATATTGAAAATATATATATATATATATAATTATAAAAATCAGAAAATTAAAAATCAAAATACAAAATTAAAAATTAAATAAAAAAATTAAAAAAAATTAAAAACCCACAACAAATATCTTTGGTTGCTTGCTTAGTGTAGACACACCACACACACACTCACTTGAGCACAAATTTTTGAACTACCCTGCTTGCTCCCTGTGTTCGAACTCTCTGCATACTTGTCCCTATACATCATTTGTGCAGAGTTAAAAATAAATTTTAACTCCACATTATTTCTAATTTATTGATCTTTAGTGTGGGTTAATTGTTGATTTTAGTCCGGAGTTTATCGTGAGTCGTCACAGCGACGGTTGTCTCCGCCTTGTGTGAGACACCACTTTTAGACTCCGTGAATTTTTGCTAAATCAACGGGTTCATTCACATTCCGTGCTGTGCATGACAGAGGATGTGTAGAGATATCAAATCTTACCGATGGAGCACAAGCATCCCTAGTTAATGGACAACTGCTGAAACACTTTGTCAAACCCAATGAACAGTTAGTCCATGTTGAGGAGATTGTTTTCATGCGTGAGGCAGACTCAGAAGACTCACATAGAGCCACACATGAAGCCTTACAACATTAATCTCTCGCCATCAGCAGCATAAAAAAGATTCAGATAATGATCTATCTGTATATTCTCACTGCTCCTTGTACATATATCTTCTTTCCCCCCTTCCCAGTGACTCGAATCACTTACCCCGACTCCATAACATTTCATTTTATGAATATACTTAGGATGACAAGATCCTAAGTATAGGGGGAGAGTGACTCGAGTTTCTTCATCATTCTATGTACATTCTCCAGATCTCATCGGTTCTTACACTCACTCATGTCCTATACTTAGGCTGACCAGAGCCTAAGTATAGGGAGGACCGATGCCCGTCATGTATATATACTCATCCATTTCCCCTCTTGACCTCGTCTGCCCCATTTTTGATCTTCTTCTACACTTAGGCTGCAAGAGCCTAAGTATAGGGGTACAGAACGACTTCTATACTTTTTGTTATTTTAGCTCTCTTACGTTTAGCACGAGTTATGTCTTTTAGCTCGCTTTTCGTGCTCTAAGGACATAGCACATGCTATGTATAGGGGGCGTGTATATATTACATATATATTTTACCCATTGCTCGTACTTTCACGTATTTGTGTATATGTTATACAATAATTACGGGAAGGGTAAAATTTGTATAAAAACTTTTTGTAAAACACATGTATAGTTGTATAGTACTTATACTGCATAATTTTGTAAAGATAAGTGTAAAATAATACTTTTGTAAAAATTGTTGTAAAATAGCAGGTATACCAAAAAAACCAAAAATAAAAAATAAAGGCTTCTTATTTACTCTTGCATATTATCCTTGCATTTCAAAAAAAAATATGTCTTGCACTTCATTCATCTACATAGCTTGTCATCTACATCTCATCTGCATACTTGCATATGCAAGTTGAAAAGTTAGTGGGTTCTGAACCAAGTTATGAATAGATGTCGAGGATGGATTTGATTTAACCTTAATCTACCTAATTTCATAGGAACCTTATAGGAATTGGAGTTAATATTTTTCAGGTCAAGTGACTTCATTCATTGAGTCTGCAAGTCTATGTTCACATGTCATCTTGATGGGTCTAACTAGAATATTTCGTACACACGCATGATTCTTTTAGACAGTGAACTAACCTGGACAAGGACCGTGCATGTAGCTCTTCATTGATGAGATGGTGAGGCGGTAGAATCCTTTGGCTTGGAGTAGCACACGGGTGGAAACATCTGTCCTCCTCTAGGGAGGGTAGTGCATCCCAACCTAGTCTAGTGGCATTGACGTCTAATGAAGGGAAGCTGTGGGTTGCAATAAAGCTTCAAAAGAGGGATAGTCTACTAGCTCAAGGAGAAAAACTCCTTATGTACATGCTGCACCTTGTATATTTGTCAAAAAAAGAAAAAAAATACAGAATCGCCAAAAGTGGACAGGCCTGATTTAAAAGTAAAATGCATGCCGAAGTGTATATACAAGTCTAAAAAAGAAAGAAAGAAAAGCTTGCAGCCGGATGACTTGGCTACACTAGTCAAGCATCTTAGGATAGGTATCTAACTGGCTACCATCCATTCTTCTCTCCACCCCACTTCTTAAGCCGGTTGCACTTGAACTTAGAAGGGAATACCACACTCCTCAAGAAAGGAGTTGCTAGACCAGGGAATTAGAGTTACCTTGTTAGAGGGGGCTATTCCATTGTCATTTCTGATGTGGTAGTCATGAGAATTTGCGTATGAGGATTTGTTCTAACATGACTGTTGAGGCGATTTGAATAGAATACTTGAAGAACTTAAAGGCAGTTAGGTCTTAAAATCATATCCCAATAAGATTCTGCTACAATATTAATCCAAAGGTCGAGTCAAGCTCCATTTTTACCTTTTGTTCATGACTTTGGTATTGAACCCAAAATCATTTCACTATTGCATTTCATTTTAGTTTCTCAGGGACGAACAAGGTTTAAGTATAGGGGGTTGATGAATCCGTTATTCATCACTCTAAAAGTTGAAAATATAGCTTTGTTCCCGAGTAATTAGCTGAATATCTACACTTATATTGCATAATTAGCATTCATGCATATGTAAATAACATCTGCATTTTAGCATTCAAAATTGCATAAATAAGAAGCCTGAAATTCCTTGTAAAATCACTTGTATATTCACCGTATTTCCCTTATTTATATCTATTTTATACTAAATCCAAATCTAATAAAAACAACTCTAAAGTGTATATATTACTAACACTAATAAATTAAAAATATCAAAAAAATACTAACTTGTATAATTGACCAATAAAACCCAAATCCAAGTCTGAGATTAAGAACTTAAAATGCACATATCTCTCTATACAATGTCTGATTTTGGTCTACTCACTTTTAAAGTAATATACATTCAAAGCCCTTCAAAACAACACTAATTTCATAATAATCAGAGATCGTATGTGAAACTTGGGTTTTGGGCACCAATTGTATATTGTACATATTGACTAAAATACCCTTCATTTTATCTTTTTATTTTCTTAATTATTAAAAATTCAAAAAAATAGATTAAGTTGTAAATATTTCTTTCATATTTTCTCTATTTTTATTTTGAATTTTCTCTTATTTAAAAATAACAAAAGAATTGCAAAAGTAAAAAATGTGGTATTTTATATCTATAAGATACCACCCAAAAATACACTTTGTACATATGCCTTCTTTTGATTTTCGATCCTTCATGAAAGTTGTAGATCTCATCGAGACAATCAACTTTTGTGAAGAATTTTTTTTCGATTTGAGATCATCTCCTATTTTTTATTGATTTTCTTTGAATTTTTATCTGAATTTTCTAGAGCAGACACATGGTTGCTCCTGGAGCCGCCACATGCCACCCTCTCATTTCTCCACTTACTCTCTTTGACTCTTTAGACCTAGACCGTTGGATGAAGGATCTTCATCCAACGGCTCAGATCATTTTGTTTCTCTCTCTATCTCTTTCTCTAAACTCTGTCTTCAACCTCCTGATTCTTGCGAGAGGAGAAACCGCCCTCTCTTCCCTCGCAATCCACGATCTCCTGCAACCACCCCCGCATGACCCGCCCATCCTCCTCGCGCAACGCACAGCTCGCACGTTCTCCCACTCCCTCGACCATCTCATGCGCCCACTGCCATCTCATTCGCCAACCACCAATAAAAAGGCCCCTCACGTTTGATCACAGACTTATCCGCCATTATAGAGCGAGTCACCAAGCTCCGATACCCCTCGGTGACAACGATTACGGGAATCATGAGCGACGACCATGCCCCGCCGACGTGATCCAAGGCTCTCGTGAGTCTCGATTCGACAAGTTGCTCGAGCTTCATGACGCATCGCTGGACGTCACTAGAGACAATGACCAAGAGCGGGCACAGGCCGCCACTCCACCTTCCCAAGTGAAGCAATCCTAGGTATTTTCTCTCTCTGCCCCTTCTTGTTATTCTTCTTCATTCTACTCTTCATTTTCTCTCTCTTCAATCACCTTCTTCCAACCTCCAAATCACAAATATGTTTGCACTTTCACTGATGAATCACACATTGAGAACACAATGGTGATTTTTCCCATGAAATTTCTTGAACCAATTTATCCAACATTTCTTGCACCAAAACAAATACAAAAGTTTCCCCTGATCACAGGGGAAACTTCCCTATTTCTTCTCTCCCTCTCTTGTATTCTATCTCTCTTCCCCTCTCTTCTTCCTTTCTTCCTCCATCTTAATTCCACCGTCGAGATCGATCCCTAGCTGCTTGCGCCACCCCCTTTACATCCACAGCCACATGCGGCACCATCAGGGCCTGCACCCACCTCTTCGCAACTGCCAGCAGGCACTGACCGCAGCAATAGCTCCCACGCGCGGCTACGCGCCCCCGCTGCTACGGCTCAAGTACTCGCCAGAATCCTTGCCAACCGCGCACCGTCGCCTGCTCCTCTCCACATCACCTGCACCGCGGCCGCTCCCACCGTCGGTCGACTCTCCAACCTCAACAGTCGACTCTAGCACCCGTGCTCCTCCGCCAGCAGCTCTGCCCCTCCTGCACCCTCAGTTGCGTGCCCTTCGACTGCGGCGCTGCCCTCGCTCTACCGCAAGGCCGCACACCGTCGACTCTCTAGCCTCAATGGCCGACCTCCAGCACCCCCGCGCCTCCATTCCTGCAGCCAGCGCTGCCCCGTCCGCATCTCTCCAAAAGCAGGAGTCCGCCTGAGCCGTTTTCCTCCTGTTGTAACCCCTCACGGACTTCATCTCCACAAGCGCAGATGCATAGTTCAGTTTATCCCAGTCAACCGCGAGCTCTCTCTTCCACACTAGCATTGTGATGCTTCACCTCCGCTCCAACCACAGGATTACAGGCCGATAGCTTGGGCCTAGCTCTCAGTCGCTCACCATCGACCCCGCTCTCAGGGCATTCCCGACTCCAGGCTCTCACGAAAAGCCCATGTGGAGGAGAGACAATTGCACCGGCGTTCCCTTGCGCTTTCCAAAATAGTGAAGAGGTCCCTATTCTAGACTACGCGTGCACAACACGTGAGGTCTGGGATACTTTCAGAGACCACCCTCCATCTTATAGCAATTGCACACGAGTCCCTGTCAGCTAAGTCACATGAGGTGCACGAGCCATGATGGAAATTTTATTCTAAAGCTCCTGCGGATCCAACAATGAGCGTAGGCCCCTGCCAGCTGGACATCATGCGCATCTTATGTGCGGCATGGGAAAATTGCAAAAAGGCCCCCTTAAGTGTTGGTAATTGCATAACCATCCCTATGCACGTTTAAGTTTAGCAATTTTTTTCTATATTGCATATACATCCATATGTTCGCATATTTATTTGAGTATTCATTTTGAATCATTTCTTCATTCTAAAAATGGCACATTGTAGAACAATGTCTGCTCTACCATTTTGAAGAATTGTTATATTTTTGTAAGCATTGGTTTATTCAGTGAAATATTGCATATTTTACCTACTGAATGTTCTCAAATTGATATTAAATTAATTATTGCTCCAAAAATTACGAAAAATTCACAGTAGGTAGAGTTTGAGTAGTTCTGTGCTTAAAATCAACACATTTGCACACATATCGAGGTCTTAATAAATTAATTAGTATTTCACTTAATTGATTTTTAATAAGTCAGAAATTAATTATTTTTAAGGTCTAGTAATTTTCCTGGATTCATCTCACATAGAAGTATCTAGGATAATTTTAATCTCTGAAAACAATTTAATTTGGTATTTATTAAAAGTAAAATTATGGAAATCACCCTGCATTCATATTTAATTCCTAATTATTTCACATAGAGTCAGCAAATTTCAAAAAATGCATAACTTAACTTCATCATTATTCATCTTCTGGCTAAGTCTGAGGATTTTTGGACTTAATTTGATCATACTTTACGTTTTAACCTCGAATTTAATATGAATTGCATTGTATTCGTTAATTGCATAAAAAAATAAAAAATATTCCTCTCTGAAAACCTAATCTCCAGATCGACTGAAAATTAATCTATGTAAAGAGCTGCCTCCCTGAGTTCGACCTTGAGCTTGCCCAAGTAAAATAAAAATTGTTGCTTGATATTAATTGATATATTAATTAAAGTGGTTTTGATTAAATCCGAATTTGCCCGATGGCAACGAACAAATAAAATTTAATCGCTAAACCGATTGAATTAAAAGGGTGAATTCCAGGTACGTCATTCTTCCACCTCCCCCACCCTTGAACACAAATGAGCAACTACCATCTTGGATTGACCCATTACTTGTTACTCATCGAAACTCATGAATCATTTGAACATTGAATCACTTTTGAGACGAATGACTGGCTGAGACAAACTCCAACTGACTTCAATCTCTCCTCACCATATTGTTGGAACATGTCAATACTTCACAAATCCACAAATTCAAATTGACCATTGAGGATACAATGAAAATCCGAACAGATCAAGAGGATTGACCCACACCTAATAATCTTCCATCTTGGATTAACTGGGACAATCCCATCTTCATATATGGCACTCATACAGAGGACTGGAATGATGATATCGACACACATAAACCATGTATGTTGACTCGACAATATAAAGGTCCGACCAATCATGATCAAGAAAACAGGTTCTACTCAAACCAACTATCACAACATGTTGACTATGAGACCTATAGTGGCCCTTCTATCAAGCAGACTCCTTCCATGATTTTTTAGGAGAAATTTTCAAAAGATAATGATCATACAATATATATTCCAAGAAGATCTTCTCCTAGGTCATACATGAAAATGGAAGATGCAATGACTGGATCTCAAATTCAAAAACAAGAAACCACACAGAGTGCTCCTGAAAATTCTTTAGAGGATGAAATTTCGAGGACAAGTAAAAGATATGAATTGATGGAGGAAAAATTCAAAATATTCGATGACAGACTAATTTCATTTTACGGAAGCAAGGATATGAAAGTAGAGGATGAAATAAATGGATCTAATGTTGAGAAACCTGTGGATATTCAGAAACCCATGGACTATATTCACCCTAGGGACGACTCTGACAGCGACACTTCTGCATATTACTCCCCTAGGAATAACTCTGACTCTGATTCTGACTTAGCACATCAAAGCCCCTTCTCATCTACAGAAAACACAATAATGACACACCACATAGAAATTACCAAAGAAATTAAAATATTCAAAAACGCCCAAAAAATCGAAAATACAGAAAAATACATGAAAATTGAACTCATGAAGATTTGGAGAATTTGGATCCTACTCTAAAGGAAGCACTGGAGAAAAGATAGATTTTTGAACTTCCCTTGATACAGGCCATTGAACACTTCCTCAACCAGAAAGAATTTGTAATGGGCAAACTAATGATGAAAAAGTCAGGCAGGACTAGAACAAAGACTGAAATACATATCTTGTCAATGGCCACCTCCTTGGTGTTGAAGAGAAAAACCAAGAGCCGCATAGTGAAGCGGTTGCCCAGATTTGACTGCAGAATCAAAGACACAATATTTACCCATGCTCGAATCGATGATGACTCACCAATTAATATCCTCCCGACCTATGTATTTGACAAGCTAAAACTCAGACCTATCAAGAAAATAAGAGAGATCGTTCAGCTGGCTGATCAATCTATAAAGCGGCCAAGAGGAACAATTTCAGTCATCGTTACATTTCATGGTACTCCGTTCAAAGTGGACTTCACAATCATTGATCTTGAGCATAAAGGAGAATTCACCTAGTCTCCAATCATTCTCGTAAAGCCATTCTTGGCATTGACTAGGGAAATTATTGAGTGTGAGACTCGGGAAATCAATTTTACGGCATTGAGAGCACTTCAATCTCAACCAGTCTTTGAGGAACCATAATTTTCTGAGGTAACCCATGAAGCCATCAACATCCGTAACCATCAAGCTGTAAATGAGCCCTACCCCGTTTCTACTCCTGAGATAACGGATGTTGAAGAGACTATTGGTTTAGAGATTTTTTCCACTTTCCATTTCTAGTTTCTCTCACCATAGGAAATGACTTCTCATATGATCCTGAGACATATGCATGGGTGCATCCTGAGTCAGTCGATATCTCCTCTCACCACTTTGATCAAGTCAACCAAACACAGGAATGCACCAACATCAAGTCAATAGAGAATTAATATGTAGAGACTCTCCCCACTGTTCCATTTCCTACTGCTCTCACCATGGGAAATGTTTTATATTATGATCCTGAGATATATGCATGGGCGCATCCTGAGCTGACCGAAATCTTCTCTGACCGCCTTGACCAATTCAATCCAACTCAGGAGTGCACCAACATTAAGACAACACGAAACAAAATGGTTGTTCCTTCATCTAAAAAGAAAGTAGCCTTTGACCTTCCGGAAGAGGAATCGTCTGATGATTCCTCATCAGGTCCGAAAAGGGTAATCTACATGAGTGAGATCCGTTCGCCAGCTCTAAAACCATTTCTTCGCAAGGATCCAAATTTTGATTCATGTTGGATGACTCTTGTTCCTCACTATTATTCATCCAAAGCTGATTCTCTTAGTCTCATTAAATATACTGGAATAATTTCTTACGAGCTTACTGAGACTGGTGCTTTGGAGTATTCATCATCTGAGGACGAATCACTTGATCATTAAAAGGAACAAATTCTGAGAAAACAACTGAAGCAACTAAAGAACAATAGTATTTGGAGTATCTCCACTTTTAAATACTATTCCTCTAAGGATAGCTCCAATGATGGTTATATTTCATATGATTCATATGCTTCCTCTACTCTCCAGCATGATTTCTCTGAGGATAACACTGATAATGGTTGAGAATCATATGCTTCATCTCCTTCTTATCATTACAATCTCCCACCAAATGCTCACAAAAAGATCAGCCAAAACCGCCGTAATCATCGGCTACCCTCCCTCCCTCTCGATCCCATCGGTCTCCTTGTACATCTTCTTCCTCTAGTTAGGCCAAGGCCTAAGTATAGGAGGGAGCGATGCCATATGTATATACCATCCTTCTCATAATCACTCCATTTCCACCCTTCTTCCGTACTTAGGCTGACCAAGAGCCTAAGTATAGGGGGAACCGATGCCCATCTGTATATACTCTCTTCATTCACATATCCCGACCGCCTCATTTTCACTCTTCTTCTATACTTAGACTGTTCACAGCCTAAGTGTAGGGGGCCGACTGATTTATCTTTTTCTTTTTCTTTTTCACTCTCATACGCGTAGCCCGAGCTATGTCTTCTCTACGCTTCTTGTGCTCTGAGAACACAACACTCGCTAAGTATAGGGGGGAGTGTATATATACTATGTATATATTTTGCCCATAGCTCTTAATTTTACGTAAGTCTATATGTATTTATGGGGTGGGTAGATAACATGAAAAAAAAGAAGTTTTTCTACTAGCACTGACTGTGTCCAACCCAAAATTTTTGAAAAAAATGGATTCTTATTCATTTTTTCATAACAAACAAAATCCTTCCAAAACAATTCACAAAAAAATGAGTTTGTATTTCATACCAGTACTTCATCCAGCATTACATTCATTTGCATTTGTGAAAAGTCATTGGAATCTGAACCCAATTATGAGCAGAAATTGAGAGTGGTCTGGACTTGACCTTAATCCACCTAATTTTCAGAGGAACTTCACCAAGAAATAGGATTTTAGAAGCTTCAGGTCTTTGACTTAATTATTCTAGTTCCACATGACAATGTGCAGCATCTGACTCTTAGTGTCTAACTTGGTATCTTTATTCTGGGTACGACTCTAGAATAGAAAATTAATTTGTACTCTCGCAGTATGCACTTAGCTCAACTCAGACGGGGTATTGAAAGACTGTATGAGTTTCTTTTTTGGTAGCGTGAACATCTAAAGATCGGAGTACGGGTTGAAATAAAGCTTCGAAAAAGGGATGGACGGCTGGGCATAATTTTTCTAAGACCCCAAAACATGTATGGAAAAAAAGATTCCATATTTGTAGGGTCACAACAAGATCCAAGAAAAGCTACCAAAAATCCAAATACAAGGAAGCCTACTACCAAATGAATATCTGACCGAAAAAAGTACCAAGCTTCAAGAAAACCTGTAGATCTTGGTGGAGAATTGGCTAAACTGGCCGGCTTCACAAGGATGGGTGACTACACTGGCCACCCTCCAGTTCTTTTCTCCTTCTTCTAATTTCTCCCTCTATTCGATTGTGAATACAGCATGATAGACCTTAGAAGGAAATACATGACTCCCCGAGGATGAGTTATTTGAGAGGAGGTTTGCATGGTAGACTGGCATGCTGGATGGGAAGAGCTAAAATCTTTCACACACATGAGTCGATTGTTCAATGTTCATGGGGTATGCTTTGGGATGAGGAGTGATCTAAAATGACTTCTGAGCTGAAACTGTGACAATGATGTGTAGAACTTGAAGGCCATTGATTTTAACATCCTAAGTCTCACAGAAGTTCCGCCAAACTAATAATTCAAAGGTCAGGTCTAGGTTCGTTTTCACCTTCTTCTCATGGTCTTGGTATGGAACCCAATCTCATTTAACCTTATTGCATTTCCTTTGATGCTCAGGGATGAGCATGGTTTAAGTATAAGGGAATGATGAATCTTAGATTCATCACTCTAAAAGTCATTATTAAGCTCATATCCCTAAAATTCATTGGCATTTCTTCATTTATTCTGCATAATTAGCATTCATGCATGTATTGATAAGAATTGCATTTTATCACTCATTATTGCACAAAATAAGAAGCCAAAAATCTCAGCCCAATTGACCTGTAAAATAGCCTAGCTTCCAGGATTTTTAACTAATCCATGCTAACTCCAAATGACTTGAAACTACATCCACTGTGTACATATTACAAACAAGAATAAATGAAAAATACAAAAAATCACCTAACCTAAATAAGTGGACCAAAAACCCAAACACTAATTCCAGGATTTTTGGACTAAAACCTTGATGTCTTCCTCATCCAGTGTTTGATTTTATCCAACTCACTTTTGAACTAATGTACATTCAAATACCTTCAAAATGATACCAAGTTCAAGTGAATCGGAGCTCATATGTGGAAGTGGGGGTTTTGGGCCTCTTTTGTACATTTTGTATTTTAGCGGTTTTTGACCTATTATTGTATGTATATAATTGACTCATTTTATTTTATTTCCTTTTCATTTATTTTCTTTTACAAAAGCTTTATTAAAATGCGCAAAAATCCAGATCTTAATGAGCTTGATATCAAAGAAACTAATTGAGTCTGAGTCTTCACTAACTGTCTGTACAAAAATTATCTTTTCGTGTTTTATTTTATTTATTTATTTATTTAATAAATAAAAATACAAAAAATAGATTTATTTATAAATATTTATCTTGGATTTTATCATAATTTACTGGATTTTTATCTGGTTTAAAAGTAACAAAAAAATATAAAACCTAAAAATCAAGGCATTCTATGTACATGGGATACCCCAAAAATATCACTTTGTGCAAATGATTGATTTTGGTTTGGTCTCTTCATGAAAGTTGTAGATCTCGATATGAGCAACTTTCGTAAAGAAAATTTTTTGATCTGAAGTCATTTGCTATGTATATCTGATTTATCTTTATCATTTATTTTCAAATTTTCTGGAGGTGCCACGTGGCAGCTCTTGGAGCCGCCACGTCACCCATTTTTAGCCCTTTTATATATTTATTTTTGCTTTTAAAATTATTAGTAAAAAATTAATTAAAAAATAATTAAAAAATAAATATAAATATAAAGAAATCCACGTGGAGTGATCTGGGTCGCCCGATCTCGGCCGATTGGACGGTCCCAGATCCCTCCCCTTTCCTCCTTCTTCCTTCACCTTCCATTACAGGCACCGCCCGCTGATTTTGCGTGCCACCCACCTCCGCGATCTCCTTCGCTGCCAATCATCTTCTCCTTCCATGGTCGGCGCCACCATCGTCTCTTCATCTTCCATTTCCAGCCCTCATCAAATCCCATCTTCCCCCACGAATCTCTCTTTCTCAATCACGCATATCCCTTTCCTGATCGATTGCGCCACCACCACAATTTCCATAGCCGGATCCACCCTCCTATGCTATTTAAACCATTGCTACCGCCCTCTTCATGCATCTGCCAACTACAGCTCAAGGGGAAGAACCGGATGGAGGTGACAACTCCTCGCCCACGATGACCAGGCGAGATCCGAGGTTTCACAACCTCATCGTAGCTCCCTCCTCCGAGTGCCGCTCTGCTCCAACCTCGCAATGTCTTAGAGCCAACGTTCACATCTCCAACGACGACGTTCTCCCGCCCCTGGGGAGTCCACCACCATCGCCAACGCCTCCAACAACCCACCCAGAACTCCCCCAACACTACTCCACCGTCGACACTCCATCTCTACCTTCGTCCACTTCACCAACGAACACCTCCGACAACTCCATCTTCATTTTGACTTCAATGCCTCCTCACCGTCTACACTGTCCAAGATGCCCCTCCGCGACTTTACCGTCACCACCTTCTCTGACGGAAGGTCAGGCTCTGCAAGTGGCCAGCCACCGCTTTACCTATGAAGGCTGGAACCTCCTCCGCAGCTCTTCCAGCAAGTTCCCTTCAGCCGTGATGCACAACCTTCCTCCACCACCACTCCAGCAGGGGCTTCCCCACCGTCTGCCAAAGCTCCACTGGGCACTAAGCTCGAGGCCCCCTCCACATGTGTCGCACGTGGGTCGGGGGAACAACTGGAAGGAGGAGGATGTCTCAAGCAACCCCCACATACTGAGGGGGAAAATTGCTAAACGCCCCCTAGAATATCCCTGATTTGCATAAATAGGCTTGCCGATGAAAGGTCACGTGCGACGCACGTGACCAATTGGTTATTTGTTTAACCCCCTAGAAATTTTGGTAATTCCACCTGTTGGACATGAGAGCCCACGACGAGCCATTATGCAATAAATGTTATTGTGAATATCATTCCTTGATCGGAAATGAAGAATAAATAAGTTACATAATAGGTCCTTTAGTACAATTAGGGTTATGTACCATGGCCATCTTGATGATCATACAGATGTTGATTCAAGTATTGAATCATAGAGGCTGGTGCTTGGATGAATATCTAAAGATTTAGATTAAGGACTCATCAAGCACCGTCAAATGATTATTAAGAGATGATCTCCAGTCTGAGAAGGAGATGTCAATCCTTTCTCTAAAGGATGATATCTAACTGACCTCGTGATCCAGGTCCTCTGCATAGGAATAGAGATTTGGGGTTGCTAGATAAGTTAGGTCAAAGAGTTGACATAAGGAGATTGAGATAACCAAAGTCCTATGTCGTATGCTGTCATGATATAGGCATGCATCCTCTGACCAGAGACAGATGTATTACTATATGTCTGAGTATGTACATTTGGCAGACAAATAGGTTGATGACCTAATCAAGGTCTATACACCGGCGCGCTGGTGTGCATGCAAGGGCATATGAGTAATATGATCTCTCAAAGGGATCATACAGGTTCATTACTGAACCGGAAGACATGAGCTCACTCATGAGATGTTGGGAAGATCAAATTCCATACACGATCGTCTCGCTTTGGAAGCTTGATTGAATTTGTAGGTTTGATATATACTTTTGGAAAGTATATGATCAAGACCTAGGTATGATATATGCTTTTGGAAAGTATATAATCGATACCGACTCCCAATGATCGAATGAGAAACTTAATGATAAAACTCTGAAGTAGACAGTGTAAAATTGATCTTATACTTCAAGTTTATTCTTAGTCTTCCAGTATGCAGGATGTACAGGTATCGGGAATACCTGAGGGTAATGTGATCATAAACGATTGTATAACCATGACGCTTCCATTCCTAGGGAGTGATGAAACGGGTCTGGATTTTAGTGACTCCTCTCAGTAGAGAAGTAATCTAATCTTAGTCCAAATATTGGACATTAATCTGAATGTGATTCAGATTCAATGAGAATATTAGATTTACGGTCTTGATTTAATCAAGCATCTATGGGAGGCTGATGAATCTACATTTCATCATCTTTATTCTATCATTTTGGCCTTAAAAACCCAAGTAAATGCGTATAAATAGGCCTAATTCATGCATTTTAGCATTCATGCAGTTGTGTGTAAATATTGTATAAATTGCGGTTTTTAAAGCCAAAATTATAGAATAAAGAAAAGAAAAGAAAAAGGATAAAATATTGTAAATATTTTATGACCCGAAACCCCGAGACCTAGGCATCTCGATGACTAGGTCGACAAGGAATAAAGTAGCGAGAGATAGGGGCCAAAAATACCAATAAAATTCCTTTTATTTTATTCTTTCTTTATTCATTTTGGGACCTATTTTTGGTTCCACTTTTTATACATCAAATAAAGAAACTTTGTACATGAAAGTTGTATATAATTAAATAAAGAAAAATACAAAATTGATTTCACTGAAAAATAATACACAGATAAAAAGTTATGGTCTGAATAAAATTCCAGAATCCCAATTTCCCAGACCAGTATCTCACAAATAAAAACTCCAAATGCATCAAACTCACCTTTAATTGTATATAGAATAAAATAAGCTATTTAATGGCGGTGGTTTCGCATTTGGCAGAGCTACGGTTTGAAAGTTGAGTTTTGGACCCACATTGTACATTGTACAGATTAAAATATTCAATTTATTATTTATTCATTATTTCTATAATTTTATATTTTTATAATGTTGTAGATATTACTTATAATAATTGTGAATATTAAAATCAGAATAAAAATGTAAATAAAACTCAAAATAAAAATACTTGTATACACAAAACCTAGGTATAATTCTTATACACATACATGTATAATTACTAATTCTATTTTATTAAATATACAAAACACATCAATAAAATAAATTAAAAATATAATTATGTGTATGAAAGTATGTTATAATTATATAAATTAATAATAAAAAATAAATAAATTAAAAACACAAAATAAAAAATAAAATACTTAAATATATAGGTATATGTACCTACAAGGGGTATAAAAGGAACTTGTAAGAATGTACCTCCAAAAAATAATTAAAAATAAGAATAAAATACTAAATAAAATAATAAACACTTTTTATTAACTAATCTAAAATTAATTAAACCATTTAGTATTTTTAATTGAATTTACAAGGTTTTATTTAAGTTTTTGTCTTTTTGCGGATGACGTGGCCCAATCAGGCCACGCCATCCGTTGACCGGGGGTCAACTCCATGACCCCAGGTCACAGCCCATCAGGTATATGTTCGCCTCCTTCTTCTCGATTTTTTCGCCACTTGTGCGTTGCTCGAGGGAGGACGCTTCCTTCATGAAAGTTGCTCCTGGCACATCCTAGATCCCCGCCGACCTACTAGATCTACCAGATCTTCGTGGCGCACCCGTGACTGCGCCTCGAAGATCGCCTCTCCACCACCTTTCAAAACCAGAGCCCCTTCTTCCTTTTTGCCTTTGAACCCCGTTTTGACCGTCTCAAGCTCCCTTGCTTTGGCTCAGGACTGGTGGTGGTGACAGGACCACCTCCAGCCATCTAGGGCAGCGCTCGGCGCGTCTCCTTGGTCGTTCCACCATCTCCGACGGCAAGCCGCCGTGAGGTCATCATCTCGGGTTACATACCCTTGAGGTCATGTTTTTTTTGCTATTTTCTTGCATTTTCTTAGTTATATCAGGCCTAGGATTAATCCCTTCACTCGGTCCTTTCGATTCACTCGCACCCAATATCACACTACCATCTCGCCGGAGCAAGCTCCGGCGAGCTTCATTCCTGCCATCCACGCCATCCAACCACCCACATTAGCACCTGGAACTCTTTACTGTGGTTATTGGTGCATCCTTGCAGGTTCCAGGGGCGAAGGACCCCCACCTAGGGTCATTTTTGACGGGTACCCGAGCAACCTGGAAGGCCGCCCCCTCCTCAACCACTGTAGCGGTGCTCCAGCGGGCTCTCCGCCTTTTAGAAGCCGCTGATCGATTGTGGACTCTTCCAGGAAGCTCTCGTTACCATAGGAGAGGTGCGGATCGCGCCGTGCGTGAAGATTTTGCCTCCTCAAAGTCATCCAGGTCAAGTACGTGGCCGTGTTCTTCCTTCGCGCCTTCACGCCGTCCGATTCGGCCGTGATCTTCCAGCCATCCTGCAGCCGTCCGATCTGCCCCCGCGTCAACCGTTGGATCACTCTGGGGCATCTAATCTGAGCCGTCGAACTGAAGGGGTATCGGCTTCTGTGCGCACGCCACGTGTTTAAGTGGCAGAGCATCCACCGTCCGCCAGCGCCTTAAGATTGGGTAATTTGCGTTAGAACCCAATCGTTTTTGCTATTTGTCTGTTAGCTCTGAAACTTCCCTGTGCAGATTTAAGAATTTTATATTATTTACAAATCGACCCCCGGATTTCCTAGAATCGCAAATAGATCCTTGCCAGCCCGGCGCACGTGCGCAAACACGTGCGTCTGGCTATTTTGCAGGCAGGGACCCCTTGTAATTGATATTTCAATGAGGTCCTGAAACTTATCTTGTACATTGTAATATTTGTGCAAATATTGCACGCAAGCCCTCAATATTTTTGATAATTGCGAGTTCCCCCTCCCAGGCACGCGTGCCTATGCACGTGGGGCTTGGATTTTTGCAGACATAGCCTTGGCATTTTGTGCATTTGAATTTAGTCCAGCAAAGTTTAATTCAGTTATTTATTTTCTAAGAATATTGCGCTAAGATCCCTACACTTTCTGAATATTACAAAAACAGCCCCTAGCATGCATGTAGTTTCCCTTTGCTGCTCTAATTTTTGCACGCACCTATAAAAACCCAAAAAATCCCTAAAAATCATCATAGGTCTCTGCAGCATAGTAGTTTAACATCATATTTTTATTTTTTGTATTTACTGCATTTTAATATTTATTAAAAATCAAAAATAGCCATTTTCATCACTGTTTGCATGATAAAATCCATAAAAAATATAAAAACTCTCTAGAAAAATCCCAAAAAAATATATTTTGTTTCTTGTAGTGTGTTTTAACTTCAATCCAAAAGTCACTAAAAATTACAAAAGAAAACTCATAAAAATAACAAAACCCCAAAAACCTTTATAAAAATCCTAAAAATTGCTTAAAAATCCTAAAAACACAAACTTTGTCTCTAAATTTTCTTTGTTTCATTGTCTTTAAGTGAAAATTGAATTGGAGATTTTTTGCTACTGTTTTCAAATTTATTTCTCCATTTTAGTTTCAACCTTGCATTTTATTCATTGTTTTCTTTATTTTGCTCTTTAAAAATATCAAAAACAATTTGAAAAATACCCAAAAATCACAAAAATAGTAGAAAATTATAAAAATCCCAAAAAGATTTTATTCCTGAATTTTTGGATATTTTTGCATATTTTTATAAATAGTGTAGCATCTCTTTTATTCCCTTGTTCATATTTTCCAATATTGAAAAAAAAAATATATAATATAAAAAAAGAAAATATAAAATCAGAAAATTAAAAATCAAAATACAAAAATATAAAACTAAAAATTAAATAAAAAATACAAAATTAAAAACCCACAAAAAATAGCACAAGTAGACATTTGATCACATACAATCACAGTTTTGTGCAGTTTTGCCCCGATCTATCCTTTCTGCTCCCTGTGTTCGACCTCTACACATATTTGCACTATACACATCTTGTTGTAGAGTTATAATAAATTTTAACTCTGCACATTTACTTTCATTTCTTCATTTAATTGTTGTGGGTTAATTGTTGTTTGAATCAGGATTTCTCGCGGGTTGCCTCAACGACATTGTGATCTCGCCTTGTGTGGATTACTTTAGACCTGTGAAAAAGCCTGTTCAACAAATGGCGCCGTTGCCGGGGAGCAACAACGCTTAGTTCGGGTCTTGTTTGTGATTGTGATTGATTGTCTATTTCGCGGCTTTAATTTTTGCTATTTTATTTTCTTTATTTTTGATATATCTGTTGAGCTGTCTAACCCCCTCTCATGTTTGACTTTGTGCGAGGTACCGCGGATCGAGGGAGGTGCTCCACCCTAGGCGCCTACGCACCCACGTGAAGCCGGCTTCTGCCAGCTTAGCACCGAGGAGACGAGGAGAGATTTTTGAAGACCGAGCTCCACCTTTAGTTGTAGAATTTATTCCTGCATTTATTTTTGTAATTTAAGTGAGAGAGAGACTATTTATTGTAATAATACAGGTACCCCCGGACATTTGACTTTCGAGCCTAATTTCCAAGTGATTGTTCACTTGGGGGCTCATCGCGGCTTTTTCATGTTTTCTTCGCATTCTTTTTATTCTGTTTTCCGGTTTTGTTTTCTTTCTTTTGTGTGATTGAGCCCCTAGTTATAGGATTGCTTGCGATAGACTAAGACCAAACACTTAATATTTTGCATGCACCTATAGTTTCGTTTGGACTTAGTCAAATTTTAAACAGTTGATCATCACCTTCAATCCATCGTGCCGCGAGCTCTCCCCGTAAAGCGCTTTCTCCTAAACTCAAGTGTGTTGAGCAGAGGAGGGGTGAGCCTAGATCGGTCTTTTGAGTTGAAGATTGGCGGTCAACTTGTGGTTCTTCCCGATAATAGCAATTTCTGAAACTTAGGGCGATTTCATCGGCTTTTGCATTTGCATATAGATAGGTTTCAATTCTGCTAAGCATCCTTGCATGTAGAGTGCTGGAGGCAAGGTGAGCATTTCTCTTTAGCATACATCATTGATTTGACGCTTGCATTGCTTTTTCGACCCTACCTTTGATTTTGCCAACCTAGGATCTTAAAGGAATTGACTCCTCGTTAGGCGCGTGCATTCTCATTAAAAATCCAAAAAAAGTGATAATCAATAAAATCGGGACTGCTAATATTACTTGACCCTAAAATCGATTAAAAAGAAAATCTTCTCTTGGGGCGAGTAATCCCCTCATTGTCTTCGCTTTTACTTGCACGCGCACACACTAAGGTTAGTGCCCAAATCCCATTTCAGCCCCTAAGTGCTTGCGCAACTTTTGGACTTCTCACCTAACTCTAAAACAGACAAGATAAAAAGACCGAATTTTCGGTCTCTACCGAGTTGAGTAGGTGAATTGAGGGTTTGTCTTGTTTCATTTTTGCTTGTGATTGTTTTGTGTGTGTCTTAGATCGCTGCTGCGCACTTGCGCCTTTCTTCTTCACTCTCTTGACTTGACCGTCGTGCTCTCCCGATTATCATTTTCTTTTGTTTCGAGATGGCCGACTGGAGCGTATTTTATCCGGACTTTGCGGATCATTCGTTCACTCCAGCCGGTCCACCTCACTTTTTCCAGGAGAATTTTGCTCCTGATTTTTGTACATATCCGACCAACCCACTATTTCAGGATCCGGACTTTGACATTCACCAGTCATTTCCACCACCATCGCCTACACGTTTCGACAACCCGCTCTTCCTTGAGTATCTTGATCCGGAATGCGATTTTTGTCCACACCCACCGCCCACATTCGACACACCCGATCCTGAAACTTTGGAGTCACCTTTTATGATATCAACACTTGAGACCTTGAATCAAATGATGGAGCATATGAATTCGAGGATTGCCGACCTTACTAGTTTCAATAAGAACCAAAATGCCGCTCCAGTCTTTGAGGATATGGAATCATTTGAGGATTATCATGAGAGCTTGCAATCGCCCAAAATACAAAAAAAAATGAGAAAAATTTAAAAATGCAAAAAGAGTTCGGGAGACAAATGATCGAGTCAGACTGTGAGGAGAGGTACCACTTGCCAGATCCTTTGACCACACATCCTCTCACACCTTGTCCCACCTTTGACCCCGAGGATGCCGCTGTACAGACTGCTCTTGGCATGCCTCGTGTATATGCTGATTCCGACTTCCTCCCTTGTATGGAGGAGGTCCAAAAATTCAAAAAAATACTGACTGAACCCGAAGTGGTGGCCACCATACATGAGATTATCCGTGCCCCACTTCAGCAGGCCATGACCGATTTATCTGTGCCTCTTCCCAAGAAGAGAAAGCGAAGGAGCAGATCTGAGTGCCATATCTTGACCATGGCCACTGCCCACGCCATCACTCATCGTCCCATTCCTCGGAAGAAGAACACTACCACACCTTTCATTAGCTGCACCATCTCTGACCACACATGTGATCACACTCTCCTAGACGGTGGTGCTTCGATTAGCATCCTACCCTTCTCGCTGGTACAGTCTCTTCACTTAGGGCCTCTCAAGAAAACCATGACGATCGTACAGTTTGCTGATGGATCAATAAAGAGGCCGAAGGGTATCCTTGAAAACGTCGTCATCTCGATTCAGGGCATGAGCTATCACGTTGATTTTGTCATTTTGCCCATGGATACCTCCACTGGGGAGCACTCTCCAATCATCCTGGGACGACCATTCCTCGCCTCTGCGAGGGTCGTTATTGATTACGGATCAGGAGAGATTCGCTTCCGTCCTGCTGATGAGAGCGAAGCATTGATCACCGCACCCATAGTTGACCAGAGATCTGCACCTGATGAGACTACACCTATTTTGACTGACCTCGAGGACCATGACCTTGATGATACTATCAGAGAATTTTGCTGCTTATTGGATTCCACTGAGACCCGAGAATTCCTCCCTGTTGAGGAACACTCGGAAAGTATGGACCTCGACGTTCCTTCTTCTGGGACTTGGCGTTGTGTTGATGACATCCGCAGGATTTACACGATAGACACCATTGAGCGGAGAGCAGATGTAGAGACTAGACAGGACGAACATGTTTTGACTACTTCCATTGATGGGTCCGCTCCTATTCACTTAGATCCAGATGAGCCAAAGGCCGAATTTGATTTAGTTGCTTTTCTTAGGAAATTCAGGTTTTTGATGAGAAAGATGATCCGGTTGAGATTATAGAGGACGAAAAAAGTTCGACTACTTCCACTGATGAGTTCGTGCCTTTTGATTTTGACCCGGATTACACCTCGCAGGACGACTCCGAGTACACTACTTCCGATGACGATGAGTTCGCCCCATTTCACTTTGACACTAGCGAGACTTCCAAGGCCGGACCTAGCTGTACTTCTTTCACTAATCCGTCTGTGCCTTCACACCCTAGGGCCACTAAGGACCATCACCCCGTCGACCCTGATCGGTTTCCGTCCACTGTGGACCCCGATGTCGACCTGCACCATACCAGATCTATTCCTCAGCGGTCCCGCAAGAAGGTTCGCTTTCAAGCTTCTTGATCATCAGTACATCCATCTATGTTGTATATTCTCTCTCATGTGTTTCTGTTTATCTTCCGTTTTGCTCGTCCACCCATTCCTCGTGTTTGCCTTGCTTAGGACGTACTTTGTCCTAAGTATAGGGGGTGGACGAGCCGAGTGTTCATTCTTCGTTCCGTTTCATCACTCCTGTTGTTGCCTATACTTAGGGCTTCTTTTACCCTAAGTATAGGGGGAGTGGTGTGTACATCCTCACGATCTCTTCTTTCACTCTGATATCTTTTCTTCTTTTCTTTTTTTCTTCTTTTCCTCTTCTATTTTCTTTATCTATCAAAAAGGTGCCATCCTTGTAGACAGTTTTCCATACTTAGGACGTACTTTGTCCTAAGTATAGGGGGGTGTGCACCCCGAGTTTTTCATTTATCTCGATCCTCTCCATTGTCTCCTCTTCTTTTCTATACTTAGGGATATCTTACCCTATGTATAGGGGGAGACAACTCGAGTACGATCTGTTCATTCCCACCCTTGACCCTCCCTGCTTTGTGTACAGTCTGCTATACTTAGGATTATTTGATCCTAAGTATAGGGGGGACGGTCAACTTCTCATTCATTCATTCATCTATGTATTCCTTTATTCTTTAGATTTTCCTATACTCAATACGAGTTATGTCTTCTCTTCTCTCTCTGATCTATGAGGACATAGCTCAAGCTAAGTATAGGGGGGTCGTATATACTGCGTATATACTTTAGCCATAACTCGTACTTTCGTATTTTCTTAATAATATGGATAAAAATTCTTTAAAATTCATTAAAAAACCTTAATAAAAAGGTGTTATGTTCCTCAAATTCTTTTTGTATATACTGATTAATAAATCAGGTGAAAATGTTTTTTGCAAAATGTTTGAACAATAGTTTGAAAATCTTTGTGAACATCTATTGAAAACTATTTTGAAAATATTTTGTTACATGTTTTCAACCTTTGTAAAAATGTGTGGTTTGTAAAAATTTATTTTCTTTATGTGAAATAAAATGTTTGAAAAATGATTTGCAAATGGTTTGAAAAATGGTTGCAAAAATGTTTTGAAAAATCTATAGATACTGTTTTGAAAGCCTTTGCAAAATGATTTTCAAATGTGTGTACATGTTTGTAAAATGTTTGCAAAAACTATTTTGGACTAGAGTTTTCAAAAATTGCGTGAAAAGCTTGTGTCAAATAAGTTTGAGGAATACATACATCACACCAAAATCCATCTTATATATATATGTATAAAATTGATCACTTACCCTTGTAAATTCTTAAAATCCACTTCTTGTAAATATAAGAAGCACTTCCGTGTACATATTTTAACCTAGTTTTCAGCCAAAACTTTTTGTTTTCAAAAATCCCAAAAACATTTGCAAAATTAAAATCCAAAAACATTTGAAAAACCTTTTTGAAAAATACAAAAAATACATATGCATCATCATCATCTTTACAAAAACCCCTAAAAAGTTCAAAATTTTGAAAATTGCATCACAAAAATATTTTCTGCATAGCATTACATAGCATTCGCATTTTTCGGATTGAGTTTGATAGTTGAACGAGTCTAAGTAAAATCCGGAGATTGGAGCTTGATTGGACCTTAAAATCTACCTAATAACAGGAACCTTATAGGAACTGGGTTTGAGGTACTTCAGGTCTAGTTGACTTAATTCTTTGCGGATCACGGGACTTGGTTCAATGGATTCTTGACTGCCTAAGTAGAGTATTTCGGAGCACACGCACGACCCTTGTTGATAATGACCTAACTTGGACACCTGCACCTTTCACATGGCTCAACTCAGTTGGAGTGGTGAGGGGATTGGATTTGCCGGTATGAGACGCACACAAGTGGAAACATTTGTCCTCCTCTAGGGAGGGAAGTGCACCCCAACCCGTCCAGTGATAAGGAAGTCTAAAGACAGAAGGATGTGGGTTGCGATAAAGCTTCAAAAGAGGGATAGTCTACTGGCTCAAGAGGAAAAACTCCTTATGTAAATGCTGTTGTATATAGTATTTCAAAAAAAAAAAGAAAAAAAAAGAAAAAAAAGAGAGACAGGCCTGTACAAAAATAAAGAGCCTGCAAAGTATGTACAAATGTTGTAAAGTCAATAAGCAAGCTTGAGTTCCAAAGTCAAATATGTGAGCCTGCAGCAGGATGACTTGACTATACTGGTCTTGCATCCCAGGATAGGTAGCTACACTGGCTACCGTCCATTCTTCTCTTCACCCCTTCCTCTTGAGCTGGTTGCCACTTGAACTTAGAAGGGAATACCCCGCTCCTCGAGGATGGAGTTATTGGATTGGGGAATCATTGGGTTGTCATGCTGGAGAAGTCAGTCTCTTTGTCATTCTAGTTGGGGAGAGCCACTATCACTTACACTGTACGAGTCATATAAATAGTCGTAAGGGTTTGCATATGAGTTGAAGTATTTCTGACCTGGCTATTGAGAAGACTTGAGCAGAGTTTTGGGATTCTCAGGGACTGTTGGATTTCAAATTCGGTTCTCTATAAGGTTCCGCCCGCACTAAAATTCCAAAGGCCTGACTTAAGCTCCAAACTTTGATTTTGTGAAGACGAGTTTGATAATTACACTTAATCCACTTTCTTCTTTTTCTTTTCTTTGTTTTTCTTTTCTACACTTATTGCATAAGTGTTTGCTAGGGACTAGCAAAGGCAAGTATACGGGGATGATGAATCTACGTTTCATCACCTTTATTCTATCATTTTGGCCTTAAAAACCCTAGTAAATGCGTATAAATAGGCCTAATTCATGCATTTTAGCATTCATGCAGTTGTGTGTAAATATTGTATAAATTGCGGTTTTTAAAGCCAAAATTATAGAATAAAGAAAAGAAAAGAAAAAGAATAAAATATTGTAAATATTTTATGACCCGAAATCCCGAGACCTAGGCATCTCGATGACTAGGTCAACAAGGAATAAAGTAGGGGGAGATAGGGGCCAAAAAAACCAATAAAATTCCTTTTATTTTATTCTTTCTTTATTCATTTTGGGACCTATTTTTGGTTCCACTTTTTATGCATCAAATAAAGAAACTTTGTACATGAAAGTTGTAGATAACTAAATAAAGAAAAACACAAAATTGATTTCACTGAAAAATAATACACAAATAAAAAGTTATGGTCTGAATAAAATTCCAGAATCCCAACTTCCCATACCCGTATCTCACAAATAAAAACTCCAAATGCATCAAACTCACCTTTAATTGTATATAGAATAAAATAAGCTATTTAATGGTGGTAGTTTCGCATTTGGCGGAGCTACGGTTTGAAAGTTGAGTTTTGGACCCACATTGTACATTGTACAAATTAAAATATTCAATTTATTATTTATTCATTATTTCTATAATTTTATATTTTTATAATGTTGTAGATATTACTTATAATAATTGTGAATATTAAAATCAGAATAAAAATGTAAATAAAACTCAAAATAAAAATACTTGTATACACAAAACCTAGGTATAATTCTTATACACATACCTGTATAATTACTAATTCTATTTTATTAAATATACAAAACACATCAATAAAATAAAATAAAAATATAATTATGTGTATGAAAGTATGTTATAATTATATAAATTAATAATCAAAAATAAATAAATTAAAAACACAAAATAAAAAATAAAATACTTAAATATATAGGTATATGTACCTACAAGGGGTATAAAAGGAACTTGTAAGAATGTACCTCATAAAAATAATTAAAAATAAGAATAAAATACTAAATAAAATAATAAACACTTTTTATTAAATAATCTAAAATTAATTAAATCATTTAGTATTTTTAATTGAATTTACAAGGTTTTATTTAAGTTTTTGTCTTTTTGCGGATGATGTGGCCCAATCAGGCCACGCCATCCGTTGACCGGGGGTCAACTCCATGACCCCAGGTCACAGCCCGTCAGGTATATGTTCGCCTCCTTCTTCTCGATTTTTTCGCCGCTTGTGCGTTGCTCGAGGGAGGATGCTTCCTTCTTGAAAGTTGCCTTTGGCGCATCCTAGATCCCCGCCGACCTACTAGATCTACCCAGATCTTCGTGGCGCACCCGTGACCGTGCCTCGAAGATCGCCTCTCCACCACCTTTCAAAACCAGAGCCCCTTCTTCCTTTTTGCCTTTGAACCCCATTTTGGCCGTCTCAAGCTCCCTTGCTTTGGCTCAGGACTGGTGGTGATAGCACCACCTCCAGCCATCTAGGGCAGCGCTCGGCGCGTCTCCTTGATCGTTCCACCATCTCCGACGGCAAGCCGCCGTGAGGTCATCATCTCGGGTTACATACCCTTGAGGTCACGTTTTTTTGCTATTTTCTTGCATTTTCTTAGTTATATCAGGCCTAGGATTAATCCCTTCACTCGGTCCTTTCGATTCACTCGCACCCAATATCACACTACCATCTCGCCGGAGCAAGCTCCGACGAGCTTCATTCCCGCCATCCACGCCATCCAACCACCCACATTAGCACCTGGAACTCTTTACTGTGGTTATTGGTGCATCCTTGTAGGTTCCAGGAGCGAAGGACCCCCACCTGGGGTCGTTTTTGACGGGTACCCGAGCAACCTGGAAGGCCGCCCCCTCCTCAACAACTGTGGCGGTGCTCCGGCGGGCTCTCCGCCTTTTTGAAGCCGCTGATCGATCGTGGACACTTCCAGGAAGCTGTCGTTACCATAGGAGAGGTGCGGATCGTGCCGTGCATGAAGATTTTGCCTCCTCAAAGTCACCCAGGTCAAGTACGTGGCCGTGTTCTTCCTTCGCGCCTTCACGCCGTCCGATTCGGCTATGATCTTCCAGCCATCCAGCAGCCGTCCGATCTTCCCCCGCGTCAACCGTTGGATCACTCTGGGGCATCTAATCTGAGCCGTCGAACTGAAGGGGTATCAGCTTTTGTGCGCGCGCTACATGTTTAAGTGGGCGAGCATCCACCGTCCGCCAGCGCCTTAAGATTGGGTAATTTGCATTAGAACCCAATCGTTTTTGCTATTTGTCTGTTAGCTCTGAAACTTCCCTGTGCAACTTTAAGAATTTTGTATTATTTACAAATCGACCCCCGGATTTCCTAGAATCGCAAATAGATCCTTGCCAGCCAGGCGTACGTGCGCAAACACGTGCATCTGGCTATTTTGCAGGCAGGGACCCCTTGTAATTGATATTTCAATGAGGTCCTGAAACTTATCTTGTACGCTGTAATTTTTGTGCAAATATTGCACGCAAGCCCTCAACATTTTTGATAATTGCGAGTTTCCCCCTCCCAGGCGCGCGTGCCTATGCACGTGGGGCTTGGATTTTTGCAGACATAGCCTTGGCATTTTGTGCATTTGAATTTAGTCCAGCAAAGTTTAATTCAGTTATTTATTTTCTGGGAATATTGCGCTAAGATCCCTACACTTTCTGAATATTACAAAAATAGCCACTGGCCTGCATGTAGTTTCCCTTTGCTGCTCTAATTTTTGCACGCACCTATAAAAACCCAAAAAAATCCCTAAAAATCATCATAGGTCTCTGCTGCATAGTAGTTTAACATCATATTTTTATTTTTTGTATTTACTGCATTTTAATATTTATTAAAAATCAAAAATAGCCATTTTCAGCACTGTTTGCATGATAAAATCCATAAAAAAAATAAAAACTCTCCAGAAAAATCCCCAAAAAATATATTTTGTTTCTTGTAGTGTGTTTTAACTTTAATCCATAATTCACTAAAAATTACAAAAGAAAACTCATAAAAATCACAAAACCCCAAAAACCTTTATAAAAATCCTAACAATTCCTTAAAAATCCTAAAAATACAAACTTTGTCTCTAAATTTTCTTTGTTTCATTGTCTTTAAGTGGAAATTGAATTGGAGAATTTTTGATACTGTTTTCTAATTTATTTATCCATTTTATTTTCAGCCTTGCATTTTATTCAGTGTTTTCTTTATTTTGCTCTTTAAAAATATCAAAAACAATCTGAAAAATACCCAAAAATCACAAAAACAATAGAAAATTGTAAAAATCCCAAAAATATTTTATTCATGAATTTTTGGATATTTTTGCATATTTTTATAAATAGTATAGCACCTCTTTTATTCCCTTGTTCATATTTTCCCATATTGAAAAAGAAAAAATATAAAATATAAAAAAAGAAAATATAAAATCAGAAAATTAAAAATCAAAATATAAAAATATAAAATTAAAAAATAAATAAAAAATAAAAAATTAAAAACCCACAAAAAATAGCACAAGTAGACATTTGATCACATACAATCACAGTTTTGTGCAGTTTTGCCCCGATCTATCCTTTCTGCTCCCTGTGTTCGACCTCTACACATACTTGCACTATACACATCTTGTTGTAGAGTTATAATAAATTTTAACTCCGCACATTTACTTTCATTGCTTGATTTAATTGTTGTGGGTTAATTGTTGTTTGAATCAGGATTTCTCGCGGGTCGCCTCAGCGACATTGTGATCCCGCCTTGTGTGGATTACTTTATACCTGTGAAAAAGCCTGTTCAATAGAGGCCCAAGATCTGGATTTGAGATGTGATCTCAATATCCAAGTCACTATACGTGGAACAATACAATCACCCTGTCCTTATCTCCAAGTATTCGCGGAGAAAGCGCATTATCCTTGAAAGAGTTCATGGATAATTCTATTGTTGATATATGTATCTGAGCATTGAGAAAAATGGATAATTAAAAGTGATTTAATTATCATGAATAATATGAATTTGATTCATGTTATAAGGAGAGTTATCTTAGATAATTAAATGTGATTCGATTATCAAAGATGTGAATAATGTGAATGTGATTCATATTATTTGGGCACAAGAGAAAAAGAGATCCAAGATGATTAAATGTGAAATATTTATCATGGCTATGAATAATGTGGATAGCAATATCTAATTATTCATAATATATTATAAATGTGATTTATAATGTATTAGAGAGAGTTAATTATAACTTATATTTGTTGATTAATTATTAACGTGTATTGGATACACATTGTGTAATTAATTGAAAATGTAAATTATATTTTGTTTTGGGTTGTGAATGTGATTCATAATTTTCCAATGGCAAGATTGCAATATTCTCAAAATTAATTATGAATTATTTTTGAAGAATAAATCACAACAAAAGTTGTTGAATTAAATAATGGAGAATTTCATGGAGATATGCAATCTCATTAGATTTCATGAGATTGCCCCACTTGGAAATATGTGGCCGTCCACTGTATTCTAATGGGATTGAGATCTCCATGGAATTTGTCTTCTTATTTAATTGGTTTAATTTAGGATTGATGTATATTTAATTTATCAAATATATTTGATCTAAATTAAATCACAAGTTGTTGGCTTTACCAACAACAATCTTGACCATTGGATTAGACATAAATCAATCTCTCCATTGATTTTATATGTCCTATGGATTGAGATCCATGGATCCCAAAACCCTATAAATAGAGAGTCATACCATGCTCTCTTGGTACATGCTATTGGAGCACATCTCTCTCTCTCTCTCTCTCTCTCTCTCTCTCTCTCTTTCTCTCTACACGCCTACTCTCTCTCTCCCTCACATATGGACGTCCACCATGGATGCCCTAGAGGGAGTCTCCATCGCCGCAACGTCGTCGTTATGCTGCTTGATTGTCTGCTCGTGGATGTCCATCTCCTTCGGTGCGCCTCGCTCGTGAAGAAGACGTCGGATCTCGTGTGTCGAGATCAGGAGATCCACCGCTTGGATCATCAAAATGGATTGCGAGAAGCACGCAATTCATCCCCGCGCTCGCAAGCGTCTCCTCCGTCGGATAGGACTTGAGACAGGAGGTCTCTTTGTTTAGAGACTCGATCGCAACCACTCTTCAAGAGGTAATCCTATTACTTGAATGTGATTTAGACGAAGCGATGTAAGAAGTGTTCTTGGATTATGTGGTTTCATCGCATGAAATATTTTTAAATTCCGCTACATAGAACAACTAGTGCGACTAGTCGTTCTTCGTTGTATTCGATACGATGCTCACGCTTACGTGATGCACTTAAGGATCTAACCATATCCTTCAAGTGGTATCAGAGCCAGGTTGAAGGTTTTGGATGCGATCCATAAAACTGAAGGCGACTTGGGTTCGTTAGGGTTGCGATAGTTTTATAGCATTTTATTTTCGCATCTTTGTTAAGTGATTATTCGGCTCTATTTATATTGTTTAAACACGAAAATAAAACTTGTATTTTGTTCCCCATTAAATAAGGAAGCCATAGGATCTGAGTTTACGTAATTTGGATTCCGTTTGCTTGAGATATGATTGTCTTAATGAACATGTATTCACTGTTGCGGGAATTGCGAATCTTAACATGATTATTGAGTTAATTACTGTTTTGATCTGCCTTGAAATGCGTGAAATATCACTTAGGTTCTGTCCTAAATCAAATTGGCAATCTTTTAAAATTAATTTTGTCTAATTTGGATTTAAATTGATTGAGATATGTTAATTTTAGTTAGTAGGAGTCACTGCTGAAATTACAGTCCTAATCAAGAACCATGTGATTGTCAATTAGTGAAATTAATTGTAAATTTCATGAAATAATTATGGAAAATATTTGAGAAATGTTGAATGATGATTATTTACTTAATTGACTTGACCTCAACCAATAAATTGATTAGATTTGATCTAGATCATAATTGGAAACACAATCATCAAACTACTTGCTTGAATATGATTAGGAATTTGTCTAGCAAATTTGCTTATAATCAAAAATATTTTGATTATTACTTTATGGTATAATTTCGGTTGAAGAACCGATGATCATCTCAAGTACAAAGTAATTGACTCGCTATTATTTTTTCCCGAGGCGGATATGGTGTCTAGTCGGGGATCGCTGGGGTAGCGGGTTGCACCGGATGCGGTCCGTCCCACTCCCGTCGGTACTGGCCATGACAGCGGATAGGGAACGAATTATGCCTGAGATATCATGATGAATTTTCTAATTATTAAAATTCGAATTAATACATACTTTGAGATAATACGATATATTCAAGTAAAATCAAGTTTGATGATTGAATTGGATTGATAATTAATTAAATAGGATTAAGTTATTTATATCCTATTAAAGACACTCTATTATAATAGATGTGTTATTTCCCTTGGAAGAATTAATTATATGAATATGATTCATGATAATTAATTAGAATTTGAATATCATATGGAGGATCACATAAGTGACATCCTTGGTCTCCCGTCAAGGCGAAGGGTTCCGTCGCCAGGGGTTGTATGTAGGAGACGCTTGTCCGAAGTGACATCTCCTATATGCAAGCGCATCTGGATCGAGCTCTTTACTTCTCTAAAGAGTAAGGCCGTATGCGTAGTGACCCCAATATCGGATCCTCATATTATTGGGGCGATATTGGATTGTGCATAGCGAGTACTATTCATGTTGATGGTTGGTTCAATTAATGACAGGTCAACATCACCTTAGGAGTGGTGGGCCCGTGTATTAAAGACTGAATTGGGAGATGCAAGTTGGACTTGCAAGGTGGAATGTGTTCCCGCTTCTTTTTATTCGAGTTGCAGATTCTCATATTATTGGGATGTAATAAAGATAAGGAAGGAGATCCCAAATCTTGCTGAGATATAATGGTAAGTATATCTCTTACATTGAAAGTGATTAAGGGAATGAGCTTTCAGTGTTGACAAGGCAAGACAACTTTGATATAAAAATTCCTAAATCAAAGTAAATTATATATTTATATATGTTTATGCAAATTTCTTATTTCAGATTATCCTTCTTTAATCCCACTCAATGTTATACTCAATAATAACTAGTAGAATATCATGGATTGGACCTATGATCCAGATATTGTACTTGCAATTGGACACATAATGTATGTGGTTGCAATGTGCAAGTTTTCTCATAATAATGAGGAATGATAATTAAATAGATACTAGGACTAAAACCCTAGGGTTTGTATGTCTCTATAAGTCTTGATCTCATCGAATGAAGTGACATGTCGATAATGATCGTAATTGTCGAATAATCCTTATAAAATCTAAGAAGATGTTCTGACATACATATGTGCTCTCGACATATAATCATGAATGACATGGTTCTCTGTATTATGCAGAATGGTGGCTCTATAGGAGATGATGTATTCAAATTGTTTGAGTACCTACCTGAACCTAAGTTTTAAGAGTTTAAATGGATGTAGATATGATGAGTGTCATCATTCTACTATCTTACTCTAGTCATTCATGAAGCTTCATAATATTCATATTGTATGAATTGAATGAAGCATGTATAAATGTTGAAATACTCTTAAATTGAAATTTTTTTCTTTCAACATAAGAGATCCTTTGTCATGAGCAATGGTTGCTTATAGATAAAGGGAGTGCAGAGGAAGCATGGGTTGGACCCAAGTAAGAAGTATAGTCAAAGAGTTGACTGTACTTTTGTGACTTCCATATGACATCCAAAGAGTTGGATGTATGCCAATACTGCAATAAGTTGATGTGCTGATAGTATGACTATCAAATATATCTGGAATCCTTAGAGAAGGAATCAGATAGTACATCAGAATAATCTACATATAATCATTGAAATTGACTTACTTATTTGATAAGATAAAGTCTAATAATTGTATCTTAATCTTCTAATGACACTTGCAATTGGTTGCATATGTATTAGAATATTAGAAATTTGATCTTAAGGTTTAATGGTCATCCATGTTGGAAGTGATGCAATTGTTGCAACAATTTCTATTGGAAAATTAGACTTCATATTTTCAGTGGGAGAGCCCTTAGTCTTAGAGAATGTCTCTATGACCTGGGTATTAAAATACATTCATAGTTTATTTAAATGTTGGGAGTAAGCATGAATTCTGAAATAGACCTATCATAAAGAGTTATGATGGGGATATTTCAGATAGTAATCTAACATTTAGTGGACTCCACTAAAATTAGAAAATTAATGAATGGTTCATTAAGATTTCTAATACTGAAAATTAAACCATTAAAGATCAGTAGGAGGATAAAGATCATTTGATAATGATCTGGTATCATGTTTTGGATATATGTCTGTTGATGAGATCAATGGACAAGTAAGAGATGAAACTTTAGAATATCTAAAATTTCAAAACTTACATACTTATGAATATCGTATTCAAAGAAAAATGTCCAATACACCTTTCTTTGGGAAAGGTGCAAGATGTCAAGGTATTCGGGATCTCATACATATTGTTGTATGCGAATCATCTATTTCATAGTAAACATTATGGATATGTGATATCTATTGATGATTATATATGATATGAGATTTCTTCTCTTCACCTAAGAAACCTTTGAAATGTTCAAAGACTTCTCAATTTTGGTTTAGAACCAAAGTTTGAAGGAAGATAAAATGAATTTGATCTAACCAAGGTAGCTTGTACCTATTAGATGAATTCAAGGAATACCTTATGGATATGTGAATATCATTCCTATATCAATCCTCCTAATGAAACTTAACTCAATAGAGTTGTAGGGAGATACAATTGATCATGTGTGACATGATTTGATCAATATTTAATCTAAGCATAATTATCTCTTAGTTTCCAGGTATATATATGTGGTAGAGATTACATTATATATCCTTAATAAGGTCACATGTAATTAAGCTGGAATCTGGCACTGGAGAAGTGCTACTTCATTAGGAAAATAAAGGATGGTATTGGATACCTACTTTATGACCTTGAGATTCTTAAAAGATCTCATCTTTGAGAATATGATTCTTATAGGATGACTCTCTTGAGAATCAAGATGGAAACGAAGTAAAGGAACTCATTTAATCTTGAGATGATAATGAGGCTCCTGGAATCAGAAACTAAAAAGACAATTAAAGATGAAACACTAATACCTCTTCAAATAAGTTTGAAGATGGATTCCATGTGACAATGATCTGTCTTCATGTGATGAAGCTCCTGAGGATCATGACATGGAAAGATGGATGTTAGCAATAAAAGTCTAATGTAGACTTCATATACAAGTGTTGTATGTGGACCCTCGAGGATCCAACTATATGGGTGAGACCCATTATGGTGTAAATGGATCTTCAAGAGAAAGAGGGAACCTGATGAGAAGGTAGAGACCTTCAAAGCACGGTTCGTAGCCATGAGCTACACACTGAAGAGAAGACATCGCTTGCGATGAGACTTGCTCTCCAGTGACCTTGCTTTAACCCATCAGAATATTGCTAACTATAGCTACACAACTTGACTATGACATCTTCATGATGTGAGTCACGATTGCATTCCTCTATGAATACCTCTCTAAGGATATTCATATGAAGTAGCCACAGGGCTTCGTAGTTGAGGAAAGCAAGGTGTGCAAGCTAAAGAACTCCATCTTTGGACTCAAATAAGCTTCTTGTAGTTGGAACATTAGATTTGATGAAATTATAAATGTTATGACAGATAAAATCTTGATGAACCATGTGAAGCTTAGTGGGAGTACCATTGTGTTCATCGTGCTAAATGTAGATACTATTCTAATCAATTGGAATGATATAAGGATAATAATAAGTGTTTTATAATTTGATTGTTACATACCTTGAGATATGATCTCAAGGATACCTCTTAGATCTTAGTTCTAAAGTCGTTCAGAAGCAAAGTGAAGAGGGTATTGGGACCGTCACATTAGTAGTACACCTTGGACTTATTCCATTTTCTGGAAAATTCCAAGAAAGGCTTCCTTCCCTTAAGATATGTTAGTGACCTATCTAAAGGGATAGCACCTTAGAGAGTTGAGGAAGTGAATGCTAGAACAGCTTGCACTTGTGCATCAGTTACGAGAAGCTGAGTGTATGCTAGATGTGCAAAAGATCCAGGTGTATGCCATGCAGTGGGAGTAGTAATCTGTTACTAATCCTACTATGGAATAAAACACTTGATTGCAGTAATAAAAATATCTTCAAAGATGATGAAACTTAGAGATAGTGATCTCAAAGTATTATCTTCAAATGTTTAAGACCTTGTAGATAGTGATCTATAAGGGTCTTAACTGTAGATACCTTAGGAGATAGAGATCTCTAGGAATAAAGGTATTCTGATAAGGATTATGGGCTTACTGGTTATAATAATTATTGAGCTATAGTGTCAAGGACACTATAACAAAATTGAGTATTGGTTGCATAAGATGTAATATTCGCATTGGATGCGAGCACTGTTACTAGGGGATATGCAAGTGCCGTAAAAGGACTTGGCGTAGTCTCTTGGAAACAGAGTGACTATTCAGCTTACCTAGCTATTTTCTAAATATCCTGCGATTGTCACATGAGCGTGGATTTAAATGATTAGCCCATTAATGGCTCTTTAGACTAGTGGGAGATTGTTGGACATGCGATCCCATGACGATCCATTATGCAATAAATGTTATTACGAATATGATTCCATGATCTCAAATGAAGAATAAATAATTTGCATAATAGGTCCCTTAGTACAATTAGGGTTATGTACCATGGCCATCTTGATGATCATACAGCTGTTGATTCAAGTATTGAATCATAGAGGCTGGTGCTTGGATGAATATCTAAAGAGTTAGATTGAGGACTCATCGAGCACCGTCAAATGATTATTAAGATCCAGCTTGAGAAGGAGATGACAATCCTTTCTCTAAAGGCTGATATCTAACTGACCTCTTGATGCAAGTCCTCTGCATAGGAATAGAGATTCGGAGGTGTTAGATAAGTTAGGTCAAAGAGTTGACTTAACGAGATCGAGATAACCAAAGTCCAATGTCGTATGCTGTCATGATTTAGGCACGCATCCTCTGACCGGAGACAGATGTGTTACTATATGTCTGAGTATGTACATTTGGCAGACTAATAGGTTGATGACCTAATCAAGGTCTATACATCGGCGCGCTGGTGTGCATGCAAGGGCATATGAGTAATACGATCTCTTAAAGGGATCATATAGGTTCACTACTGAACCGGAAGACATGAGGTCACTCATTAGATGTTGGGAAGATCAAATTCCGTGCACGGTCATCTCGCTTTGGAAGCTTGACTGAATTTGTAGGTTTGATATATACTTTTGGAAAGTATATGATTAAGACCTAGGTATGATATATGCTTTTGGAAAGTATATGATCGATACCGACTCCCAATGATCGAATGAGAAACTTAATGATAAAACTCTGAAGTAGACAGTGTAAAATTGATCTTATACTTCAGGTTTATTTATAGTCTTCGAGTATGCATGATGTACAGGTATCGGGAAAACCTGAGGGCGATGTGATCATAAACGATTGTATAACCATGACGCTTCCATTCCTAGGGAGTGATGAAACGAGTCTGGATTTTAGTGACTCCTTTCAGTAGAGAAGTAATCTAATCTTAGTCCAAATATTGGACATTGATCTGAATGTGATTCAGGGTCAATGAGAAGACTAGATTTACGATCTTGATTTAATCAAGCCTCTATAGGAGGCCCGAGATCTGGATTTGAGATGTAATCTCAATATCCAAGTAACTATACGTGGAGAAATACAATCACCCTATCCTTATCTCCAAGTATTCGCAGAGAAAGCGCATTATTCTTGAAAGAGTTCATGGATAATTCTATTGTTAATATATGTATCTGAGCATTGAGAAAATGGATAATTAAAAGTGATTTAATTATCATAAATAATATGAATTTGATTCATATTATAAGGAGAGTTATCTTAGATAATTAAATGTGATTTGATTATCAAAGATGTGAATAATGTGAATGTGATTCATATTATTTGGGCACAAGAGAAAAAGAGATCCAAGATGATTAAATGTGATTTAATTATCATGGATATGAATAATATGGATAGCAATATCCAATTATTCATAATATATTATAAATGTGATTTATAATATATTAGAGAGAGTTAATTATAATTTATATTTGTTGATTAATTATTAATGTGTATTGGATACACATTGTGTAATTAATTGAAAATGTAAATAATATTTTGTTTTGGGTTGTGAATGTGATTCACAATTTTCCAATGGCAAGATTGCAATATTCTCAAAATTAATTATGAATTATTTTTGAAGAATAAATTACAACAAAAGTTGTTGTATTAAATAATGGAGAATTTCATGGAGATATGCAATCTCATGAGATTTCATGAGATTGCCCCACTTGGAAATAAGTGGTCGTCCACTGTATTCTAATGGGATTGAGATCTCCATGGAATTTGTCTCCTTATTTGATTGGTTTAATTTTAGGATTGATGTATATTTGATTTATCATATATGTTTTATCTAAATTAAATCGCAAGTTGTTGGCTTTTACCAACAACAATCTTGACCATTGGATTAGACATAAATCAATCTCATCCATTGATTTTATATATCCCATGGATTGAGATCCATGGATCCCAAAAACCCTATAAATAGAGAGGCATACCATGCTCTCTTGGTACATGCTATTGGAGCACATCTCTCTCTCTCTCTACACACCTACTCTCTCTCCCTCACATATGGCAGTCCACCATGATGTCCTAGAGGGAGTCTCCATCGCCGCAACGTCGTCGTTATGCTGCCCGAGTGTCTACTCGTGCATCTCCATCTCCTTTGGTGCGCCTTGCTCGTGAAGAAGACGCCGGATCTCGTGTGTCAAGATCAGGAGATCCACCGCTTGGATCATCAACAGGGATTGCGAGAAGCACGCGATTCATCTCCGCGCTCGCAAGCGTCTCCTCCATCAGATCGGACTTGAGACAGGAGGCCTCTTCGTTTAGAGACTCGATCGCAACCACGCTTCAAGAGGTGATCTTATTACTTGATTGTGGTTTAGACGAAACGATCCGAGAAGTGTTCTTGGATTATGTGATTTCATCGCATGAAATTTTTTTTAATTCTGCTGCATAGAACAACTAGTGCGACTAGTCATTCTTCGTCGTGTTCGATACGATGCTCACGCTTCCGTGATGCGCTTGAGGATCTAACCATATCCTTCACCACCTTCGACCATCCCAGTGCAATTTTTATATTTATTTAATTATTGTACTTGCACAAATACTCCTGTGTTACCCCTTTATTTTAAACTTTTTATTGCATCATTTTATTTTTTAAAAATTAACATGATGTTCTTCAACCAATTCTTGATATTATGGCATATTTGTGATATTTTTATGCAATATAATTAGTTGGCAATTATTATTCTCGTGGAAAATTTCATATTTTACCCATTCTGTACTTTGAAATTCATAATTAATTAACCATTGCTCTAAAAAATGCCAAAATTTCACAGATTCGAGGATTAATTTTGTTAATCATTGTGCCCAAAAAGAATTGCATTTGTTTGCTATATAAAATTTTTTTTGCATATTTTAATATTTAATTTTTAATAGGTATTAAATCTTATAATTTTGAGGTTTGGGATTTTTTTGATATTAATAACTTAGTGATAGATCTTGGACAATTTTATCCCTAAAAAATAAATAGTTTTAATATTTGTTTTAATTAATTATTGAAATTCACTTTGTCTGCATTCATAAATTCATAAAATATTTATCTTGCATCTAAGAAATCCAAAAATATTATAGTACACTCCTTTCATAATAATATACATCTAGGCCATATTCATAATTTCCGGATATCATGTGATTGATCTTTATATTTTAGTCACTAAAATTGGCCTTGTTTACATTTGCATCCCAAAATTGCATTAAAAATACAAAAAAAATTACCATCTCGAAAATCGTGCACGAACTTGGATAGATAAAATTCTAGGTTGTTCCTTTACCTCTGTGAGTTCGAACTTGGGACTTGTCCAAGTAAAATAAACATAAGACCACCCTGATTGAAATTTGAATTAAATTCTTGTGGTTATTTCTTGACTAATTCCGAATTCCCAACGTAATTACAATGACACATTAAAGATTAATTCACACCAATTAACTTAGGGTTTTCACATCTCCTTAATTACTTCCACTGATGAGTTCATTCCTTTTTATTTTGATCTAGAAGAGACCTCGCAAGACGACCTTGAACTTACTTCTTCTGATGATGAGTTCGTCCCTTATTACTTTGACATTTGCAAGACACCCAAGGCCGGACCTAGCCACACTACTTCTACTGACCCGTCTATGCCTTTACACCCTAGGACCATTGAGGATCTTCACCAGTTCGATCCCGATCGACACTTATCTACTGAGGACCCCGACATCGACCTGCATCTTGTCAGATCCATTCCTCAACAGTCTCGCAAGAAGGTTTGCTTTCGACCTTCCTGACCTCTATACATACATCTCTGTTGTATATTCGCATTCGCTTTCTTTTTTCCATCTATCATATCGCTCATCCACCCCATTCTCATGTGTGCCTTACTTAGGACGTACTTTGCCCTATGTATAAAGGGTGGATGAGCCAAGTATTCTTTCTTCATTTCGTTTCATCACTCTTGTTGTTGTCTACACTTAGGGCTCTTTTACCCTAAGTATAGGGGGAGTGGTGTGTACATTCTCTCTGATTTCTTCTTCCATCATCATGTCTCTTTTCTTCTTTTCTTTTTTTCCCTTTCATTTTTCTTTTTCTACCAAAAAGGTGTCTCCCCTTTCTTCTATTCTTTGATCTCCTCCATTGTCTCCTTTTCTTGTTTATACTTAGGGATATCTTACCCCAAGTATGGGGGAGACAGTTTGAGTACGATCTGTTTATTCCCACCTTTGACCCTCTCTGCCTTATGTACAGTCTGCTATACTTAGGATTATTTGATCCTAAGTATAGGGTAAACGGTTGACTTCTCATTCGTTCATTTATTTATTCATTCATTTATTCTTTAGACTTTTCTATACTCAGTACGAGTTATGTCTTCTCTTTTTCTCTCTGATCTATGAGGACATAGATCAAGCTAAGTATAGGCGGTCGTATATACTCCGTATATACTTCAGCCATAACTTGTACTTTCGTATTTTCAAATAATATGGCTAAAATACTGTACAAAAGCATTATACCTATAAAATTCATTATAACCACTTAATAAGAAAACACGTATCATTCTTCAAATTCTTTTTGTACATACTGATTTTTAAATCAGGTAAAAAATATTTTTTTAAAAAAATGTTTAAAAAATAGTTTGAAAATCTTTTTGAAAAATATTATGAAAACTATTTGGAAATTGTTTTGTTAAATATTTTAAACCTTTGTAAAATGTTTTGTTTGTAAAATTTATTTTCTTTGTGTGAAACAAAAATCTTTGAAAAATGATTTGCAGATGGCTTTGAAAATGGTTGCAAAATTTTGAAAAAAATCTATTTATATTATTTAAAAACCTTTGCAAAATGATCTTCAAATGTATGTAAATATTTGTAAAAATTATTTGTAAAAATTATTTTGGACTATAATTTTCAAATTTTGTTTGTAAAATCATTTTCAAATAAAGTTGAGGAATATATACATCACACTAAAATTCTTTATATATTGATAAAATTTATCACTTACCCCTTGTGAATTCTTAAAGACCTTAATTCTTGCAAATATTCTGAGCAAGCCCGCTCCCCTACTCGTACTATGCTGCCAAGCTCCATCACCTGCGAACCCCACCCAGGTCCTACTCGAAGCCCATCGTCGACAAACCTGCACCGACCGCGACCCTGCATCCTCGGCCGCTACCGAACTGGCACACACCCCTGCCCCCGCAACCCTGCATCCCTTCCCACCCCTCCCCCCACCCCCGTGACCCCTCAACCTGCACAGACCTGCATCCCCTCCCCCCCCCCCCCCCTCGGCGACCACCCCCCCACCCGCCTGCCTCTGCGACCCTCCCCGCGACCCTTCCCCCGGTCAACGACCTGCATCCCCCGCCTCTGCGACCCCCCCTCCCCACACCCCGATCAACGACCTACATCCCCAACCTCTGCAACAATACCCCCGCGAACCCTCGACCTGCATCCCTCCCTGCCCCCCTCGCTCACCCCGCGTCAACGGCCTGCATCCCCCACCACCCACCCAAGCTCCGATCCCCCCTCCCTCCCCGCGACCCTCATCAACGACATGCATCCCCCGCCTCTGTGACCCCTCCCCCTCGCATCAACACCACCCACCCAAGCTCCGCTCCCCCCATCGCCAACAGAAGCCACCCCAATGGCCTGCATCCCCCGCCTCTGCGACCCCTCCCCCTCGCGTCAACACCACCCACCCAAGCCCTGCGTCAACGACTTGCACCGCTCCTCCATACCCCCCCACCCCCACCCCTGCCCCTACCCATCCAGGCTCCAACACGACCAAGCACCCCCCTGCACCGCTCCTCTGCACCCTGCAGGCCCGCCGCAGCCCTCTACTCGCAGCTTGCCACCATCGTTCTGCACCTATCACTGCCCTTCATTACCTCCCTTCCGACCGCGTGCAGGCGCGTCAACCAAATTTTAGAGGCATGATAATGCAGGAGTTGGATGTAGAGAAGGAGATATGATACTTATTTTTTTATTTAGATTAAATTTCAGCCATTAGATTGTTCATTGGTTAGATTAACTCAATCTTATGGTTGAGTTAACGAAGTAAAGTAGCGGAAGGTTATAGGTGTAAGACGACAAACTTATTCAGGGCTCGGAGCGTAATTCACGATTATGCAGGGTTATGAATGTTATTGTGAAATTACTCAGGGTTATGGGTGTAAAAATCCCTTTTAGGAACAACTTTTACAAAAGAAGTATTTTGGTTTGAGATGGTCTTAATAATAAATAAAATAGGTGAAATATTTACAATGTGTAAAATGGATAAATTATATTTTTGGTCTTTGTTTTCTTGGTATTTTTATAAATTACGATCCTTATCTCCCCCTACTTATTTCTTTTATCGACCCGGTCAATATTGACCTGGTCTCGGGGTTAGGAACAGTCTGTATATATTTTATATATCTGGCCTTCTTTTATTTTTCTTTTTCTCTTTATTCTTTTATTTTGGATAAAAAGTGTTAATTATATAATATTAATAATTGTGGTTAGAATGGTAATTATATGGAATTAGTGATTATTTACATGTATTTACCAAGGATTTCAGCTAAAATGAAAGAATAAAAGCGATGATTCATGGATTCATCATAGCACAATACAAAATATTCATAGCTTTAGTGTTACTCTCCAAATCCTTGATTTCAACGTCGGTGAATTCTTCTACACCTTCCTTCAGGGTTGGCTTCATGAATGTTTTCTTCATGCAATTCCACATCCTGAAATCTATGGACTGTAGTTAGTGAGGTCGAAATAGGACAACTTTGTAATTGAGTAGGCAGTTTCACTTGAGTTGGTGTATATGTTGCCATGTGTCATCTAGGACCTACTAGTAGGCGGTTACAATAGAAAACTTGAACAAACACTAATACCAAATGTGAGTCTGACACTAGAGGGAGGGGTCAATTATGTAATTTTCAATATCCCAATAATATTATCCAATTAACATATAATTCAGAAACCACTGAAATAGAGGTAGAGAAATTCAAACCACAATGCACAATGATTTTTATGTGGAAACTTAGGAAGGTAAAAATCATGACCTGAAACCATGTTCTCGAATTTTCCCTTCGCTCTCTCGATTCAGCATGTTTCCACTATTCCAACGCTACTTTCACCAGAGAGTAGAACAACCTTTTGTATAACATATACCCTTCCTTGGACAACTCCCAAAGGAATTTTTTGTCTCTCTCGGAGAATGGAATCTACAACTTAAATATCTATACAAAAATTCTGAACAGAAAATAAGGTTTAGCAATGAAACTTGAATTCGCAAACTTACGGACGTTCAGCACATAATATGCTCGAGAATGATGATCATGACTCTAGTAAATCACAGAGAGCACAAATAACTTCAATAGCTAGACAACTTTGGATTGAAGAGAGCTTGAGAGCACATAAACACTGGAAGAACTAAAATATCACACAAAATAAGCACTCTTTCTTTTCTTTTAATTATAGAGGATGTTTCTCTTGATTGTATATCTTAAAAAATGAGCCATAGGGACCCTTATATAGGGTTGGCCTCAAAAAGAGCCATTGGCATCCAAAAATGGAAAGTCCAACATTTTGATTTGCAAAATCTATGAAATGATAAGTCATGATAAACAAGGATCGATCATGGGTGATCAATCAGGTCAACACAATCGATCAATCAGATTTATGACCATTGGCCTTAAATTCAAAAGTGATCAATCATGGTCAAAATGATGGTCGGTCATAGTTAATTGATTGCAAATAACAAGATGGTCGATCGGGGTGTGATCGATTAGGGGTGTCAAGGTGATCGATCATATGCCCAAAATGATTATGTGAAATTGATGATTCTAGCTTAAGTTCGCTTCATAATTAAGAATATGCAAAAACTATTAGATTATTTTATAGCATAGAATCAAAACTATTTAATAAGTCACATCAACATCCGAAGTCTTCAAAACTTGAGCTTTTGGAATAGAGTCTTTCTACGATTTTTCTACAATATAATTCCGAGCTTTAAACCTCCAAGCCAAGCCTTTTAGAATCACCTTAGGCTTTGAGTTGGGTTCATAGCTTTTCTAGACTTTTCATCATTGTGCTTCTACTTGAAAAGTTAACCAACCTGCAAAACAAATGTGTGGCAGAGCCATTAATAAAATCTAAGTCAATAACCAATGCTTATTTTGTGTGTCTTACCCTTCGATCGTTGAAATATACATGTAGGTATTATTGTGGCAATTTCTTATTTCTCCCCTTTTTTCTTCTCTAGTTATTTTCTTATATTTGTTTTCTTTTATTTCTTATATTAAAAAATATCTTTAAAACATGAAAATATAAGAAATACCTTAAAACGCACCTTTTTGAAATTATAAAACTAAATATTTTCCCTTTATTTTTTATATTTTATATCATTGCATTATATCTAAAAACCCTAAAATGTATAAAAAAATAAAAAATCCTTTCATAAATATTCAAAAAATATTTTTAAAACAATTAAATTTTAAAAAGTTAAAAAATATATAAATATAAAAATAAAATTTAAAATTTCAAATTTAAAAACCAAATAAAAAAATGCCTCAAATTACACAAGTGAAAGAGGGACTATTACTGGAAAGAATGATGGGCCATATCACAATAAGGAAGTTGCAAACATAAGAAGTGGGTGTTGAAACACCCAAAACGTAGTTCTACATCTAGTTCTGTTGCGAGTAGCTGAAACAAAGAAGCACAAACATAGGCAAACAAATAACGTCCGCACAGACTTACAAGGTTCACCTGTGGCAGGGTTGCATCCTTGGTCGCCGTAGATCAATTTCATTTTATATGGAGAAGGTGATAGTACAATAGATATAGAGAACCCTAACACTATGGAGTTTATATACTCCTAGTACAAACAGTTCCTCTAGAGACAAACATATCTAAATATCCAAATAGAAATTTATTTCAAAACGAAGGTTGAGCTAGACCCGCATGCTGGTAATGTATTGTATCGTGAAGGGCTTTGCCCGCTCTTCTTGTGGAGGCCGTATAGAAATAGTTCTTCAACTAGGTTCAACAGAATAGATGGCGAGAGTCAAGGCAAACCAACAAATTTTCACAAAGTATGAGAGGAGTTTATAGTCAAAGGGGATTACTACTTTACAATTTGGGCTTAAGCATTTTGAATGGCGGTCAATGGATCTAATTGGGTCCAAGGTCAACAAGTTGTCAATGTTAGTTTATGGTTGGGGTCTAGGTCGAGACATTACTCTCATGCTGTTCTTGTGGTATATAATAGTGCGTGCAAGAAAGATGAATAACATGTTAGAAAAAACGATATGTTAGCATGCTATTCTCGCTCTTTAAATTAACACACATGAAGGATATAAGCAGCATGCTATGGAAAATGATAGATCTATCACAAGATATAGAACCATGCTATTATTGTGTTATAAAAAACACGTGAAGTGAATATAAACAAAAATGATAAAAAACAAATGGCAGGTTTAGTGATAGAAAATAACAAACATGCTATTATTGTTCTATAACATTACATGTGGGAGAATGACATGCAACATGTTACATAAAGTGGCACGTTCATCACAAATAAAATATGTATGATATTTTAGTATTATAAATTAGCAAGTGAGACGAAGACTACCAACACATGATGAAAAAAAGCATACATGCGATTCTTGAATTACAACACTCTGTAAGAGGGGCAGAATAAATAAAACGATATGAAAGAGTATTAGGTTCAACACAAAATACAACAATCATGATATTCTCGTTATGCAGTAGATTTTAAAAAAAGTTGGAGGGAGATAGAATCCCACGAATAAGGTGGGAGGGAGCTTAACACGAAAAAAACATTCATATTATTTTTGCAATATAAAATGGAAATAGAAAAATAACATTCAGGTTATTTTCGCAATTTAAAATATTAATATATAATATTCATGTTATTTTCCTACTAAAAAGTAGTATATCGAACTAAAAAATTCGAAACATTTTCAGAGGGGATATTAAAAAGAAGTGTTTTTAAGAGAGAGGGGAGAGTACAATTGGATAGCTAATAAAAAAGGAAGATGATTGAGTATAGGGGTTTGACACATATCATTGAAGAATTGAACTTTAGAAATAGTATACATGTCATCAACTTCATTCATATCAACTTATATAGTAGCTTTTATAGATTTCCGACAAACAAAAATGTGCACCTATTCCGGATTCTAAAGGGATGTTTGGTTGTCGGGTTATACTGGGATAAATTGGGAAGGATAATCTGTTTTTGTGTTTGGTGTTTGGATAGAAGATTTTGGGTTGAGTGAGTTTGTTGTGATGTGATTGTGTTGAAGTTTAAAAAATAAGTAGTTGTGATATGATTGTATTGAAATTTAGAAAAGTGAGTAGAAGTTGAGTAGTTTATAATTGATAGATGATACGATAGAATAATATATTATTTTTGATAGAATATATGAAAGAGAAATAATTTATCTAATATATTAAAAAAGAGAGGAAGAGTGAGCATCGCATAAGAAAAGAAGTATGGGTTTTTACCCCCAAAAAGAAGTAACCCCTAGAAGAACGGCCCCTAAAAGAGCCAACTGTTGTTGTGCGAATAGACGAATTGTTTACACACAATTTCATTATCAATATTACATATATAATAATTCAGAGGATGTATATATATATATATATATATATATATATATATATAAAATATCTAAGGCATGTTCGATTGGATTTCTCCCTTATGTAAAGAAAGATATAAAGTATACTTAAACGAAATTATCATGTCAAGTTCAAGTAAATAAATAAATATAAGAAAATGGTTAGATGCCACACTTGAGGATTAAATTCTAATTTAAAAGTTTGGAACTCTAAATTTTCAGGAATAGAACATCCTAGATGTGCTTTGTACATCTTAAAGAAGCTGGTAAACCCAATCAATACTACAAATTGATGAAGTTCTTATGCTACATAAGATTTTGACACTATAAAGTTCGGAACATTTAAGAAGACATCATTAACAAGATATTAAATAAAGATAGATAGATGATAATGTGTTTTACATACTTTTCTGTATAATATTAAGTTCTTGTATTAGTTTATATACTTCTATTGATACGATCAACATAATGCTAGTTTGATGAGATAATTGTGGTACGAATCTCGCGAAATGGGATGGAAACGATCGGATATAGAAACGAATATAAGTGTTACCATATCTTTATCTTTTTTAAAAAAAATCTGGATACGAATACGAATATCATACGAATGTATAAAATATAAAATCATATCTTCAAAATACAGATACAAATGCAAAATGAATATTGATAATTCGGACATGGATATTTAACAAATAAATATGAATTCATATATGGATATAATATATGCCCACATTTATTTAAAAGCTATAAGCATTTTCGGTTGATAGCAATTTCTAATATATAAAAGTATATTAAATATTTTAATAATGAATACGTGCATAAATAATAACTAAATAATAAAAGAAAATTTAAAAATATAACTAAATAATAAAATAAAGCTTACCAAACTTACTTCTTAATGTACTATGTAAGCATTGGCATCATCCGGAATTTGAAATCCCTATTCATATTCGTATTTGTATCCATATTCGCATCCTTCAGAAAATGAATATTCGTATTCATATCTTCAAAAATTTGAACATTCGTATTAACATTCATATTCACCCAAATTGAGATATTATATTCGTATTCGACGAATGTTGAATATTGGTATTCGTATTCGCCATATATGAAAAAATTGCATCCATATCCTCTATTTGACGAATGCGGATACAATTGGATACGAATATATTTGTATTCATTTTCATCCCTATTACGAATCACGATTACTTAGGTTAGGTTGTTAACGTATAGACTATGTTGGTCCCACAAACTACGATTATCCATAATGACATAGGATTCTGATGTAGCATGATTAGGACAAGCATTCACACTTGGCCACATCTTTTGCAAATGATGCCTATAAGGGTACGTTTGGTTGGGGGTGTGACCCGGGTCGGGCGGGGTCACCCACCCCCAAACCCCTCCGCGACACCGCGTGATGTTTGCTTTTCACGGATTGCGAAGGACCCCCGCGTCTGGTCTGAATCGGGTCCCAACGCCTGGCGACCTGTCTCATCAATTGTGACGTTGCGGGTACTTTATCGAGTTCCCCGCTCGTCCCCTTCCTTCTCCCCCAAAATCGCGATGACTGTTCCCCCTTTCCTCTACCTCGACCCCTTTTCTCCAGCTTTTGCAGGTCTGGAATCGCCTTGAAGTAGACAAGACGAAGCCGAAAGCCATCTTCTCCGTGATGCAGCGAGCACGCGTTCTCCCATCTCATCCTCATAAAGACCCATCAGTCCTGTCATCCAGAGGTTTGCCGCATGAAGATGGAGCAAGAAGCGTCCTCCTGTGAATCTACAGCCCCTTCAGTGTCCCCTCTACCATTGAGGGGTGGGAGGAGAACAAGGCAGCAGAGGGGCGGAGGAGCTGTGCCGCTATAAAATTGCTTCAATACTCGTCTGGGCTTTGGCATCTGCTGGAGTTCCTTTTGAGGTGGACGAGTTGTAGCCGGTTGTGAGAGTCCTCACACATCTCCTTTGCAGGTACATCTTCCCAACCCCCCTATTTCTCATTTTTCGTTTTCGGACGACCTACCTCTTTCCCGTTTTCATCAGAGTGTGGCGTGATGTCTTTTAAGTCAGGAAGGATCTACTCCTATAATCCTGATGCCTTTTGTAAGGCTTGCAGTATTTCTCTTCCACCGTCTAAGATGCATACCGGATGTGGTGATGTACTTGTAGATCTGTGCAAACCAATGTATTTTTTAAGCTCTGTTCTTATTTCTTCTCCGTATTTAAAATTACTTATATGAATGTATTACACTATGGCAACGTGTGGGTAGTTACATCTGTTAGATGCGATGTACAATTATTAGAATATGTGAGCATACTTATATGACTGTACTGGATTATGTTAGCATACCTTGGCGAAAAAATAGCAGCAGTAAGGAACATATGTAATTAGGATTTAACCACCGAATTAGCAGCGTTCAAATCCACTACTAAGGATATATGACTCTACTGACGGCTTCTTTGCAGTATAGTTAAATACTGGACATGGGAGTGAGGATAGATCTCAGGTAAGTGAAATAGCAGGTCTAAAGCATCCAGAACAATTCGAGGACAATACATATTGTTTACAGTAACTAAATATAGTTCACCATGGTATTGGGGTAACGGTCTAGAACATAGTGCAGCTACTCCCATTGTAGGAAGAGTGGAAAGGCAAGCTTCACATGCCATAGAAGGTCTGAAGCAAGATAAAGTTTTGTGCAATGCATGCAGGAGCCAATTGACCTTACGCAAAACAAGTGGTTTTGACTAAGCCATTAAAAATTATTCAAACGTTTTTTGCTTTACCATTTACAACTACGACCGTGAGCATGTTTTCTCTGTAGTGGCATTCGCCCACATCATACTACAGTGATAGGAGAATGTAAACTTGGTTCCACATGATGAAAGTAAATTTGGAAAGTAGCATAATTGTTTGCAGTTTGCACGAATATACAGATTATCGGTCCATTTGCGTCCACAGTCAAAGCAAATAGTTATCTCTCTCTGATCAATTATCGAGGAATTTATATGTTCTGAAATTATTCCTGTCTTTAATCCTCTTGACATGGACCTATGCATTACACTTCTGTTTTGGGGCTGTGGTTTTTTAATTAATATGTTCTCAAATTATTACTGTCTTTAATATTCAGACTGGATTCACAAATGGAAAATCTCATTCTATGGTCATAGTGGCTTGAATTATGTTAGCTTATATGTTTGCCAGTGATTGATGATGTTGTGAACATTATTTAAGCATTATCTCTACGAGACTCCCACATGGGGAGAGAATTCCATCCAAAACAAGAGAATGCACGGAGAGGGTCATCAGCGAAAATGCGCACTAGAATGCAGGGTTAGACCAGATATTTATTGATGCGATGCTAGAACATGAATCTTGCTAGGCCGGAAGCACATTCACAGTACCTGGGTGGTAGATGATTCTGACACGGTTCAACCACGTTAGCTGTGTCAACTATACGAAGGAACAATTGTTGTATAGGTGGAAAAATTTGAAGAAGGACTACGCAGCTTACGTATACCTTCGTAACAAGTCAGGTTGGGGCTGGGATGACATCTACAACAGACTGATTGCTCCGTCGGACTCCGCTTGGTTTGAGGTAACCTCCACTAAACCCAATTATATCATAATGTCAACATACCTTCCGTTCATGTCTCATACCAATTTTGACATTTACAGCTGGCTGATAAATATCGGAAATATCGAAACAAGCCCTTCCTTTACTTCAGAGACATTCAGCGATTTCTGAGTAAGGACATTGCAACAGGCGTGCACGCAATCTCCTCTAGACCGCCCAGGGAAATACCAGGCTTTGGCGCGTCGACGTCGTTTTCACCTCCAAGCCAAAGAGAGTTAAATTTCGATGAGAACCTCGACGAATGTATGGCAGAACCTGCGGATGAGTTTGAAGGTAGCGAGGATGTGACGCCAACTCCGTCACGAAAGAGATACTCGAGCGGTGGACGAGGCAATAGCAAGAAATCAAAGAGCGGAGCGTCGCGGACTGGACCTGGGCTGGAGGTTCTTCAGAACTTCCTATCTTCATTGTCAGAGAAGATTACTGCGAGCAAGAACGGTCCAGAAGATGTAGGTCTTGCTGCATGCACGGAAATAGGTCTGATGCGTCCTGATCCTGATGTCGATCAAATAGACAAAATAGCGGAGAGGTTGGCAACGCCTGTGGGAAGGAATGCGTACATGATCACCCGTGCTGATCCTGAGAAGCTCAAGTCCTAGATCGGCAGGATTCTGTCACGTTGATGACCCAGAATAAATGCAGTTTAATTTGATGTGTCTAAGAACCTTTTTTGCATTTTTACATTTTCAAGTAGTCGTAGGAACCCGTACAACATAATTTCTTCGTCAATCGTAATTTAGAACTTTCGGTGATTGACTTTCTACTACAGGTGAATAGTACAAGTAACCATCTCTATTGCAGAACATTGGCAGGTTATGCGAACTGCCTCATATATCTGTCCTTATTGACATGTCATGTATAGGGATGAGTAACCCCAGGGATGAGTAATATCCCACGGCAGTTGCTAACAAATTTGCATTGCAGGTCAATTGCAAACAAGTTATACTGCTATATATCTGTCCTTATTGACAGGTCATTTACGTCACACAGTTCATTTGCAGGTCTACAAAATTTATAGTCAGTCCATTTGCTGCATATGCAACTCATTTCTATTTGCAGGAGATTTGGTTCATATACAGGGATGAATAATTTCCCGGGTCAAGTGCACGTGAAAACTTTTTAAATTGCAGTTTATATGCTTACAATGTAGGTTATTTAAATTTGCAGGTCGTTTGCTTCATTTGCGGGGATGTGTAGTAAATCTGTCCATAATGACGTGTTACATTGGCGTGTGATTTTTTCCTCCTTGTTGATTTATCTACCAAGGAACTCAGTCATCCAGAGAAATTTAACTTTATATTTCCGTGTTCGTAGTACTCTTATTTTTATGCCTCTGCTTGCCCATTGATTCCTATTAGTATTTCCATAGGCATGTATACTCGGTCCTACAATCCTTTTGCGGATGTTGGAGACACAATCCTAGTAACGTGCGCTGGGATAGTTGGAGCTATCGCGGTAGAGGAGTGGGAAGCGAATAGAAGACAAATCCCCAGGCAGTTGCATACGAGGCCGTTAACCGGGGGACAGTGGATAAGGGAGATGCTAGCTGGTCATGATGATCGTGCGTATCAAAATTTCCGGATGAAGCCAAATATGATCAGACGATTTGCTAGGGTCCTTACAGAGCATGGATTATCACCGACGAGACACATGGATGTAGATGAGCAGGTCTGCATCTTCCTGCATGCACTCGCTAATGCACACTCAAACAGAGTAATCCAGGAGGCCTTCCAACACAGCGCTGAGACGATATCGAGGCATATAAGAAATGTTCTTTCGAAGATACTAACCTTGGAAGGAGAGTATATAAGACTGGCACCCCCTGTGACGCCTGAGATAATCACATCGAACCCACGCTACTTCCCATACTTTAAAGTAAGGTCCTACATACGTTGCTTCATTATTTCCGGTCGATGTAGGTAACTAAAATGACCTTGTATCCACAGGGCGTTATAGGTGCCATTGATGGGACGTACATTCCAGCTCAGGTCGCTCCAGAGGAACAAGGAGCATATCGATGCAGGAAGTTATTCACGGCTCAGAATGTTATGGCCATTGTTGACTTCAACCTTTATTTTACGTATGTCGTCACCGGCTGGGAGGGTTCCTGTGCAGATATGACGGTACTTCGAAATGCTGTTGAGAGTGGTTCCTTTGTCGTCCCAGAAGGCTGCAAGTATTTGGTTGACTGTGGTTACGCAAACACCGACACATTCCTAGCTCCATATAGAGGTTCCCTTTATCATCTTTCTGCATGGAGGGCTCGCGGGTGTTTGTACGAAAACCACAATGACCTATACAACCATCGTCATGCGTGTCTCCGCAATGTTGTGGAGCGTACGTTTGGTGTTTGGAAGAAACGATTCCGTTGCCTACGTGATATGCCTGCATATCCTTTCAACATACAAAGAGATGTCGTTAGGGCAACGTGTATTATACACAACTTCATACAGCTGAATGGGGGAGATTCAGCATCCGACGATGACGAGGAGGAGGTATTGCCACAGGAGCCGAATGAGGAGCATCATGGGGTTGTCGGTATACTGCTTGACGACATCAGGCGTGGACAGCAGTTGCGAGATAGAATTGCTACGGCAATGTGGAATAACAGACGGAGGACGCAATCATAGTGCATTGGGTCGGTAGGAATATGTGTACCATTCCAATGAATAGTAAAAATGTGTACCAATTTAGACTTTTGTACTTGAATATCTCTGATAACTATCTTCTCATTGCAATCATATAAATGTATCGAATATTTTTCTAGTTAGAAGTATGCCTCTCAATTTCATCTTCTTCTTTAATTGTAGGCGTAAAGAAATGGAATCGACAGTGGATAAGTGCAGATGTGGCTCTCCGTTGATCCTCAGATACGATCAGGGCTCACAACATCCATGTGGACGCCTATTCTACGTATGCTCCACCGGTCGATGCGACACGCGGATTAAGTATACCCGTACTAGTAGGTCTTTACAAAAAATTGCGGATGAATTTTTCTTCATTGCAGGCCGTCTTTGGGAACAAGAAAGTTTAAACAGGGAACTATCTCAGACGATGGAATCTTGCAAGAAGGAATTGGAGGACAAGGAACTCGAACTAAGTTTTCTGTACTCTGAGTTGGATGAGGAAAGTGGACAAACCTCTTCGATGAAGGAGACGATTGAGACACTTCGACTGCAACTGCACGATGCAGGAGTTTCGACGGTTGATGACGACATAGTGGACAAACACGTCCTTGAATGACGCTTATGTAATGCGAGGCAAAGGAAGCCTTCTCAGCCGAATATGTAACAATATCCTATGCAGAGAAACTCCCCTCCTAAATAAATATGGACATCACTTTCAAGCTGTTGTCAGTATCTTAATACAATATTTTCGAGTTTAACCTTTGCAAATACGCCACAACATGTGGCTAAAATCACCCTCATAAAAGTTATATTTATATAACCTTCTAAATGTCAAGAAATCATTATTTATTTACATTCATATACAATCATAATTCAATCAAACACCACCTCACTCCAATCCATCAATACATCACATCCTATCACATCCAACTCCAACCCAACCCTCCTCCTATCCAAACACCTACTATTACAACTGAGCTATCCACCCTACCAATCCACACTGACAGGGTTGCCCCAACCCAACCCACACCCGCAACCAAACGTACCCTAGAATCATGACAAACTCGTCTTGAAGATATGTTGAGGAGAAAAAGAAACCTACTTAATTAGTTTCCTACTTAATGTTAGGTGGGAAAGAGTGAATGCTCTTTCCTTTTCGGCTGCTTTGAGATCACCGACTCACAAATTTGTGCGGGACGAAAAAAATTGGTTTGGTCCTTTGCTTTTGTAGACAAAAATATTATTGAAGTGAGCAAATGGCAAACTTGTAAGGGAATCCTTACCAACATATCGATGAGGCGCATCGGAGAGAGGATGTGACATGCAATAGGAGAAGGTTGGGGGAGAAAATGGTGAGGACGACATGTGGGAGAGAGGACACGTGTCACGATAATTATGGAGATGCTTTAAAATTAAGTCTTTATTATCTGCTAAGTATTGAAATCAGTAATCAGCTAAATTTATTTCACGCAGTGCCATTATCCGCTTGCCACCTTTGATGAGGTTTATCCTCTTTTTAGGAGTGATGATTTGGATCTAGAGAGAGGTTATACTTGTAACACACCGATTTATAAACTTATATATATTATTTACTAATATTAATCAACCTTTTTGATATATCATTGTCAGAATCCGTCACTATCTTTCGCACGTCGTATCATTTTCTGTTATGTCAGCACTAATTTAATAGTATTTTCTTCTTACATCAAAATAATGCAATTCTTATATCTGTACTTATGCTTATGCTTTACCATATTCTACTTCTAATAGTCTACGTATTATTTATATATAGACTATTAAATTGATTTAAAACTAGTGTCACATGTTAAAAATTCGAAGTGAATCATATTAATACATTATTATTCAGCTTATATTTATATGTTTTTTTATATTTTGCGAGCCTGATCAGATCGAACCATGTCCAAGTCTTTTAATCCGAACTCGACCCATGAGCAGACTCGGCGTACAGACCCCATCCCGTTGGCCAGATCTACAATTGAGTGAACACGATATGTGCTATTGTTGATTAGGCAGACAATAATTCATATTTTATGTAGTGTGATTATGTCTTAAGGCAAAAATGATTACGTGTACAGCACTGATGGGCACCTTCACTATCATCGTCTCGTGAAGGTACATTAGATATCGAAGAATAATTATTCATCTTTTCTATGGAGACATTCAAATTTCCAAATGATACACGACATGTATAACTGACGGTCTTTTGCATAGGTGTTGATCAAAGGCCAACATGCTATCAATAATCGGATGAAAAAGATCGTCAATACATAATAAATTTTTTTGACATATTTGTGTAATTTTGTGTCTAATTCTATTATGATTTTTTTAATTATTGGTCAATAATACCTATTATCATAGATTAAAATACTTAAACCCTATATTTTAAACTAATTCAATTTATATTCAACTTATTTTGAAAAAAGAAAAGTGCCCATTGCCCCAACATTTATCCAGCTTGGAAAAGTGGAAATTCCATTATTGAAAACTAGTTACTTTGCTACTACTTGAGGTTTATTTTGTACTTTTTGGAATAGATCATGGGTTGATAATTAAATTGCTTGTAATGTAGCTAGTAATATTTAGATAAGTATGGTTAAAAGGTGATGCATGGTAACCATTGGAATTTAATGGAATGGGTGACAAGATAGGGATCATACAATGACATTTGCAGAAAATATACCAAGAACACCTAAATGATTGTTGATCGATCATTTTTTTAACAAGCAAAACAACCATGATACATACATTGCTCTCTCTCTCTCTCTATATATATAGAGAGAGAGAAGGGAGTATGCATCGGAGCTTATATCTCCCACATTTTTTTATTTTTTGGGAAAATATCACCGTATATATTCATCTATATATCCCTCCAATATGTCATTTGAATTTCGTCAGAAACAGAGACTCATATGCCCTCCATCTAGAACAGATAATTTTAACGGTCTTAAAATTGTTGTAATCGACATGTTATAAATGGAGGGCATAGGAGTCTCTGTTTCTGATGAAATTTGAATTGTATATTGGAGGGATATATTGATGAATATACACGGTGATATTTTCCCAAAAAATAAAAAACGTGGGAGATATAAGCCCCAGTGCATGTAAAATTACATGCACCAGGTTGCATACTCCCCATCCTCATATATATATATATATATATATATATATATATATATAGAGAGAGAGAGAGAGAGAGAGAGAGAGGTTAACGGGGCTGCCCCCTTGGGGCAGCCAACATGGTTGTTCCCATGCTGTTTCGATGTTTTTTTTGTTTTTTTTGAAAAATATCATCATATATATTCATCCCTATATCCCTCCTATATGCCATTTGAATTTCGTCAGAAACAGAGACTCCTACGGCCTCCATCCAGACAATCATTTTCTAACAGTAATAGGATTTGTTAAATCGACACTATCTCGATGGAGGCCGTAGGAGTCTCTGTTTCTGACGAAATTCGAATGGCATATAGGGGGATATAGGGATGGATATACACTATGATTTTTTCAAAAAAAATAAAAAAAAACGCCAAATATAGGGGGCGGCGCAGCCCTGGGGGCAGCCCCACTAAATCATATATATATATATATGTTAATGGGGCTGCCCCCTTAGGGCAGCCAACATGGATGCCCTCGCGCCGTTTTCTGTATTTTTTTATTTTTTTGAAAAATATCACCATATATATTCATCCCTATCTCCCTCCTATATGCCATTCGAATTTCATCAGAAACAGAGACTCCTACGACCTTCATCCAGACAATCATTTTTTAACGGTAATTGATTTGTTAATTCAACGCTATCTCGATGGAGGCCGTAGAAGTCTCTGTTTCTGATGAAATTCGAATGACATATAGGAGGGATATAGGGATGAATATACACGATGATATTTTTCAAAAAAATAAAAAAAAAACGTCAAAAATAGGAGGCGGGGAAGCCATGTTGGCTTCCCCCAGAGGGCAGCCCCATTAAATCCAGATATGTGTGTGTGTGTGTGTGTGTGTGTATATATATAATATATATATATATGAGGTTGGGAAGCTTGCACCAAGGTGCATGTAACTTTACATGCATCCATGAACACTCGTATTTTTTATTTTTGAAATAAATCATGTGGGATTTAGATCACATTGTTGTCATTAAAAACTCAACTCAATTTGAGGCTTCTAACCCATTCATCAAGACTATGAAATTTTAGCGGTCTCAGAATTACTAAAATTTAACCCCTTCACACAGACAAGTTAGGAATCTCTATTTTACACAAAACTTGAAACACGTATTCTAGTAATAATTCTAAATAGATACCCAAGTTTTCGTTTCAAAAAAATGGGTGTTTGGGACATCGATGCATTTAAAGTTCGTGCACCTGGGTGCAACATCCGCCGTGTGTGTGTGTGTTGCGTGCCCACAGTGAGCCATTGTGCAATAAATGTTATTGCGAATATCATTTCCTAATCTAAAATGAAGAATAACTATATAACATAATAGGTCTCTTAGTACAATTAAGGTTGTGTACCATGGCCATCTGAATGATCATACAATTGTTGATTCAATTACTATATCACAGATGTTGGTGCTTGGATGAATATCCAAGAAGTTAGATTGATGACTCATCAAGCACCGTCAAATGATTGTTAAGAAATGATCTCTGGTATGAGTAGGAGATGGCAATCCTTTCTCATAAGGCTGATAGCTAACCGACCTCTTGATGCATGTCATCTGCATATCAATAGATATTCAAAGGGGTTATATAAGTTAGGTCAAAGAGTTGACTTAACGAGATCGAGATAACCAAAGTCCTATGTTGTATGTTGTCACGATATAGGCATGCATCCTCTGACCGAAGACAGATGTGTTATTATATGTCTAAGTATGTACATTTGGCAAACCAATAGGTTGATGACCTAATCAACGTCTATACACTGGCACGCTGGTGTGCATGCAAGGGTATATGAGTAATACGATCTCTCAAAGGAATCATACAGGTTCATTACTGAACCAGAAGACATGAGCTCACTCTTAAGATATTGGGAAGATCAAATTCCGTGCACGGTCGTCTCGGTTTGGAAGCTTGACTGAATTTGTTGGTTTCATATATGCTTTTGGAAAGTATATGATCAACACCTGGGTATGGTATATGCTTTTTAAAAGTATATGGTCGATACCAACTCCCAATAGTCGAATAAGAAACTTAATGATAAAACTGTGAAGTAGACAGTGTAAAAATGATCTTATACTTCGGATTTAATATGGGTCTATCAGTATGCAGGATATATAGGTATTAGGAATACCTGAAGGTGATGTGATCATAAACGATTATATAAACATGACGCTTCCATTCCTAGGGACTAATGAAACATGTCTGAATTTTAGTTACTCCTCTATATAGAGAAGGGATCTAATATTGGTCCAAGTGTTGGACAGTGATCTGAATGTGATTCAGATGCAATGAGAAGATTGGATATATGACCTGATTTAATCAAGCATCTGTGTGAGGTCCGCAAGATATGGATTTGAGATGTAATCTCAATATACAAGTCATTATACGTGGAACAATACAATCGCCATGTCCTTATCTCCAAGTATTCTCGGAGAAAGCGCATTATCCTTGAAAGAGTTCAGGATAATTTCATTGTTTATATAAGTACCCGAGCATTAAGAAAATAGATAATTAAATGTGATTTAATTATCATGAATAATATGAATTTGAGGAGAGTTATCTTAGATAATTAAATATGATTTAATTATCAAAGTTGTGAATAATGTGAATGTGATTCTTATTTTTTGGGCACATTAGAATAGAGATCCAAGATGATTAAATGTGATTTAATTATCATGGATATGAATAATGTGGATAGCACTATCAATATTAATCATATATATTATAAATGTGATTTATGATATATAAGAGAGAGCTATTTGTAATTTACATTTGTTAATTAAATGTTGATGTGAATTGGATTCACATTGGACAATAAAATTAAAATTGTAGTTTACATTTTATTTTGAGTTGTGAATGTGATTCACAAATTTCCAATGGCATGATTGCAATGTTCACAAAATAAATTGGATTTATTTTTGTGAAATAAATTTGCAATAAATGGTTGTTGCAAAATATTAAAGATACACACGATATATGGATTCTCATGAAATTGGAAGGAGCCACCTTGCCATATGAAGAGGGTGGACGGCCACCCTCTCCTTATAGAATGTGTGGCCGCACCCCTTGTTCCTATGGAAGGAGGCTTGCCTCCTTCCTATTTCTCCAATGAAAATTGATTTAATATAAATTAAAATATATGTAATATATATTAAATTAAATTAAATTAATTATTGTTGTGTTTTTTACAACAAAATCTTGACCATTAAAAGAGACACAAATCAATGTGAATCATTGGATTTGTGTTGTCCATGAATTGAGATCCATGGATCCCAAAATATTATAAATAAAAGGGCATCCCTTGCTCTTCAAAAATGATGATGAACATAAGGCTCTCTCCCTCTCTCTTTCTCTCTACACGACATCTCTCCTTCTCTCTTATGGTCATCCACCTTGGAAGCCCTGAAGAGAATTGTCATTGCCGCAGCATCGTCGTTATGATGTCGGATCGTTTTCCCATAGCTCTCTGTCTCCTTCGATGTGCCTTGCTTATGAAGAAGACATCGGATCTCGTGTGATGAGATCAAGAGATTCGCCACTTGGATCATCAAAATGGATTGCGAGGAGCACGCATTTCATCAACGTGCTCGTAAGCGTCTCTTCCGTTGGATAGGACTTGAGACAGGAGGTCTCTTCGTTTAGAGACTCGATCGCAACCACGCTTCAAGAGGTAACCCTAATACTTATTTGTGGTTTAGGTAAAATGATCCGAGAAGTGTTCTTGGATCATGTGGTTTCATCGTATGAAAAATTTTTAAATTCCGCTTCCTCAAGCAACTAGTACGACTAGTCGCTCTCAATCACATACGATGCGATCCTCACGCTTCCATGATGTTCTTAAGGATCTTACTGTATCCTTCAAGTGGTATCAGAGACAGGTTGGAGGTTTTGGATGTGATCCATAAACCTAGGAATACTTGGATTCATTAGGGTTTGCGAAAGTTTTATCGCATTTTATTTTTGCATCTCTTTTTAGTGCATATTTTCGGCCTTGTTTAAATTATCTAAAAATGAAATTATCACTGTATTTTGTTCCATATCAAATAAGGAAATCATGGGATTTGAGTTTGTGTTTATTTGGAATTCGTTTGCTCAAGTTATGATTTTTTTAGTGAACATGTATCCACTGTTTCGGGGAACATCTTATGGTTTAGTAGTCGTCCACATAGATATTGATGCAATTGTTGCAACGATCTCTATTGGATTGATAGACTTCATATTTTCAGTGGCAGAGTCCTTAGTCTTAGAGAATGTCCCTATGAGCTAGATATTAGAATACACTCATTTTTATTTTCTAAATGTTGGAAATAAACATGAATTCTGGAATATACCTGTCATAAAGAGTTATGAAGGATATATTTCAGATAGTAATATACCATCTAGAGGACTCCATTAAATTATAAAATTAATGAGTGGTTCATTAACATTGCTATTACTAAAATTAAACCTTATAAGATCAACAGGAGGATGAAGATCATTTGACAATGATCTGGCATCAAGCCTTGGATATTTGTCTATCGATGAGATCAATGGACTACTAGGAGATGAAACTTTAGATTGTCTGAAATTTGAAATCTTACATACTTGTGAATATTGTATTCAAAGTAAAATATCCAATGCACCATTCTCTGAGGATGATGTTAGGTGTCAAGGTATTCAAGATCTCATACATATTGATGTACGTAAATCATCTATATAATAATAAGCATTAATGATATGTGATATCATTCGATGATTATTTGTGATATGAGATTTCTTCTCTTCACCTTAGAAACCATTGAAATGTTCAAAGATTTCACAAATTTTGATTTAGAACCGAAGTTTGAAAGAAGATAAAATGAATTTGATCTAACCTAGGTAGCAAGTACCTATTAGATGAATTCAAGGAATATCTTGTGGAGATATGAATATCATTCTCATCTCAATCCTCCTAATGTACCTAAACTCAAGAGAATTGTTGGGAGACACAATCGTATAATGTGTGACATGATTTGATCAATGATAAATCTTAACATAATTACCTCTTAGTTTCTAAGGTATATATGTAGTAGAGACTACAAAATATATCCTTAATAAGGTTCCAAGCAAGTAAGCCATAATTTAGCACCTGAGTGTGCTACATCATTAGGAAAATAAAGGATGGTATTGGATACATATTTTATGACTTTGAGATTCTTAAAAGATCTCATCTCTGAGAATGTGATTCTCAAAGGATGAGACTCTTGAGAATCAAGATGAAAATGAAGTGAAGGAACTCATTTAATCTTGAGAAGATTTTGAGGCTTCTGAAATTGGAAACTAAAAGGAAAATTAAAGATGAAACACTCATACCTCTTCAAATGAGTTTGAGGATGGATTCCATGTGTCAGTTTAAATCTGACAATGATCTAACTTTATATGATGAAGCTTCTGAAGATCATAGCATGGAAAGATGGACGTTAGCAATAAAGTCTAAAGTAGATTTCGTATACAAGTGTTGTATATGGACCCTCGAGGATCCACCTATATGGATAAGACTCATTAAGGTGTAAATGGATCTTCAAGAGAAAGAGGGAACCTGATGAGAAGGTAGAGACCTTCAAAGCCCGGCTCGTATCCTCAAGATACATATTGAAGAGAAGACATCGCTTGCGATGAGACTTTCTTTTTAGTGACCATGCTTAAACCCATCATAACATTGCTAACTATAGCTACACAAGTTGATTATGACATCCTCAAGATGGAAGTCAAGATTGCATTCCTCTATGAATACCTCTCTGAGGATATTCATATGAAGTAGCCCCATGACTTCATGGTTGAGGAAAGCAATGTGTGCAAGCTAATAAACTCTATCTATGGACCCAAATAAGCTTCTTGTAGTTGCAACATTAGATTTGATGAAATTATTAATGTTATAATTTCAGATAGAATCTTGATGAACCATGTGAAGCTTAGTGAGAGTGCCATTGTGTTCATCATACTAATTGTAGATGATATCCTAATCATTTGGAATGATATAAGGATAATAATAAGTGTTTAATAATCTGGTTATTTCATAACTTGAGATATGATCTTAAGGATATCTCTTAGATCTAAGTTCTTAAGATGTTTAGAAGAAAAGAAAAGAGGGCATTGGGACCAGTCACATTAGTGGTACACCTTGGACATGTTCCATTTCTGGAAAATTCTAAGAAATGCTTCTTTCCCTTAAGATATGGTACTGACCTATCTAAAAAGGGATAACACCTCAAAAAGTTGAGGATGTGAATAGCAAAGCTATATGCTGCAGTGCATCACCTTTGGAAAGATCTGTGTATACTAGGTATGTGCAAAAGCCATATGTCTACCATACAGTGGGAGTAGTAAACCGTTACTAATCCTAATATGGAGATAAAACACTTAGTTGCAGTAATAACTATATATTCAAAGATAACAAGACTTTAGAGATAGTGATATCTAAATCTTACCTTCAAGAAATTAAGACTTTATAGATAGCGATCTAAAAGGTCTTAATTGTAGATACCTTAGGATATAGAGATCTCCAGTAATAAGGATATTCTTATAAGGACAATCAAAATACTGGTTATAATGATTATTAAGTTGTAGTGTCAAGGACACTATAATTGACAATAGTGAGTATTGGTTGCATAAGATGTAACATTCGCATTGGATGCGAGCATTGTTACTAGGAGATATGTAAGTGCCGTAAAAGAACTTGGTGTAGTCTCTCGTGAATAGAGTGACTGATCAAGTTACCTAGCTATTTTTTTAAATAACATATGATTGTCATATTAGTGCGGGTTTAAATATTAGCCCGGTGATGCTTCTTTGGGCTAGTGAGAGATTGTTGGACATGCAAGGCCACGAGAAGCCATTATGCAATAAATATTATTATGAATATCATTCTCTGATCTGAAATGTAGAATAACTAATTTGCATAATAGGTCCCTTAGTATAATTAGTGTTATGTACCATGCCCATCTTAATGATTATCCAGCTGTTGATTCAATTATTGAATCATAGAGGTTGTTGCTTGGATGAATATCTAAGGAGTTAGATTGAGGACTCATCAAGCACCGTCAAATGATTGTTAAGAGAGGATCTTGAGCTTGAGTAGGAGATGACAATCCATTCTCATAAGGCTGATATCTAACGACCTCTTTATGCAGGTCATCTACATAGGAATAGAGATTCGAAGGTGTTAGATATGTTAGGTCAAAGAGTTGACTTAACGAGATCGAGATAACCAAAGTCCTATGTCGTATGCTGTCATGATATAGGCATGCATCCTCTGACCGGAGACAGATGTATTATTATATATCTAAGTATATACATTTGGAAGGCCAATAAGTTGATGACCTAATCAAGGTTTATACACTAGCGTGCTGGTGTGCATGCAAGGGCATATGAGTAATACGATCTCTCAAAGGGATCATACATGTTCATTACTGAACCGGAAGACAAGAGGTCACTCATGAGATATTAGGAAGATTAAATTCCGTGCACGGTCGTCTCACTTTGGAAGCTTGACTGAATTTGTAGGTTTGATATATGCTTTTGGAAAGTATATGATCAACATCTGGGTATGGTATATGCTTTTGGAATGTATATGATCGATACCAACTCCCAATAGTCGAATGAGAAACTTAGTGATAAAATCGTGAAGTAGATAGTGTAAAAATGATCTTATACTTCGGGTTTATTCTGGGTCTTCCAGTATGCATGATGTACATGTATTAGTAATACCTGAGGGTGATGTGATCATAAACAATTATATAACCAACACGCTTCTATTCCTAGGGAATGATGAAATGGTTCAGGATTTTAGTGACTCCTCTCAATAGAGAAGTGATCTAATCTTGGTCCAAGTAGTGGACGGTGATCTGAATGTGATTTAGATGCAATGAGAAGATTGGATCTACGGTCTTGATTTAATCAAACATCTGTGGGAGGTCCGCAAGATCTGGATTTGACTTGTAATCTCAATATCCAAGTCTTTATACATGGAACAATACAATCGCCATTTCCTTATCTGCAAGTATTTGCGAAGAAAGCGCATTAATCTTGAAAGAGTTCATGATAATTGCATTGTTGATATAAGTATCCGAGCATTGAGAAAATGGATAATTAAATGTGATTTAATTATCATGAGTAATATGAATTTGAGGAGACTTATCTTAGATAATTAAATGTGATTTAATTATCAAAGATGTGAATAATGTGAATGTGATTCATATTATTTGCGCACATTAAATAGAGATCCAAGATGATTAAATGTGATTTAATTATCATGGATATGAATAATGTGGATGACACTATCCGTATTAATCATATATATTATAAATGTGAATTATGAATATAAGAGAGAGCTATTTGTGATTTATATTTGTTAATTAAATGTTGATGTGAATTGGATTCACATTGGATAATAAAATTGAAAATGTAATTTACATTTTATTTTGGGTTGTGAATGTGATTCACAAATTTCCAATGGAATGATTGCAATGCTCACAAAATAAATTGTATTTTATTTTTGTGAAATAAATTTGCAATAAAACGTTGTTGCAAAATATTGGAGATACACAAGAGATATGGATTATCATGAAATTGGAAGGAGCCACGTTGCCATATGAAGAGGGTGGACGGCCACTCTCTCCTTATGGAATGTGTGACCGTCCCCCTTGTTCTTATGGAAGGAGGCTTACCTCCTTCCTATTTCTTCAATGAAGATTAATTTAATATAAATCAAATTATATTCAATATATATTTGATTTTATTAAATTAATTATTGTTGTATTTTTCAATAAAAATCTTGGTCATTAAAAGGAATACAAATCAATGTGAACCATCGGATTTATGTTGTCCATGGAATGAGATCCATAGATCCTAAAAATAATTTAAATAGAAGGCACCTCTTGCTCTTCAAAAATGATGATAAACATAAGGCTCTATCCCTCTCTCTTTCTCTCGACACGCCATCTCTCCCCCTCTCTCTTGTGGTTATCCACCATGGAAGCCTTAGAGAGAGTCGTCATCATCGCATCATCGTCGTTATGCTGCTGGATCGTTTGCTCTTGGATCTTCATCTCCTTCTGTACGCCTTGCTCGTGAAGAAGACATCGGATCTCGTGTGACGATATTAAGAGATTCGTCGCTTGGGTCATCAACATAGATTGTGGGGAATACACGTTTCATCAATGCGCTCGCAAGTGTCTCCTCCGTCGGATCGGACTTGAGACAGAAGGTCTCTTCGTTTAAAGACGCGATCGCAACCATGCTTCAAGAGGTAACCCTAATACTTGTTTGTGGTTTAGATGAAATGATCCGAGAAGTTTTCTTGGATCATGTGGTTTCATCGCATAAATTTTTTAAATTTCGCTGCCTCAATCAACTAGTACGACTAGTCACTCCCGATCGCATACGATGCGATCCTCATGCTTCCTTGATGCACTTCAGGATCTTACCATATCCTTCAATATATATTTATATATAGTTGTCTCAGATGGTAGCCAACATGGTTGCCCCCTTTGCATTTTCGGATGTTTTTTTATTTTTTTTTGCAAAATATCACCATGTATTCTTCTTTATATCCCTCCTATATGTCATTCAAATTTCATCAGAAACAGAGACTCTTATGCCCTCTATCTAGAATAGGTCGACTACAACAATGTTTACCAGTTAAAATTACATGTTCAAGATAGAAGTAATAGGAGTTTCTTTTTCTAATGAAATAGGAGGGATATATAGATGGATATATATATTACGTTATTTTACAAAAAAACATGAAAAAAATGGGGAGGGGACATTCAACTAGGGGCAGGCCCATTTTTTCCTATATCTATGAGCATTTATCCTATGAGAGCAAAAAACTGTGAGTGCACGAGAGCGGTGAGTCTGGACCATTAGATTCTGCTGATTGATTAGAGGAGGAGAGAGATGAGTAGAATCTAATGGTCTAGACTCACTGCTCTCATAGTTTTTTGTTCTTACAGGATCAACCCCCTATATATATATAGGGCTGATCTTGTTAGAGTCAAGAATTGTGAGAGCATGAGAGCAGTGATTCTGGACGACTAGATTCTGTCACATCTCTTCTCATTGATTGCAAGAGGAGAAAGAAGAGCAGAATCTAGTGGTCTAGATTCACTTCTCATGCTCTCACAGTTTTTGCTTCTCATAGGATCATCCTCTCTCTATATATATACATATATGTATATATATATAGAGAGAGAGAGAGAGAGGGAGAGAAAGAGAGGGGGGAAGCTGCTCCTTTGAGCAGCTAAGCTGGCTGCTCCACGAAGCAATTTCCTCCAAAATTTTTTGGGAAAATTTTATCATGCATATTCATCTATATATTCCTCCTATATGACATTCGAAATTCGTTAGAAACAAAGACTCCTATGCCCTCTATCTTGAACAGGTAATTTAGTGATCTCAAAATTATTGTAGTTGACCTGTTCTAGATGGAGGGCATAGGAGTCTCTGTTTTTGACAAAATTCGAGTGACATATAGGATGAATACATAGATGAATAAACATGGTGGAATTTTCCCATAAAAATTTAATTTTTTTTGGGGGAAAATTGCTCCAAGGAGCAACCATCTTAGTTGCTCCTTGGAGCAGCTTTCGTTTCCTCATACATACACACACAGAGACACATATACACAGAAGGATGATACTGTGAGAGCCAAAATCTATGAGATCATGAGAGCAGTGAATCTGGACCATTGGATTATGCTCCTCTCTCTCCTCCTGCAATCAATCAGGAGAGAGATAACAGAATCTAGTGGTCCAGGAATCACCACTCCCATGCTCTTATAGTTTCGGTCTCTCACGGAATCATCTCTCTCTCTCCCTCCCTCTCCCTCTCTCTCTCTCTATATATATGGTTAAATGAGTATGCTCCTTGAGCATATAAGAGCATGCTCCCACCTTGTTTCCCACAAATTTTTTATTTTTTTAAATTAAACTTGGAGAGATTTACTTAGAATAATAAATGGAATATGTGTTTCAAATTTCATGTAAAACAGATGTTCCTAACTCTTCCATCTGGAGGGGGTCTATCTCAACAATTCTTAGACCGTTGGAATTTGACAACTTGATGTAGGTCGTAGAAGTCTCAAATTAAGTTGAATTTTAATGATATCATAGTGGTATATTGTGATATAAATTCCACTGTGTTTCATTTCAGAAAAATAAAAAAATACAAAGAAAAAATGGTGGGAGCATGTATGTTACATGCTCTCAAGGAGTATGCCCCTTTTTCCCATATATATGTATATATAGAGAGAGAAAGGTGGGGAGGGAGGGGGAGAGAGAGAGAGCGATGATCCTGTGATCATATATATATATATATATGGGGGCTTTCCAATAGGACTTTGTCCTTCCATCCTTAAGGAAGGTCAACGATCGTATCCGTTAGATTCAAATCTAACGACATCATCAATTTATTTGCCCCAAAAGGTATTTTGGTTATCATCTTTTGTATTAATTATACACCTCAATTAAAATTTCAAAATACTAAATTTAGCTGATTTTATTTTTGGTATTTTTTGCAATACCATATTTAAATAATGTCCAGTTTTGTACTGGACGACATTACGTGGGGCATATGTTTATATCCTGACATGTTTTTTTAGAATCCATGGTTCTTTTTGTAACGCTTGTATGTTTTTTGTACAATCCATGGTTCATTCAAAAAGTCATCAGTTATTTGTAAATTTTGTATGATTCTTTGTAGAATACAATTTATATTAGCAATTAATGCGTGGTTCTTTTATAATGATTGTATGATTCTTTGTATAATAAAATTTGGATAGTTCTTTGTAAAAATGCGGTAGTCATTTACCATTAATTGATGAGAATATATAAATCAAATATGTATAAAACACATCTAAAATGTATAATGCACATCCAAAATGTATAATGCACATCAAATATACAAGATATATAAAAAAAATAAAATTTTCATTCCCAACCAATTAATTTGTAAAAATACATAATAAATATGTAACATGCATATCAAGATTGTATAGTACACATTAATATTGTATAGTACATATTGTATCAAACTGCGAATCGCTCTTTATCTAGGACTGGTTGCAGCACCGTGTACACGCATCGCCATCCGATTTACGTGTTGTCATCGTCGTTTGCATGAATGTCTTCCCGGAGAGCAACATCATTCCCTGGCAACCATACGTGCCATCGACTTCTGCCTTACCGATGAGGCTGCGTATGATGCTAAAAATCGCTTTATGGAGCGTTTGATCATCATCTTCATATCGACGTTGAAAATGAAGGTGAAAGGAACTTATGTTATCATCATCTGGATGCCTCCCTCGAGGAAGAGGAACCTCATGCTGGTCATGTTGACGGTGAAGGCATGGAGGAGGTTGACGATACCTGCGATGACGACAGAGGCAAGATCTGCGATGTGCGCACGCTGAAGAGGAGCGATGGCGGAGAGACGAGCGAAGCCCGACGTCCTCCTCTTCCTCCCACTTTTTTTGCGAGATTTTGAAATTGAAAGGAAAGATAGATAGGTTAATGAGGAGATAAATTAGGCTGTTATATACTATATTTAGACAATAAACAATGTCCAAAATAGATTTTGGTTAATTAAATAATAATTATAACATACTTTTACTAACAACCGATGGATTAAATATGGATGCGTGGGATCGTTGGCTTTATTTAGAGATGGAAGGATCATGTTCCATTTGAAAGATATTATATATATATATATGAAAAAAATTGTTTTAATTATTTCAATAGTTTGCTCCCAACAATAAACTTGACACCTCGAGCAACCTGAGTATTAAATAGTGATTATGGTCATTTAATAAACAACATTTCTACTCTTCTAACATTTAATAGTCAAGATAGAATCTTTGGTTCATTATTAAACGATTGAAAGTGCGTACTTGGGAAACATATGGGTTGTTCAACGTATCCACACATTCCGGGACATGGAATACAAACCCTATCCAAGTTTAATCATATAATAATGTCGTCACGCGGGGCTATGACAACTTGTGATAGATCGTAATTAGCCATTGGATAAATATTCAAATGGAGCTTATTAATGCCCCCCTCCTATGATTAGGGGCCTACAAAACTGCCACAATGGTTCAGCACTCGGCAACTATTGATTAGTCGTACTTCATAGACAATTTTTATTAATCATTGTTAATGCAGCTTGCAATGGCACCGCGTGGCATCAGAGGAATATTTTGCTTCCAACATCCATTGAATGAACACCATCCATGCCTATTGTTGATTAAGCACATAATTCATGCAACATTATTATGTCTCAGTGCAAGGTGATTACGTGTACGGGCATCTGATGGGGACTTCACCATCATCATTTATTTGGAGAAGGTGGAAGGAATAATTATTCATCTTTTCTGTGGAGACATTCATATTTCCAAATGATACACGATATGTATAACTGGTGATCTTTTGCATATATATGTGTTGATCAAAGGCCGACATGCTATCAAACATGAGGTTTTTTTAGGGAAATTATTATTTTTTTATTTTACGAAAATCGTTTCAAAAATCGTACTGTGTGGATGTAATCTTTGTTTATTGCTTTACATATCCATTGAGTCTCGTTTTGATCCGAGATTCTTACCTATTTTATCAGAAAGGTCAACAAAAAAATCAAATATAAATTGTTTTTGAGTCCGTCCGTGCTAACTTTTTTTGTCCTTTAAGATAAATAGGAAGGAACTACGGATTGAAATTAACTTTTGTATATATACAACAATAAACATAGATTCCATCCATATCGTTCGATTTATCAAAAGATTTTCGTAAAAAAGAAATGAGTGACAGCAGACCCTGCTGTAGAACACTCTACGGTAGAGGATCTCCTTCCGTATTTCGTATGTCTACATTTTTTATACACGGACTCAGTAATCAAATGATATGACATGATAAGTAGCTCACAGTTGATTCACTGTTTGAACAGTCTTAATTTGGTGGTATGTATGAATATATCCCACGTGGGATAACACTTCATTTGATGGGGTAGCTTTTAGTTCCTGTGTTTAGCCCCATCATCTCCATTATTTGATCTTTTTTGTGTTTTATCCCTATCCTAATCATTTTCTTTAAATCACGTGTTATATCAATATTTTTATTATTTAGCGTGTATTGTCGGTACTTATTAAAATATTATTGTTTCGATTCTCAGCAGATGAGGCATGCTCAGTATGCCATAAATCTTGCCTAGACTCCTTTTGGGAGCATGCCGTTCATTGTCGTGAACTCTCATGTTTTAAATATAAACATGATCTTGTCAGAGATGTCCTCTATGATGTTCTCAAGAAGGTTGGGGTTGCGTCAAAGAACGAAGCACCTATGATTTTTTTGTCTGATCCACACGAAGGGAGATCCACACTCGGACCAGCAGATGTTTTAATTTTGGTTGGGCTGGAGGAAAACATGCATGTGTTGATTTAACTGGAGTGTCTCCGTTAGTTGGTCTGATAAAAAGTGATTTTACTGCGGGATACGCTGCACAGAAAGCTGCCTCAGCCAAAATTGCTAAACATGAGAAGACTTGTATTGACAATCAACATGTCTTCATCCCTTTCAGGTTTGATACTTTTGGGTTCTTGGCGTCTGAAGCTGTGGAGCTCCTTAAGAGGGTCCAGAAAATTATGCATAGCAATGTTATGGTTCCCAGGTCTATGGATGTTGTGTTCCGAAGAATTGTATTTGCCATCCAAAAGGGATTGACGGCGCAGCTTGTTGCCCGTCTCCCAACAATTTCGTTATAATATGTTTCAAAGTTTGAAATTCTCATGTCAACATGCAAAGAGATTTATATATCTCTTTTCTGGCATATAAACCTTAATTACAATAATCTTATATTAATTTTAATTTGCGACCATTGTTTCGATAATAATATAGATCTCCATCACCTATTACCTTTCATATTTTGTAATCAATCTTACTATAAATATATTATATATAAGAATGTGTGATATAGTTACTGTAGCTTAGACTATGCAGCAATGCGTTGGTTTTGTGTGTTGGCGGCTATGATTCATAGCCAGTTTGAAACTCTCATGATGTGTTTGGTACGAGGGTTTAGGTGGGTTAAATTGACAGAAGATAATTTATTTTTGTATTTTAGTGTTTGGATAGATGGTTAAACTGGAAGTGGATTTGTTGTGATATGATTGTATTGAAGTTTGGAAAAGTGGGTAGTTATTGTGACGTGATTGTATTGAAGTTTGGAAAAGTGAGTAAAAATGGAGTAGTTTATAATTTTTATATGTTATTATACTATAATATATTATTTTTTTAATGGAATTGACAAAAGAATATGATTTGTTTAATGTATTAGAAAAAGAGAAAGAGTGGGACCCACATGGAGGGAGAAAAAATGGGTTAAGGGGGGTAAACCCCTCAACCCTCTAGCCGAACAACCCCTCAAACATTATGTCTGGATTTTTGCATTTCAGCTCTTTTTTCTACTTTGAACAAAGTATAGGTATTATAGCTAGAATACCTATTGTTGGTACATCAGATTTATGCAAGTCAATTAACCTCCACAAATCACCTCTATTTACACTCCTTTTCTTCCCACCACCACACTCCCGACACCCGCCCCTCTCCCTCTCCTCGGCCCACCCTTAACAACCATCCATCCCACCCTCACATCTACCGCCGACCCCTCCCTCTCCTCTCCCTCGACAGCCAACCCCGATCCACACAACCACCACCCTTCCCACTCCTCTCCCGCGACAGTCGACCCACCTCACCATTACAGTGCCTCCCCCCTCCTTCCAACAAAGAGGCACCACTTCCCTTCCAGATTCCAGCGACCACAACTCCGCCGCCATCCACTTGGGTAAAGACCCCCACTGTCGTCATCTTCATATGCTAGCACAACCACTGTCGCCTCCCATCACGCCTTCACCGCGGCCTCTTCCTCCTCCTCGTGTTGCCAACACGTCATAGAAGCACACCAACCCCCCCCTACCGTGAGTAAGACTACTCGCTTTCTTTCTATATGTTGTGGGTAAGAGTACCCTCTTCCTAATTCCAGCACTAGCGTGCCATCCAACACCTACGTGGTCCTGACCCTCCCCTACATGTGCGCCTCTGTGTGCCCTCCTCCGTCAGTGTGCCCTCTTTCGCCTGGGCATCCCTGCATGGCCTCTTTCGACAGTGATCACGTGCCCTCCTTGACACCTCCACACGGCTCCTCCAATGGTGCTCTCTTCCTCCTGAGCAGTCCAGAGCTCTCTCATCGCACATCCTACTCCTCATGTGGCATCTCTGGCACCTCGCATACTAAGGAAGGCTGGACTCCATTTTGGTTTGGAGTGTCTAGTAGGTGTTCAGAGTTTTTCCTCTCTCACTTTAATACTTGGAGAGCAATATTATGTCTATCTTGAAGATGTTGAAATTCCTAAAAATGTGCTTCATGTATCCCACCGCCAATTACCTTCTTTATGCCCTCCTAAGAACTCATCTAGAGGGATCTTATCATGTCCATTCCAGGATTTTCATTTATGCCGGAATGGTAGAGAATATAGCAAAAGCTTTGTAAGTTTGATCTCTTATCTAAAAAGACTGCATCTCTCTAGTGAAGAGCATTGTACCTTGTTGCACAAAGCTCTTCAAAAAGACTGTAACTTATTTCTTGTTGTGGATGAGATCTTGAGGGTCCTTGATCATTGGTTATATGGGAAGTGTATGAAGATACAAGCTAGGAGTCGTGCATGCCATCACGATGATGGTATTTTTTGGGTTACTAAGGAGACAAGAGATATTGAAAGTCATCTTGTTGGCACCACTAAGACTCCCATAAGATTCTTGAGGTACCTACTACTATGAAGGGACTAGTCTTTGATGGCAGGCTCCTTGATTGAATCTTCAAAGCACCTATCCTGACAGTGAAGAATATCCCTCTTAGTTGTCGACTTGCCTTCTCTCAAGTTTTAAAGACATCTCTTTATAAGGTGATCATTGAGGCAGGATTCATACCTACATGGGTGATATTGTTGCTTCTTTCACATTGCACTTTGCGGGTGTTCCATCCTCAGAACATACATGAGTGTAGGTCTAGCAACAGAAAGTCTTTACAACAACATCTTTTCCTTAGCTCACTCTCTAGCTGGGGAGGGGCTAGCGATATTGCTAAGCTAGTGGATCAGGTGTTGAATGCTCCTGTACTTGAGGATATAGACCATACCAATGGAAGCTTTAAGGAGGGAGATAAAAAATTAAATGCCAACATCAGCCAATGCCCGCACAAGGTCACAGATGGCCATTTTACAGTTGCGGTTAAAGTTTTATCTTCATCTGGTGTGTCACCTTTCAATGAAGATACCATTTGCGATTCAGAGGCGAAGCACCCTTCGAATCCACCCCATTTCGGTCATATTATTCCCTTTGTGAAGCTCCTCTTATTGCGTATGTTGACACTATTTTTGGGTGTTTCAAGTCCTTCCCTAAAGGGACTTCTTGTGATAGAGACGGTTTGCACGTCCAACACCTCATTGATGCTTTGTGTGGAGAGGGGCCCTTTGTTGATCATGAGATCTTTTTGATTTTTCTCTCTTTTTTGAAATGTAATATACAACATCATTTACTAAGGAGTTTTTCCTCTTGAGCCAGTAGACTATCCCTCTTTTGAAGCCTTATTACAACCCACACTCTCCTGTCTTTAGACATCTTTGCTACTGGACAGGTTGAGGTGCACTTCCCTCCCTAGACAATGACAAATGTTTCCACTTGTGTGCATCTCATACCGGCAAATACAATCCCCTCACCACTCCAACTGAGTTGAGCAAAGTGAAAGGTGCAGGTGTCCAAGTTAGGTCATTATCAACAAGCATTATGCATGTGCTCCAACATACTCTATTAGGCAGTCAAGAATACATTGAACCAAGTCTTGCAATTCTCAAAGAATTAAGTCAACTAGACCCGAAGTACCTCAATTCCAGTTCCTATAAGGTTCCTGTGATTAGGTAGATCTAAGGTCCAACCAATCTCCAATCTTAGGATTTTACTTAGACTTGTTCAATTATCAAACTCAATCCGAAAAATAAGAATGCTATGCAAATGCTATGTACACTGCTAAAAATATTTTTGTGATGCAATTTTCAAAATTTTGAACTTTTTTTTTTGAAAAAGATTCTGCAAATGTTTTTGGTATTTTTGGTTTTGCAAATATTTTTATGATTTCTGAAAATAAAAGATTTTGGATAAAAATAGGTACAAATATTTACACGGGAATGCATCTTATATTTACAAGACTTGGATTTTTAAGAATTTACAAGGTACATGATAGTTAATTTTATAGATATATTTATACAGTTAATACAGAATTTTGGTATGATGTGTATATTCCTCAAACTTATTTGAAAATGATTTTCAGAAAATTTTGAAAACTATACTCCAGAATAATTTGTACAAATAATTTTTAAAAACATTTACATATATTTGAAAATAAATTTGCAAAGGTTTTTTAAACAACATATGTATTTTTTTCACATTATTTTTGCAACCATTTGGAAATCAGTTTTCAAAAAAATTTATTTCACACTAAGAAAAGAAATTTCTATAAATAAAATAATTTATAAAGGTTGAAAATATTTACAAAACATTTTTCAAATAGTTTTCAAAAGATTTTTCAAAAAGATATTCAAACTATTCTTCAAACATTTTGCAAAAATATATTCACATGATTTATCAATTAGTGTATACAAAAAGAGTTTGAGGAGTAATACACACCTTTTTATTAATTGATTTTAATGAATATTAGTATATATATAGTATTTTAGCCATATTTATTACTAAAAATACGAAAGTACGAGTTATGGCTAAAGTATATACATAGTGTATACGACCCCCTTATACCTAGCTTGAGCTATGTCCTCATAGATCAGAGAGAAAAAGAGAAGACATAACTCGTACTGAGTATAGAAAATACGAAAGAAAAACAAATAAAGAATGAATAAAATAATGAGAGATGAAATGAATAAGGAGTCGACCGTCCCCTTTTTACTTAGGATCAAATAATCCTAAGTATAGCAGACTGTACACAAGGCAGAGAGGGTCAAGGGTGGGAATGAACAAATCATACTCAGACTGTCTCCCCCTATACTTAGGGTAAGATATCCCTAAGTATAAACAAGAAGAAGAGGCAATGGAGGGGCTCAAAGAATAAAAGAGACTGGGTCGCGCACCCTCTATACTTAGGATAAAGTACGTCCTAAGTATAGAGGATTGACAAAAGGAACGACATTTTTTGGTAGAAAAAGAAAAATAAGAACGAAAAGGAGAAAAGACATATGAAGATAGAAGATGAGATCGAAGAGAATGTACACATCACTCCCCCTATAGTTAGGGTAAAAGAGCCCTAAGTATAGGCAATGACAAGAGTGATGAAATAGAACAAAGAAAGAACACTTGGCTCGTCTACCCCCTATACTTAGGACAAAGTACGTCCTAAGCAAGTCGCACGCGAAAATGGGGTGAATGAGCGAAATAGTGGATGGAAGGAGATAAATGAAAGCGAATATATAAGAGGATGTATATACAAAGGTCAAGAAGCTAGAAAGCAGACCTTCTTGCAGGATTGCTAAGGAATGGATCAAACAAGGTCAAGGTCGATATCATGGTCATCATTAGACAAAAACCGATCAGGATCGACCAGAAATGTATCCTCAGCAGTCTCAAAGTGTGCAGTCACGAACCGGTCAATGGAAGTAGTGTGGTCATGTCCGGCCTGGGAAGTCTCAACTAGGTCAAATAAAAGGGAACGAACTCATCTATGGAAGAAGTCAAGTCATGTTCGTACTCTAAAATCTCAATCAGATCATCATTCTCATCAAAAGGCTTGAATTCATTTATAAAAGCAATCAAATCAAAGTCGGCCTCATCGGTCTCTACAATGTCTGCCCTCCACTCTAAGGTATCAATCTTGTAAATCTGCGGATATCATCAACACATCACCCAGTACCAAAAGAGGGAACTCCAAGGTCTATACTTTTCGGGTCTTCCTCCTTGGAGAGGAATTCTCTGGTCTCAGTAGAATTCAACATACAACAAAAATCTCCGATATTCTCATCAAGGTCATAGTCCTCGGGGTCAGCTAAGATAGATGTAGTCACATCAGATGCAGTTCTCTAGTCAGCGGTAGGTGTAGTGATGACCACAACGCTCCTGTCATCAGGATGGAAGAAAATCTCTCTTGATCTGTAATCAATGATGACTCTCGCAGAGGCAAGAAAGGGTCGTCCCAGGATGATTAGAGAGTGCTCCCCAGTGGAGGTCTACATGGGCAGTACAAAAAAATCGACAGTATAGCTCATGCCCTTAATCTACATGACAACATTCTCTAAAATACCCTTATGCCTCTTAATCGATCCATCAGCAAACTGAACGATCATCCTGGTTTTATTGAGAGGCCCTAAGTGAAGAGACTATTCCACCGAGAAGGATATTGTGCAAATTGAAGCACCACCGTCAAGGAGAGTGTGATCACATGAATAGTCAGAAATGGTGCATCTAATGAACGTTGTAGCAATGTTCCCTTTCCTAGAAGATGGACAGTGGGTAATGGCATGAGCAGTAGGGATGAGCATGGGCCGGGCTGGGCCGGGCCCTGAAGGGCCCAGGTCCAAGCCCACTCAAAAACTTCGGGCCTTGGGCCGAGCCTAGGCCCGCAAAATTTTTTTTGGTTCGGCCCAAGCCCAGGCCCGGCCCAATTCCTATGGGCCGGGCTTGGGCTGGACCGGCCCATCTTAACCCATTATATATTATTAACTTTGAGTTTGTGTTTAAAGTCAATCTCAATTCAAGTTAGGCGAGCTAAAATTGTTTAAAACATATGCTATAATACTTGTGAAACAACTAAAACTCAATTCTACCGGAGATGATTTCTCATTTTATACAAGTCCACTCATTTTTATATACCATAAACGTCTCTCGTTACCGAAATTGAAAGAGTGAACCAAGTTTACATAATTAACAACAACAGGTGCACCAGGCACTACATGTTAAAAAATGGGCATAATGCTCGTATTGGGTAATGGTTCAATGATAGAAAATATTCTAATGGAAAAAATAAAGAATAAAAAATTCAAGAATAACCACCATAATCTAAGACGTAGACTAATTAAGAAAAATTAATTCTGAAATGAAATACAATGATCATCAACTCATATGTCCCACACTTGACTATATTGATTTTAAACATTGTATGGAGATAGGATACATGAATAGAGTGTACATGACAGGTGAGAGTTTCCATACGTGTAGGATATGGGAAGGGTTCGGGCCCTCTTCGGGTCGGGCCCGTGGGCCGGGTCGGGCTGGGCCAAGCCAAGCCCGAGCCCGGCCCAAAAAAATATCGGGCCTAAAAATTAGGCCAAAGCTCGGCCCAATGTTTGTTTGGGCTTGGGCCGGGCCGGGCTTTTTGGGCTGGGCTTCGGGCTGGGCCGGGCCGGCCCAGCCCAATGCTCATCCCTAATGAGCAGTGATCATGGTCAGGATATGACGCTCATATCTGCTCATCTGCTTTCTCTTCTTAGGTTTAGGAGCAGATAAATGGGTCATTGCCTGGCGAAGTGGGGGCATCAATGATCTCATGAATAGAGGCCACCACTTCGGGTTCAATCAAAATTTTTTGGATTTTTGGACCTGCTACATATAAGGGAGGAAGTTGGAATCATCATCTACATAAGGACAACTAAGAACAATCTGTACAGTGTCATCCTTGGGGTCAAAGGTGGGATGAGGTGTGAATGAATGTGTGGGCAAATGATCTGGCATGTAGACCCTCTCCTCACAGTCTAAATTAACAATGTGTCTCCCAATATCTTTTTGTGTTTTTAAAATTTTCTCATTTTTTTTGTATTTTGGAAGATTGCAAGCTCTCATAATCATCCTCAAGTGAATCCATATCCTCAAATAGTGGAGCGTCATACTGACTCTTATTTATGCTAAATAGATTGTTAATCCTCGAATTCATATGCTCCATCATATGGTTCAAGGAATCAAGTGTGGACATCATGAAAGGTGACTCCAACAGATCAGTCTTGGGTGGGTGAGATGGAGAATAATATGAGGTTGGTGGTGGTGGGCACAAATCCGAGGTCTGATACTGTGGCCGAGGTGGATATGCATAAAAAAATTAGGAGCAAAGTCCTCCTAGAAAAATGGAGGTGGACCAGTTGGAGGGTACGAGGGATCCACAAAATCCAAATAAAAAGTACTCTAGTCGGATGTTGATAGGGAATTTCTGAGGTTATAAATTTTGATGAAAATATGTGCAGTGGTCCTTGCAACCCAAATAATCCCGCAACAAATTTTTTTATTTTTTCTTCTCAAGCCAATAATTACAGAAAATATAACAAGATAATTTTTGCTATCTAATTAACCTGTATAACAACATGATCAAACTTAGGGAGGCTACAATTCCTGAAGGTTATATTATTATTAATAATAATAATCAATTAAAAGAAAAAAATGAATCTCAAATGCTAACTATCTTGATTTTTGTGGAATTTTTATCTTTTCAATTTTTTTTTAAAAAATTATTTCTATTTTTGTACTTCTTGATTTTAAATTTTTAGTGATTTTTATTTTTGGATTTTTTAGAAAATATAATTTTCAAAAATTTTATACACAAAAGAGATGCAATTGATCATTTTTTCAAATATGACAAAAATGATCAAAAATTCCCAAAGAAAATATTTTTGTGTTTGATAATTTTTTAATGTTTTTATAAGTTTTCATATATTTTTAGATCTTTTTTAGGATTTTCAAAAATGAATAAAAATATGGAATAATACAAACATTGAATAAACATGACTATTTTCTATTTAAAAATATAATTTGAAATAAAAAATTACTGTGTAATTATTTTTCCTAAAAACTAGAATGAATTATCTACAAACAGGAAGTGAATCATATTTTTTGATTTTTTTATAAAATTCTTTATCATTTTAAAGATTTTTAGTATTTTACAATTTTTTGAGTTTTAAAAATGATCAATGCGTTAAAATTGGACAGAAAATAAAATGCACATAAAGAAAACTAATTTATTTTTTTGAAATTTTTATGTAATATTTGATTTTTTATGATTTTTTTAATTGCCAATAAAGAAAGATGCAATATTTTTGATTTTTTTAATAGTATAAAATGGCAATAAAATGCAATGAAAGTTTAAACTAAGAAGAGAGACACAACATGAATATAATAATTTTTTTCAGAATTTATTGACCAACAAAAACATTTATTTCTAATAAAAAGAACATGCAATTTAGAGTCTGGATAAATAAGGACTGAAACATAAATATTTAATGTTTTTGCATCAGAGAATAACAAAACGAAAATGCAAGGACAAAATCGAAATACTTAGTAATATCGCGTGCTACACACGTGACTGTCTCTGTCAGGGGCCTCTTTGGAATATGCATTTTGGATCTGACAGAATGGAAGATGGATCCGGGTCTCCGGTCACCGTGCGTGATCGGAGTTGAGAGATTGTGCGAGATAGAGTTTGAACGTGGATAAATTTAGAAAATGAGATGAAAAATCGGAATCAAGGATGGATCGGATTTGGTAGAACATTGACCTATGATTAAGATCTACAATCTAAAAAAATGACAATGAAATTAAAATGTAAATATTAAACTATGATTAACCTAGGTTAAGGACAAGAAAAATGGATCCCGCTCCGAGAGCGGAAAATACCGTAATGTCCTCAACAAAGGCCGACTCGCTGTTACCGGAAGGCTCGGAGGCTAGGCACCTTTCTACAACAAGAAGCTCTTGGAGATTAGGCTCCTCTCACCAAAGATTGATCAAATTGAAATGAGGGGGGAGGAGCCATATTAATAGGGAAAAGAATTGAATTTGAATTTCAAAAATTTGAATGGAGATAAAGATAAGGAAATTTTGAATGGAGAAAAAGACAAGGAAGTTAGTGGTAGAGTTAATAAAATTATTTACATAATTTACTTATTTATTTATTTTCTTCACTTTATTAAAGTAAATAATAAATATAATAAATTATTTTTTATGGGGCTATTTAAGAGAATTAACTATATACATATACTATATACATATGGTACATTATATACATAATTAAATAAGGAAATTAGTTTATTTTTTATTTTATTTTATTTTTATTTTAAATAATAATTAAAAAATATTTATAATTATTTACAAATACAATATGTATAAAAATAAAATATGATAAATAAATGGTAAAATTGCACAAACCACCCAAGATCATCATCTTTCAAACCATAACTCCAAAAATTATAAAATCACAATTATTTTAAAGATTATTTAATTAGAATACAATGGAAGTGAGCTTGATTCAACTTGAGTTGATATGGTGCCAAAATAGATTACTCAATTATCGCTTTATGGTTTTTTGCGGATGTGGTTACTTTTATTCTATACATGATTTTATTTTGCAATTATTTTTTATTATTTAGAAAATATATTTACTTATAACTTTTGTTTAAAAAATTATTTAATTTAATGTCAATTTATGTATAAACAAAATAGTGTAAGCTTTATACAAATATATACAGAATAAATGAGAAGTATTTACAAAACATTTTTTTTTTGGATTTTTTGATTGAGGACCCTATCTCCCCTACTTTATTCCTAGTCGATCAGGTCAAGTCTTGACCTTCTCTCGAGGTTCAGGTCAACCTGTATTATTACATATATACAGTCATTTTATATTCTTTATTTTTTATTTATTCATTTATTTATTTATTTTAGATTAAAATAACACTATATGTATAATATTTGCACATATACATAGGTTAGTAAGAATATTGATTTAGTATTATATACATGTATTTTATAAGGGATTTTAAGCTGAAATAAATGAATAAAGATGATGAAATGTAGATTTATCATCCCTTTACCTTTACTAGTCTCTTTGCAAACACTTATTTGAACGAATAAATGGATACAAGAAAAAGAAAGAGAAATGAAAAATAAAGAAATTAGGATAATTTTGAATATTATACTTATTTTCATAAAATTGTAGTATGGAGCTCTGTCAGACCTTTTGATTATTAATTTGGTGGAACCTTAATGGGAAATGGATTTAAAACCTAACAACCTTCAAGTTCCACAAGACTCCTATTTAGGAGACCTCAACAATCAGTTCAGAACAAGTCTACATGCACAAAATTTTATGACTATGAATCTTTACTTGTATGGTGTAAGTAAAATATAGCTCACCATCTCAAAAGTAACAGAGAAACAACCTCTCTCAACAAGATAATGCTAGTCCTCCGGTCTAGCAACTCTTTCCTCGAGGAGCGGGGATATTCCCTTCTAAGTTCAAGTACAACCAACTCAAGAAGAGGAGATGGAGAAAAGAATGGACGGTAACCAATGTTGCTACCTATACTTGAATTCGTGACCAGTGTAGTTAAGTCATCCAGCTGCAAGCTTACAAAAATTTGACTTTGAAGCTTTTATTTTCTTATACTTGTGTGAAAACTCTAAGAGACATTTTACTTTTCAATCAGGCCTGTCCACTTTTGGAGATTCTGCATTTTTTTTCTTTTTTTTGAAAATATATACAAGGCGCAACATGTACATAAGGAGTTTGTCCTCTTGAGCTAGTAGACTATCCCTCTTTTGAAGCATTATTGCAACCCCACAACATCCTGTCTTTAGACATCAATGCTACTAGATCAGGCTGAGATGCACTGCCCTCCCTAAAGGAAGACGAGAGGTTCCTCCTAAATGTAATACTCTCATATGCTTCTCCAAGCCAATAGATTCTGCTTCCTCACTACCTCCTCCATGAAGAGGTATGTGTAGAGTGCTTGTCCAGGATAAGCCACGGTCTGAAAGAATCATGTGTGTGTTGTTAAATATTCTACTTAGACTAATCAAGACAACATATGAACATAGTCTTATGGACTCAAAGAAGTAAGTCACTAGGACCTGAAAAATCTTAACTCCAGTTCTTATAATATTCCTCTGAAATTAAGTGGATTAAGGTCCAACTAAGCTCCATTCTTCAACTTTATTCTAGACTTAGTTTAAATGTTAAAATTATCCAAAAAAATACACATGCAAATGCAAGAAAATATGTACAAAGAAAACAAAGCAAAATCTTCTTTTTTTTAAAAAACAATTGTCTGGTTTTGAACTTTTTATGGATTTTTGAACAAAAATGTTGCACATGTAATTTTTTTTGGAATTTTAATTATGCAAATTTTTATAGACGTTTGGTTTTGTAGTTTTAGGGATTTTTTAATGGGGAAAAAGGTTAGTAAAATATATACAAGTAAATACAATTTTTTAATAAAAGAGGATTTTTTTGTTTTTTTGTTTTTTATTGTTATTTTTTTATTTTTTATTTTTTATTTTGTTTTTTTGTTTTGTTTTTTAGATGGAAGGTGACCAAAGTCTATATGCACACGTGGATTTTACGAATTTATATACATATCCCAAAAATAATCATATTTAAAAGTACGAGTTATGTCTAAAGTATATATACAATATATACGACATCCCCTATACTATATCGAACTAACTCCTCACAGTGATCAGAGAGCGGCAAAGGAAGACATAACTCGTGCTAAGCATAGAAATGTGAAAAGACTCCTATGTTACAACGACTCAAAGAATATGAAATGAATAGAAGTTTGTAACCCCCCATAATTAGGATCAAATAATCCTAAGTATAGAAGACTGTACGAATGGGGAGAACCGAGGAGGAGAATGTACGAACTCAACAGCTCGTCTTGCCCCCTATACTTAGGGTAGAATAGCCCTAAGTATAGAATATCAACAAGTTGAGGGACAATCGAGAGATCAAAAGAGAAAAAACACAAAAAAGATGATATGAACAACATCACTTCCCCTATACTTAGTGTAGAGTATCCCTAAGTATAAGCAACAACATGAATGATGAACAGGACGAATATGAACAACACAAATCATTCACCCCCCTATACCTAGGGTAAAGCACATCCTAAGTATAGCATATATACACACGGAAAGGGGTGAATCATAAAACTAGAGAAGAAAGAATGAAACGAAAGGATATACAAGAGGTTGTCATCTCATGTATCAGACGCGGAAGATGGAATCAAAAGATCATTATCTGATACCACAGATATAGAATCAACGACGGACATGAATGTATCATGATCTAGATATGACTTCAGGAATTGTTTGTTCACAACAAATGGTTGTACGTCATGTGACAACCCAGATATGACAATACTCCCATTGTCACGCACAACTCTCACAATGAACGGTCCTGGCCATTTGCTTTTAAATTTTCTTGGAAACAACTTCAACTTGGCATTAAATAACCACACTTTCTGATCAAGGGAGAAAGTCTTCCTTCGAATGTGTTTATCAAGCCAATTCTTGACTTTCTCCTTATACATGAGTGAGTTATCATATGCAAAGTCTCAGAATTCCAGCAATCTATTCAAATCCAACTTCATGTTCTTTCCTACCTTATCATAATCAAGATTGCATACACGGAGTGCCCATAAAAATTTGTGAATTAATTCCACTAGAAGGTGGCAAGGCTTTCCATACACCAATCTGTAGGGAGACATGCCCAAAGGAGAATTGTATGCCGTCCAATAAGCCCACAGAACTGAATCAAGTATCTGGGACCAGTTCTTCCTATCTGGACGTACATTTTTTTGCAATATCATGTTAATCTCCCTATTTGAAATTTTTGCCAAGTCATTAATCTGAGGGTGGTAAGGAGACGCAACTCTGTGCTCAATGGCGTACTCCTTCACAAGCTTCTTACTTCTCTATTAATAAAATGGCTCCCCCTATCTAAAATCAATATTTTGGAAATCCCAAACCGTGAAATAATGTGGTCCTTGAGAAAGGAACACACTTTACGACTATCTGCAGCTCGGGTGGGGATAGCCTCCACCATTGACTAACATAATCCACGGTGAGCAGGATGTACTGAAATACCTGAGTGACAGGAAATATGCCCATGCACTCTATGCCCCAAGCATCAAAAACATCAGAAATCTGTATGTATCTTAGGGGAATGGTATCTTTGGAACCAATGGTTCCTCCCATTTCTTGACAGTCAGTACAACCTCGAACATACTATGTAGCATCCTTAAACAATGTGGGCCACCATAGGCCACTCTGTAAAATCTTTGCTGCTATGCGTTTCAGCAAATGATGCCCACCAGATTCTAGTTTGTGACAGCGCTCAAGTACACTGGTGTGTCTCTCCTGATGAATGCATCTTCTCTAGATACAATCCGTACCCTCGCAAAATATGTATGGATACTCCCACTGGTAATAATGAATCTCTGACAGAAATCTGTTTACCTTGTACTTCGACAAATCTCGTGGAACTTTCTTGGAGATAAGATAGTTCACAATTGAGCATACCATGGGAGCAAGTCCATAGATAAAATGGCCTCATTTGGAAAGGTTTTGAAAATAGAGATCATGTTCTGCTCAGAGGTCTCTGCATCCATGATATGGGAAAGGTGATTTGCCACAACATTTTTCACTCCAGGTTTATCTCGAATCTCTAAATCAAATTCTTGGAGAATAAGGATCCATCTGATAAGGTGTGGTTTGACATCCTTCTTTGCCTGCATCGGATGGCAGTGTGATCCGTGTATACAATAATGTGGGAACAGAGGAGGTAAGATCTGACCTTCTCTAGCCCAAACATAACTACTAACATCTCATTCTCTGTAACTGTATAATTTCGATGTGCTTTATCCAAAGTCTTGCTAGCATAGTGTATAGCAAATGGTAGCCCATCACTTTTCTATCTTATAACAACTCCAACTACGAAATCTGAGGCGTGCATCATGATCTCGAAAGGAAGAGACCAATCAGGTGGCTATAAGATAGGATCACTAGTAACCATATCTTTTATCTAATTGAATGCAAGGAGGACTTTCTCATCAACAACAAACTCACTCTTCTTGCACAGAAGCTCAGTCAAAAGTCTGACAATCTTGCTAAAGTCCTTTATGGATCGCTTGTAGAATCCTACTTGTCTTAGAAATGACCTCAACTGCTTCAAATTCTGCAGTGGCTCTAACTTGGAAATCACATCGATCTTAGCTGGGTAAATCTCCATACCATGTTTGGAGATGACATGGCCCAATACAATCCCATTAGTCATCGTAAAGTGACTCTTATCCCACGAGAGCACTAGATTTACCTCACAGCAACGTTGAAAAACTCGGTCTAAATGATCAAGATGTGTATCAAAGCTATCCCCGTAGACCGAGAAATCGTACATGAAAACCTAAAGGAAACTACCCACATTATGTCTGCAAAAATGACCAACATACACCATTAGAATGTAGCGGGGATGTTATACAATCCAAAGGGCATCAGTCTAAAGACGTAGGTGCCAAACAGACAAGTGAAAGTAGTTTTCTCCTGATCCTCAGGAGCGATAGCAACTTGGTTGTATCCCGAGTACCCATCCAAGAAGCAAAAGAGCTCTTTCCTTAGCAACCTCTCAGTAATCTGACCACTAAAGGGAAACAAAAAGTGATCCTTCTTTGTAGTTGATTTTAGGCATCTGTAATCTACTCAGACATGCCATGAAGTAGGTACTCGGTCAGAATCTCCTCACCACGACCATTCTTTACTATCGTAATCCCGGATTTCTTCGGGACCACATGTAAAGGGCTGACCCAATTAGAATCTGAAATGGGATATATAAAGCTAGCATCACACCATTTTCTAATCTCCTTAATGACAACCTTCCTTAGATTTGGATTTAGACGACACTGACATTTACGGGAGGGTTTACAGTCATCCTCTAGGTTGATATGATGCGAGCATAAAACTGGGTTAATCGTACAGATATCCAAGATATTCCATCCTATGACCTTGTGGTTTCTCTCAAGAACCTCTAACACGTGCGATTCTTGTTCAACGATCAACTGTGAGCTGAGGATGATCGGAAATATCTGGGGGGACTCAAGGAAGGCATATTTCAACATTGAAGGTAAAACCTTCAGCTCAGGTGAGGTCTGAATTGGCTCTACAATCTTCTGCTAGTATACTGGTAGACGGTATGTGATATGTACTCTATGGATTGTCCACCTTGGCTACTAACGGCTCAATAAGTAAAATGTCTAATAGATCTGCAATGAATGATCTCTGCTAAAAAAAGAGGGGCTCATCAGAGTGTTCAATATTTTTATCAATTAACGGCTCAGATATCTCAAAAATAATCTCAGAAAGATGTCTCTCATCTGTACATAACTCAGGAAATTCAATGAATGGCTTAGATATCTATACCTCAGAACTCTGCCTCTAAAAAATCAGCTTGATCCTCAGAAACTATCTCAAGCTGCCCATCAGCAACTAGCTCAATTGGACCACCAAGGGAACTCATGTCGACTGTGCTTTCCATAAAGTCCTTTTGGGAAAGGAACTCCTGGGTATCTATGAAATCAGTGAAAAGATCTGTCTATTGGAATTCATAAAGAAAATCACAGTCATCTCACTTTGATATAACTTTCTTTGTCTCATCGCTGCTGGTTGTGGTGATGGTATAGGATCAGAGATCGTCTCAATTTTCACCTTGTTACTGCAAGAGTGAAAGATGATCTCTCCAGCACCACAATCAACTGTTGCTTTGGCCATTCGGAGAAACTGTCAACCTAGTATGATCGGGGTATGGAGTAACGGTACAGGTGTGTCCATATCCATGACAACAAAATCAACAGGGAATTTTATTCCCTGCGCCGTTATAATAATTCCCTCTAAAATGCCTCTTGGCCTCTTAATCGATCTATCAGCAAACTGAAGGATATTCCTGGTTGTTTTAAGAGGCCCTGACCAAAATTCGGTTAGCAAAGAGGAAGGCATGATATTAATGGAGTAATCGCTATTGAGAAGAGTACGATCAAGTTCCTGATCAAAGATATGGCAACGGACGTGAGGCGCTCCCTTGTATCTCTTTTTAGGCGGGAGGTTACTGATGGCATGAACTGTAGCCATGGTCAAGATATGTTTCTCTGTTTCCTTTCGTATGTTATGCCTTGGTTGACGCTTTTGTGTACATGCCTCTTTCATTCCCTTTTTTACTGCAGACATGTATTCCATGGCCTTAAGGAGCAGTATTTAAAAAGATGTTCTGTAAGATTTCAACCACTCCAGGATAAAATAGGGTTGTTAAGTTTTAGATTTTTTTAGATTTAAAAGCAGAAGGAAACGACACAAAATCAAAATAAACATTCAAACGTTTATTTCCATTATTCGAAGTAGAATCCTCATGTACAAAAGGACAACCCGAATTAGTCTGTACAGTGTTGTCCAAATTAGGTGAAGGAAAATCTGAATTAAAAATAGAATGGGATGTTGCTACTGGTTAAGAAGAAGAATCCGTGACTGGTATGTTCTCCTTTGCTGATGGTCATCTACATCTGCATGGTGAAGGTGGTGGTGAAGGCGGTGAAACTCCAAATTTGGGTGTTGCTGCACTAGGCCTCTCGACTTCTGGTGAAGGAGATGATGTGGAAGATGATGCTCTCTCAGTGGTTCTATCTCCCAACCCATCTAGTGCATAGGTGGCTTCAATATCTTACCGCTCCTGAGATAAATAGCGTTAGATAAACATGTGAAATCAAGGACCATACCAGTCTCGGGTGTGGGTGGGCTATTGGCTACCTGCTCCTTGCATCTGAAGTTGTTGGGGTTGGATTCGACCTGTACTGGAATCAGTGTCTTGGTGGTGGTCAGGTCGTCGATCCATCGAGCCAGTTCATTCATGTTCTTCATGAGCAATACAAGTTGGTCCAATGATGGGTTGACTGAAGGAGCCTCAAGGTGCTTATTGCCTAGCTGTCACTGAAGCTGATAGTGTGGACGCTATTGGTAACCATACGGATTATGATAACGAGGAGGCGGAGGATGATACTGCCCATAATATGCAGTCTGCATTTGGTTAGGATGCGAGAGATATGCAGATTGCTGCTGCTGGCCTTGTCTTCAGTTTTGGAAATGTGGTGGCGACTAATAGTAAGGATAGAACTACCGATGCTGGTACTACTATTGTCTGCCTCCCTGAAACTAGTGGGCGGATCTCTAACCCTGCTGTGAACCCAACTGGCCTTGCCCTGACGGACGGGGCTGGTTTTGCTCATGGTCGAACTAGATGCCATTCACTTAATGAATGACAGGTGGAGGTGGAGACTGCTGCTCAAGAATGCAGGTTACTTATTGATGATACATAACTATCTGTTGTGAATGCTGCTGGACCTGATCAAGGGTCTGTACGTAGTAGACATGTTGAACTGTGGATGATCCTACGCTATTCTACTGGGTGGAAGAAGTTTGCTCCCTGATAGAGGTATCCGCTGCTATACTTGCACTGTGAACTGCATTGATTGTACTCACAAGAATCTCTAGGTGCTTTGTTATCTCATCTAGCTTATCCAGGTTCTTCATCCTCTGTTCGATCACTTGAAGCTTTTCAAGCTCCTTGGGTCCTTTCTCAATAATGTCCACTTTGGATAGGTGGTTTCTAATGATGGTCAGGTCAGAGCTGTCCACCCTATCCAATTCATGTGATGTCGTCATATTGACAACCTTGTAGGGGTACTGCAGGGGAGGTGACAGGGTACTTCTGAAAAGCATGTGAAGAAGAAAGAGCTGTTGAACTCTCTACCATCCCCTCAAAAATTTGATAAAGGACATCCTCGTCCTTTTTGAAGTGGCTCCCCCCACATGTGGCATCTACCAGCTTCTGATTCTCTATGCTTAAACCCCCAAATAAATTTTACACAAGATTTGTATTTGGAATATCATGATGGGGGAACTTCTCCGTCAGATCTTTGAATCTTTCCCACGCCTCGTGAATAGGCTCATGCGACATCTGGGAGAAAATAGTAATCAAGGATCGCATTAGGTTGAGTCATCCGAGCAGGTAATATTTGTTCAGAAATGCGGACTCAACGCTTCCCAAGTAGTGACAACCTTCTCCAAGTGATTTAACATATATAAAGCTTTGTCAATCAGACTAAATGGGAAGACGGTCATCTTCATTACCTCTAATGGAACATTTGGGTACTGTATTGTTCCATAAATGCGATTAAACTACTAGAGGTGTACACAAGGTTCTTTATTAATATTCCATGGAATATTAGGAGAAGAGGTAAAATAGTGGGCTTAAGCTCTAAATGCCCATGAATCGCATGGATTTGTATCCAAGAATTTATCTGTCCTTCCCCTGGATTATAAGTATCCTTTAATGTAAGCTTAGCCACATGTTCTACGCTAGGGTCTTCACCCCCATTCCCACCTCCACAATTATTTTTATCCTCCTCTCTCCTATCTTTTTCTGTTATGCCTCAGCTCGAGAATCATGTCTCTCAATGCAGTCTGAAAATTAGTCTGCTCTATTAACTAGGCTTGAATTGACTGAATGGAGGCTAGCATGATGTTGTTGATCTCGCTCTGCTCTGATATGGTTCCCTTTCCATTTAGTGGCATCAAATGTCCGGGGTATGACTCTGAAATGTGCATGACACTCAATTAGTCCTCAAAGATGATGGAGTCTTAGATACTAGTTCAAGATTAAAGCCAATCTCAAACAGTGGGTTAATGGATGTTGTAAAGGGTGAAGTGGAGAAACACGAATATTTGGGAAGTGAGGCTCTCCGAATAGAAGGTGAACGGATCAGAGTGTAGAATGAGTTTGCAAAGTTCGAATGAGAAATACTCTGATCCGACATCTTCGAAATCAATAGGCAGGATGCGAGAGCACAAAGGTCAATGCAAGAGTGAAAACGAGTGAAGGCGCAAATTATGCAAAAGGATCTCTAGCACTAGCAATCAAACACAATACACACCCCAAATTCACCAACTCAACGTAATGTGAAGAACGTGAAGGTTCAATCAATTATTGTGTCAATTTCGAGAGTTTGGTGAGAATTAAATATTGGAAGAGTTAACGAGCTGCTAGGTACATGTCTTTCCCTGGCCTGATTCAACTAGTATAGGAGTAAGTAGGACCGTAAGAATAAGATTACCCGTATTAATTGAGGACGGAGCCTTACACAGAGTGCTCTAACCTCCCACTCTGCTAAGGAAATTCAGACCATTTACCGGCTACCCGCATTTCCTCACTGAAAAGTGGCTAATCATTTTTGGAGAACCGATAGTCTATCTGAAAAACCGGACGTGGCTCTATCCTAGTTTTGTCCCTCTCTCACTTTGCAAATAAACCAAACAATGAGCAAGTTAATCTCCCTAAAACAAGAAATTTTCCTTATGTTTATTTTAGGTTCGAGTTTTCTTTAGCAATCTCGAATTTTAGGTAGTTGTCACTTGATTTGAATATTTCAATAAATCACCTACCGAGTATATAATTTGCTTTTTAACTTATTTAAGTAAAAATAAGGGAGATCGAAAATGTCAATGTGTAATTAAATACAATGATTCATTCAGGGGTTAGAGATGTGTACCTTGTCATCAACGCTCTATATGCAGGGTGATCCACGTAGAATTTAAATACTGAAAAAATAACCTATATGATGCAAGTAAACCATCCTGATAATAGCTTCTATTAACGGGTAAGAACCAATTAAATTTGACTAAGTCCAATTACGCTCTATTCTATAGGTACATAAATTCTTGTTTAGTGTTTTTGGACCTAATTAATTACCTGGCTCAAGAAAATTAATTAAATCAATCAATAGGTAGCTCACGAAATCCACATAAAACAAATAAAAATAAAGCGATGAAAACAAAACTGGTGAGGTCCCCCAAGTGCACCGGCACTTGGCAAAACAAACCCCGCAACAAATAAATGTCTGTTTACAAGAGTTCAAATGCTAGAAATAAATAAAAGAAAGTCTATTTTTTTTTCAAATGCTTGGTCTCCTTCAAATCTTCTCCTCCTCCTCTCACGCTCTCCTGCGGCTCGGTGAATCAAGCCATGTCCGCTTTGCTTGGGTGCTTAGGCTCTCCTAGGATCACCTCCTTCGCTCTGCGGGCCCTCACAAGAAAATAGAAAGAAAGAATGTGTAAGAGACACAAATATAACAAATATAAGAAGGAAAAATGAATTAAATTTAGTGAATATGAACAATGGAAAAAATATGGAAAAATATAAACAAATATTTACAACCAAGAATAGTAGGTCAAAAGAGAAACCTGACTACCCTTGACGCGCCTCCCCGACAACAACGTCATTATGTTGATAGGGAATCTTTGAGGTTTTAAATTTTGATAAAAACATGTGCAGTGGTCGTTGCAACCCAAATAATCCTGCAACAAAACATTTTTATTTTTCTTCTCAAGCCAATAATTATAGAAAATATAAAAAGAGAAAATTTTGCTATTTAGTTAACTTGTATAGCAATAGGATTGAACTCAAGGAGGCTACAATTCTTGAAGATTATTCTATAATAAAAAAATCAATTAAAAGAAAAAGGGAATCTCAAATGCTAACTATCTTGATTTTGTGAAATTTTTATCTTTTAAATTTTTTTAATTTTTTAATTTCTACTTTTTTTTCTAATTTTTCATTTTAATGATTTTAAGTTTTGTTTTTTTAAAATTTCAAAAATATGATTTTCAAAATAAATTTATATACAAAGAAGATGCAATTTTTCTGGATTTTTTTATATATGATAAAAATGATAAAAAATTCCTAAATAAAAAAATTTTGTGTTTGATGAATTCTTTAATATTTTTATAATTTTCAGAGATTTTTAGATTTTTAGGATTTTCAAAACGAATAAATATAGGGAATAATGCAAATAGTGAACAAACAAGGTTATTTTGCAATTTAAAAATATAAAATGAAATAAAAAATTGATGCACTTATTTTCCTAAAAACTAGAATGAATTATCTACAAAGAGGAAGTGAAATCATAATTTTTTTGGATTTTTCTATAATATTATATGTTTTTTAAGATTTTTAGTATTTTGAAAATTTTTTGAGTTTTAAAAATGATTAATGCGCTAAAATTGGATAGAAAATAAAATTCAGAGAAAGAAAATTAATCTATTTTTTTGGAATTTTTTACGCAATATTTGATTTTTTATGATTTTTTAATTACCAATAGAGAAAGATGCAATATTTTTGACTTTTTAATAATAGCAAATGACAATAAAATGCAATGAAAATTTTAAACTAAGGAGAGAGACACAACATGGATATAATGATTTTTTTTTTCAGAATTTATTGACCAACAAAAATATTTATTCAATGAAAAGAACATGCAATTTAGAATCTAGATAAACAAGGATGGAAATGTAAATTTTTAATGTTTTTGCATCAGAGGATAAAAAACTAAAATACAGGGATAAAGTTGAAATTCACCCAGTAATAGCATGTGCTACGCACGTGACTGTCTCTTGCAGGGGCCTCTTTGTAATATGCAAGAAGTTCAGAGGGCTGAATGTAATTTTTCCAATATTTTTAAATTCCCCAATGGTTTGCAATTGCCTTTTCTTCATTTTTGAGATCCAAGAGGAAAAAGGGGGTCGTCGCCCCTCTTGTCTTCTCTCTAAAGTAACGGGGGGGGTAACGGGGGGATGGTGGTTGTCGGCTTTTGACAGGATCTGGTGGCACGGAGGGGCATCGATGGTGAAACGCAGGTGTTTGCGACGGAGGGGGACTCCAGGCATTGGAAGTCAGCAAGCGTGAGGGGGGCTGGATGGTGGCGTACAGTCGTGTGGGCGGTGGGAGTGCAGATGGTGCTTTAAGCTTCAGGAGAGTTAGCGAATGGCGAGGCATGCGATCGGTGTTGTAGATGGGCTCCAGGAACGGAGGATCTGGCTTGGTAGCAAGTGAACTATGTTCGCATGACAGTGAGCTCCAGGCAGGCTTGCTTTGAGCAGCGTTGGTGGTGGCCCCTCACACGGAGGAGGGACGGTGGTGCGGAGTAGATGGAAGCAGGGTGCGCTTGGTGGATGGCGGTGACGGTCCTATGGCGGAGGAGCGGCAGGCACCGCCTGCAGGAGGGGAGGGGGGAGACAACGGTTACTTTTATTTTTTATTTTTTGAATTTTTCTATAATAGCAACTTATTTTTCCTTTTTTGTAAACAGTAGCGGCTAATTTCTTTTGTATTTTTTTGAAATCATGTGTACCTACAATAAAGCAAATACGAATACCGAATCGAGCACGACGACTCGGTCAAAGAAAGAAAAATAAAATAAAATAAAATAAAATAATAAGAATGTGAATGATTTTGGATCTGACAGAATGGAAGATGGATCCGGGTCTCCGATCACCGTGCATGATCGGAGTTGAGAGATTGTGAGATAGAGTTTGAATGCGAATAGATTGAGAAAATGAGATGAAAAATCGGAATCCGGGATGGATCGGATGTGATAGAACAATGATCTACGATTAAGATCTACGATCTAAAAAAATGACAATGAAATTAAAAATATAAAAATTAAACTACGATTAACCTAGGTTAAAAACAAGAAAAAATGTATCTCACCGTGGGAGCGGAAAATGCCGTAATGGCCTTGACGAAGGCTGACTCGCTGTCATTGGAAGGCTCAGAGGCTAGGCACCTTTCTACAACAAGAAGTTCTTGGAGATTAGGCTCCTCTCACCAAAGATTGATCAAATTAAAATGAGGGGGAAGGAGCCATATTAATAGGGAAAAGAATTGAATTCGAATTTCAAAAATTTGAATGGAGATAAAGATAAGGAAAATTTGAATGGAGAAAAAGATAAGGAAGGAAGTCAATGGTAGAGTTAATAAAATTATTTACATAATTTTTTATTTATTAATTTTTGTTACTTTATTAAATTTAAATAATAAATGTTATTTTTCTGTGAGGGTTATTTAAGGGAATTAATTATATACATATACTATATATATATGGTACATTATATACGTAGGGAAATAAGGAAATTAGTTTATTTTTTTATTTTTTATTTTTATTTTAATTGATTATTATTAAAAAGTATTTACAATTATTTACAAATACAATATGTATAAAAATAAATATATACAATAAATGAATGATAAAGTTGCACAAACCACCTCAGAAAATCGTCTTTCACACCGTAACTCCAAAAATTATGAAACCGCATCCATTTTAAAGATAATTCAATTTATAATACAATGGAAGTGAGTTTGATTCAATTTAAGTTGATATTGAGATGGAATTGATCTTTTAATTATCGCTTTATTTCTTTTTTCGGATGTGGTTACTTTGATTCCGTATATAATTTTATTTACAATTATTTTTATTATTTAGAAAATATTTTTATTTACAACTTTTATTTTTAAAATTATTTAATTTTAGGTCTATTTATGTACAAATAAAATAGTGTAAGCTTTATACAAATATATACAGAATAAATGATAAGTATTTACAAAACTTTTTTTTGGATTTTCTGATTAAGGACCCTATCTTCCCCTACTTTATTCCTGGTCGATTAGGTCAAGTCTTGACCTTCTCTCGAGTTTCCGGTCAGCCTGTATATATTACATATATAATCTTTTTATTTTCCGTTTTAGAGTTAGGTGAGAATCATAAAATTGTACAAACACTTCGGTTGGCTTATGGGATTTGGGCACTACCCTTAGTGTGTATGTGATCAAGTAAATGCGAAGATAATGAGGAGATTACTCGCCCCAAGATAAAGATTTTTCTTTTTGGTTGATTTTATGGACGAGTAATATTAACAGTCCCAATTTTATGATTATCACTTTTTTTTGGATATTAATAAGATTGCACGCGCCTATCAAGGAGTTAATTCTTATTAGCACCTAGATGATCAAAATCAGAGGGAGAGAGACGGAAAAGCAATGCGAGGAAAAATTAGTGATGCATGCTAAAGTGTAAGTGCTCATCTTTCCTCCATCTCTCTTCGTGTAGGATGCTAAATAGAATAGAAACATATCTATATGCAAATGCAACCAAAAATCACCCTAAGTACATGAATTACTATTAGCATGAAGTACAAAATGTGAACTACTCAGGAATGAGACCAAGGTCCAGTCTTCAATACTGATCGGTGCCCGCCACAACGGGTCCTGCAAGAGTTGTATACGACCTCTTTCGGCACACGGTTCCAAATCCAAATAATTAACAATTCAAAATTTGACTAAGTCCAAACGAGACTATAGGTACATGCAATGATAATAGGTGTTTGGCCTTAAGACTATCGACAAACATTCCAATGCTAGGGCTCAATTACGTAAAATAAAGAAAAGTGAAAACTCAGAAAACAAATAAAAGAAAAGCTATGAAAACGATGAAAAACCGACAAGGCTCCAAGGAGACAATATCTCGGGCAGTGGACCTCGTGAAGCGTCGTAGACTCTTGGGAGTCCTGAATATTACAAATATATGTCTCTCTCTCACTTAAAATTACACAAATAAATAGAGGAAATGAAATGCTAATGAAAATGTCTTCAAAAATCCTCCAAGTATCCTTTGATGCTGCCTTATGACAACTAGGTCAAAAAGTTGGTGCGGCTTTACGTGGGTGCGCAGGTGCTCCGAGTAGAGTGCTCCCTCGATCCGCAGTACCTCACAGCAAATTTAAACAAGGAGTGAGGTTAGATAATTCAACAATAATTATCAAATAAAAGAGCAAATAATAAGAGAACAAATAAAGACAAAGAAGACACAATCAAGTAAAACCAATCTATGTACAGTTGCTCCCTTGCGACGCCTTTTGATAATCAGGATTTGTCAAAAATAATTGCAAGAAGAATCATTGTACATAGTGAAAATAATAACACTTTGAAAACTCTGCAAAGCTTAACTTGTCAGATCAATATCTTCTCCATAAAACTCAAAATAAACCAAACTCACTTTTATTCTATTCAAAACTAAATAAACTTTAAAATGAAAATGATTTCATTAAAATCGGAGTTAAGATGTGAATAGTTGTATTTTGGAGTGCTATTGTATAGTGTGCCTATATTGTAGTCTATTCTATTTATTGTTCTTATTTATTTTCTATTTTATACATATTGTATTTTTAAATATTGTATATATTGTATTTGATCCTAAAAAATTAAATCATGTATATATTGTATATGTACCACATATCTAGACCTAATAAATTGTTTCATAAAATAAAATAAAAATGTCTTAAAAATACATAAAATTTATTGTAAATTAATACACTATTAAATTATATATTTATTTGTAAAAATTAATTATTAAAACTCCATGTGTTTTATATATAGGTGTATACACCCATAAATAAAGTAAATACTTATTTTTACCTAATTATTTAATTTATTAAAATTATTAAAAATGTCCTCAAATAAGTTTATTTAATTATTAACAATTTTATTTAATAAAATTTTTAATTTCAATTTATTTTCTCATTTATTTTAACTCATTTGTTCATTTTAGCTTATTTTGTCATTTCACATTTTTGTCCTTTAGTGGATCCACACCTGTTACGTCGGATGCGGGTCTGTTAACCCGTTGACACTTCATCTTACCCATTTGCCCGAATAGAGTCACCTGTCGATCGCCTTTTTCGATTTTTCTAGTTGATCCATGGATATTCTACACCCGCTTCCTTCATGATTTTTCTTGCTTGAATAACAACCATCACTGCCTGAATAAAGTTCATCCATTTCGAGCCTCAGTTCACGTGCATCTTTAATTTCAAGTTTCACCCAGACTCACTGCTATTAATTCCCCTCTAGATCTCCACCACCCCCTTTGATCTATTTTGACATGAATTCTTTTCCAAGGCTGAGCCCCAGAGGAAGAGGCGGTGATTGTGTGTCATCCCTAAAGTAGAGAGCGTTGAAGTCATCTGGGAGTGAGATCCATTACGTCGTTGGAGTTCCATCCACAACGTACAATCTCTTCATTTTCCACCACGAATCGAGGTCATGAGCTGCCTTCTTCCATCTCTAGGTTAACCTTAGGTGGTTTTATTTTAATTTTGTGTCTTAATTCTACTTTTGATTTCGTGTTTTAGCTTAACTTCGATCATATCAGATATGCATATGATCTTCTTGATCAGAGGCTGTTCGTTCATCGATCTACACATTCGACCATTTTAATACATCTACCTAACATTCTCCATCCTTCTTCCCGCCTCTGATCACCCCATATCTCATCGGATTTGGAGTCCGACTCCTTCCAGACCACCATTCGTCAGAGTCCCCATTCACCTCCCATTTCTGCTTTGTTTTATCTAAATAAGGTATGCTAGTTCTTCATCTTCAAGCAAAGGTAATAATATGTATGTTCAGAATGCTTGTGGAGATTTGATTAGATGACCGGGAACTCGACTTTAGCCGCCAACCTCCTTGAGCACCAGATCATCGTCCGACGAGTTTTGAGATTCAACTTCACCTTAGGACAACGCAGAGCACAACAGGAACCAACAGATACCTTCAGGCTTCGATTTGGTGGGAGATCGGACGAGATCCGCCCGACCGAATCTTAACGAGGCCTTCATTCATCCCAGTTCTTCCAATTGGGCTTCCCGTCGTCAGATCAGGAATAGTCATCACATATCACATCAGAGCTAATGAAGAAGCCCCAAAATCGGGTCGTCGATCAACATCTATAGCTGCGATTCACAACCCTTGGATGCCTCACATGATTGCCATGCTCCTCAATGCATAAATTATCTTTATCACATGTTGTTTCCCTTATTTGTATATAAACACTTTCTCGGAAACGTGTCGTGTTAGGTTGATGGAATGATTTCATAACTCTTATAGGTTATTTTATTTACTTTCTCATCCAATTTGAACTACAAGACATGCTTTGCACTACTTTTCTTTAGATTTTACAAAAATATCCTCATGTTTTGTTACTATTGTGTAGCCCTTGGAAATAAAATATTTATAATTAAGTCTGTGCTAGCGCAACTCATGTGCACTAGCACACGCTTTTTAGTGATAAAATTGTAGTTACTATGTTGTAGCCCTTGGAAATAAAATATTTGTATTTTTCTGTTTTGTAACTAATTTCAATGATTATATATTAATTTTTTAGTCTTTCACCAATAAAAATAATTTCTGCTTGACTTGGGAATTTTAGGGATCAGGACGACACTTTAGCTATTAACTAAATTAAAATACCTTAATTTATGAACTCAACACCTTCTGTACTATTATAAAATGGTGATATTAAAGAGGTGATTTTGTGGTTTATCAGATGGCATCGTAGCCAGGGATACACTAATACTATGCAATGCAACAATTATTTACAAGCTCAAAGATGCCATAAACTAATTACAAAATTAAGAAAGAGAGAAATATGTAATTTTAGTTACATTTGATGCATAAAAATGAGTCACAACTCAATTATTTACAAGCACTCCTTGGTTCTCATGTGTGATGTTTGCGAAATCAAGGGTATCATTGCTTCCTTGGTTGAGCCTAGTTTTATATTTTCACCCAACCCTCCCGTAACCCAAATTACTCCATCCCCATGTCCATAGATTCAATCATCACCAGAGATTCAACCATATTTATAAATCCATTCCCCCTCTAACTCTAACTTATACATCCCCCCCACGCTTGCCCCGTTCTCGGTTCTGTATCCCAAGCAATGACACCATCTGATAAATTGCAAAATCACCACTTTAAAAATCGTCGTTTTATCATAGCATATGAGGTGATAATGGATTTATGTAGAAGTGACCACATGTTTGAATATGTGGAGATAAAATTTACTTTGCAAGCATACCAAGGTCGAACACAGGGACACAAGCCTCCTTGAAGATTAATCAGATACCAATGATAAAAATTGAGGGATATATTTCCTTTACCTAGGTCTCTAGGCGGACATATGATGCACAAAAAAATACAAGTCAACCAATGCACAATAATGATTCATAAAATGATGTGAAATAATGTGAAAATCATGCAATGCAAGATAAAGGTGCATTGTTACAAAATGATGATAGATAACATGCGTAAAATAATGCAATGAAGTGATATTCAATGTATGTGACTCATGGGGAGAAAGCAGTTTTATTTGGTTTTATGCATTTTACATATGGTGCTATATGGAACACAATGCCATAAAATGAATTGCAATGCATGAAGTGAATTAATAAAATGCATTTTTTATTTGGTTTTATGCATATGTAGTGCCATAGAATGCTATGAAGTGTAACAATTATTCACAAGATCAAATATGCACTAAATTATATAAAACTGAGCAACATAGAAAGATATAATTTCAGTAATATTTAATGCATAAAAATTGCTCGCAATTCAATTAATGGCATTTAAAAGAAGAGCAAATGACACATTAAATATCTAAAATTTAGCATAGTTCATTATACGTCAAATCAGTGAATAAAAATTCCAAGAGCGTAAAATTAGCAATAAAATGAAACTGAATACACTTGATTTGGAGTTCGGATGCTTAAGATGATAGAAATAGAGTCCAGGGGCATAATTGCAATAAAAACATGGAAAATATAAAGATAACATATTCAAATCAGTCCTTCAAAGGGGTATTTTTATAATAATGAAAAGCCACCAGGGCCCCTTTGTAATTTTTCTTGGTGCGGCACGTGAGGCATGCATGCATGGGAGGACCTAATTGTAATTTGAAGAAGCTACGAGGGGTGGAATGCAAATTTTCCTCCCCACACGTTCATCACACGCACGCGGGCTAGGCTCGGGCGGATGTTTCGCACTGTTGTAGGTGCCTGGGCCAAGTGGTAGCTCGAGGTGCTTCGGGCAGGGGCTAGGTCCCATCGAGCCTCCATGCTTAGGTGGTGGCTATGTGGCTTCATCTTAGTCATTGGATGGTCGACGGATGTACGCCATGAAATGATACCTGTATGTTCATGCCTATGTCCTTCGCCACATTGGTGGAGGCATGTTTGGAGCTCCAGTGAGGCTGCTAAAGCTCCACCATTATCATCGTGCGTGTTGAATGTATGGGCAGGCTCTTAAGCTCCATGTGATGAAGGTCGAAGCACGGAGGAGGCATGAGGATGCTTGGAAGTGGTTGTCGACGACTCACAATGAATACGAAGCACTAGAATGGATCTCCGCCTGAAGTTCGACTATTGAAGAGGGCTTGTATGGTTAGTATGGGGCATAACTGAAGTGAGGTTAATTGAATGGTGGGCATTGGGACAGAGAAATATGGTGCCCATGGTGTGATATCCGCCTCCAACGGAGGAGATGGCCTTGAGTGGAGGGGTCGTAGAGGAAGGGGAAGATTATATAGGCCTCCAACGAAGGAGAGGGAGGTCTGGCGAAGGCGGTGGGTCATTGAATTGACTAGGAGGAGGGGTCTATGCATCTTGAAAAAGAAGGAAAAATAAAAGAAAAAGAGGTGGAAGAGGTACCTGATCGGAGGAGGAGTTGCGATGAAGGGAAGGCTTTGGCTGAGCTCTGGGCATCGCTCCATCTGGACATCCACCCCAGAAAGCATAAATGGTTGCGTAGCAACTGTGACTTAACTATTGAGGCCAAGGATCGTACCTAGAGGTGACAAACATAATGACCCTTAGATTCCACCTCCTCTTGTCATGAGGAGGGGAAGAATGGCAAGGCAAAGCTCCTCTAATTAGTTGATGACGTATAGGGAAGGCGAAGATGGAGTATTTAAGTAGAAGTTTTCCGATCATTACATGAGGTGGTAGAGGTTTTTTTAATGACCGGGAGAAATTATGGGTTGTAGGTCGTGGAGAAGTAATGGGCGAGAGGTTTGGGGAGGATAGGGCTTCGTGGGTGAGGCATTATCGAGTGGAGAGAGTGGAGATAACAGTTGGGGGAAATGAGTAAAGAGCGGAGGGTGGCGGTGCTGATCGTGGGATAGAGGAAGATCTAGAGGAGGGAGATGAGGTGGCGACCATTAGATCGTGCAATCCAACGGCCAGGAGGAGAGCATGAGGGAGCGGGTTAGATCAGATAAAATGATATGATACAATGGCGAGTAAGAGCGGTCAGGATGAAGCACAATAGAGGGATTCGACGATGGAGGTGCTAGCGGGTGGTGGCATAAGAGTGGGCCACGTGGCAGTTCTAAAGAGCGCCACATGGCCCTATGGTATTAAAGTAAAATAGGAAAAAAAAGAGAAAATACAAAAGAAATAAAAGGAAGTCAAATCATAAAAAAGTCAAAATATGAAAGTTGTAGATCTCGATGAGTATACAAGTTTCATGCTGAATAAAAAGACAAATAAAATAAATAAACAAAGTTAAATTTTTTAAAGCAGTTTTAATGAATGAAAATACCCTTTTTAATTCTTTTTGTAATTTTTTTGTCTTTTTATTTTCTTTTAAAAACAAAATAAATATATACAATATTTAAGCTCTTTTGTTGAAATTTTAATTGGAATAAATTAATGAAAAAAGAAAATAAAAGAGGAGTTAAATTTATACAATAATTAGGACTAATTACTAAGTAGGGGTTAGTTTCTTTAGAACTAATAGCAAATTTTATTGATTTGTTCAAGCTTAGATAGTACTAAAGGGATATAGTGATTATAAATCAAAGATTCATCACTTGGATCTCATTCCTTCACCTTCTCCTCTGCACTTGAGCTCCAGGAGCTGCTCCCTTTATCATTGGGATGCTCCAGATGAGAAGAACAGGGGATGGAATTGGGTGAAATGGATCAACCATCAAAAATGGTGTAGGAGGAGCCTAAGCAAGATGGTGACTTCATTTAGGGTTTATGCTCGAATCTGTTCCCTAGATTGAGGAATCATAAGGGCATGAAAGAACATGGATTGAGGAGCAAATCTCATGAAGGAATCGAGCTCAAAAAATTCAAGTAACAGACGAGGCAAATTGGAGAAGGAGCAGGATCAGTGCTCTGACACGCCTAGGCCTAGGTGTGGGTACACTTGACCAATGGGTCGACCAAGACCCGCACCGCATTGGTCCACATCATGTGCTAAAAGACAAAAAGAAATGAAAATAGAAATAAAAGACATAATAAAATAGAAAGTGATTTTATTGATTTTTTTCGTATTTGTTCTTTATTTAGTGATTTTAATTTATTTTTATCGACCTATTCATTTTGTGTTAAATTTACAAGTATACTTTTTGGTATAATTATTTATATATGATGTATTTGATTTTTATTCGTATTTATATTTTTACTATTATATATATATAATTTATATATTTATAAATTGTTTAAATAAATATATAGTTACGTACTTTGAGTTTATTTTTCCGATTTTAATTATTTACTTAAATGAATTTATACACATATTTTATAGGTATACTTTTTTCTATGTATTTTAATATATTATTTATTTTAATGAATTTTTAATAGTTTTATTCTAAATTTTTATTTAAATATGTTTTATGTAATATTTACAAATATATAAAAATGAAAGAACTAAAAATATAAAGAATAAGTATATTGATTATTATATACATATATATAGTACAATAGGGACTCAAAAGTTAACTTTTGCATCTCAACTATAAATTAAATGAAACCAACTTAATTAAATAAATAATTTTATTTAGAGTACAATAAATGTGATTTTGGTCAATTCTGAGATTATATGGAGAAGATATTGATATGTGAAGTTCTGTTTGTGACTTTTTCATCTCTTTGTCCCATTCACATTATATCTTATTTTTATGCGTAATTAATTTTGTATTTTTATATTTTTTATTTACATGTTTGGTGTTGAAAGTATTTTTATTTGAAATGAGTATGAGTGTGTATAAATCAACATAAGTCGAATCTATATACAATGCACATGTCACCTAGGGTTTCTAAGTGATAGTGTGGATTTGTCTATATTTGTATGCCCTTATCTCTCCCTACTTTATTCCTTGTCGATCAAGTCAATATGGACTTCATCTCGAGATTTAGGACTAGTTAGTATTTGCAATGCTTCCTTTATTTTTCTTTTCTTTATTCATTTATTTTGTATTAAGTACAAGTATTTAAGCATTATTTATAGGCAAGGGCCAGAGTGTTAATTTCTAAAATTTAGTTATATTTACATGCTTTTATCTAGTAAATTAAAGATAAAATAAAGGTAAATGAATGAGTATTGATATATTACATGAGAGAGATATTGGACTCTACAACTTTTGTCTCAAAACTAGGTTTTGAATTTTATTGAGTAGATGTACAAGGTAGTATTTTTTGGATTTGTTTCCCTTTATTAATGCTAGTAATATGTATATAACCAAGTTGGTTTTATTTTATTTGAAGTTAATGAAAAATAATTTAAAACATGGGAAATTATGAGAGTATACTGGTGATAATATACATGTGATTTTTGACTTCTTATTTATGCGATTATGAATGATAAAATAAGGATGTTATTTACACATGCATGAATGATAAAAATGTAATATAGATGAATAAATGAAATTAATTACTCGGGAACAAAGTTCTATTTTCATCTTTAGAGTGATGAATCACATATTCATTAACCCCCTATATTTAAACCTTGCTCGTCGCCGAGCAACTAAAATGACATGGTATTGGGTTCCATACCAAGGTCATGAACAACTTTTGGATTAATAATGTGGCGGAACTTCTTTATGAGAATTAGGGTTTTGAGAACAACAGTCTCCAAATTGTACAAGTAACCAACCCTCTCCCAAAGCATCCTGTATGAACACTGAATACCTATCTCTAGTGAGTGAAGGGTGTTATCTCTTCCCATCCAAGATGCTTAACTACCTTACAATCTCCTCCTCTAATAACTCTTCCTCGAGGATTCTAGTATTTCTGTCTAAGTTTAGGAATGTGCTAGTTCACAACGAGTAGAGGGAGAAGTCTAGAAGAAAGGGAAAAAAAGTGTGGAGTGACCAAAGTAGTCAACTCTCCTGTCAAGCTTGGCTGGTGTAGCCAAGTCTCCACCAAATTTGCATGCTATCTGAAGCTTAGACCATGTTTTGGTAGAAATTATGGTTGCTCTGCATTGATCTTTTATGACTCGACAAATATAGAATCTTTTATTCTACCCATGTTTTGGGGTCTTAGAGAAACTTATGATAGCAGCCCATCCCTCATACGAAGCTTTATTTCAACCCGCTACTCCGAACTTTAGATGTCCATGCTACCAAAGAAAAAGTCACACGGTCTTCCAACACCCCATTTGAGTTGAGTTATGTGCGCGATGTAGAGTACGAATTAGTTCCTTATCCAAGGGTCCACTCAGAATGAGGCGACCGAGTTCGACACTAAGAGTCAAATTCTAAACAATGTCTGCGAACTGGAGAATTATGTATATGATTTGAAGTTTCCAAAATCATACTTCTCAATGGAGTTCATCTAAAACTTAAGTGGATTAAGCTCAAGTCAAATACATTCTCAATTTTTACTCATAACTTGGTTCAGAACCTGCTGACTTTCCACTTTGCATATACATGATATGCAAATGAAATGCAGATGAAATGTAATGAACATGAATGAAATGCATGTTTTTGATGATGAAGATTTTTTTAATAAAAGAAAGACTAAGAATCAGACTTTATTTGATTTTTTTTATTATAGCCCCCATTTTACAATAACTTACATAAGGATTATTTACAAGAATTTTACAGCAATTTTATAAAGAGAATAATATTTTCAAAAACTTATGCAAGATTACACAAGTTTTTCAAATTATACACATTATACAAATATATATGTATTTTACCTATTTTACAAACACATAATTTTTTTTTTCAATTTTCCATCACATATTACATACATAAAATACGTGAAAGTACGAGCTATAGGTACAATATATTTTTAATATATACGTACACATCACATAGACTTAGTGTGTGTTATGTCCTCTGATCACAACAAGCAAGGAAGAGACATAGCTCATGCATCCTCAAACCACAAAAAGCGAGGAAGAGACGTAGCTCATGCTAAGCGTAAGAGAATGAAAAATATATAAGTCGACATGCCCCCTATACTTAGGCTTTGGTCAACCTAAGTGTAGAAGAAGAGCACAAATGGGGCATCGAGGTCAACAGGAGAAGAAATGGATGAATGAATATACATGGTGGGCATCTGTCCCTCCTACATTTAGGCTTTGGTCAGCCTTTGTATAGAAGATGGAGTAAATGTAAGAACCGATGGGGTTGGGGATTGTACATAAAAAAATAAAAAAGAAAAGAAGGAGTGATTCGGGTCACTCAACTCTTATACTTAGGATCTGGTCATCCTAAGTGTAGCAAAAAAAAATGAAAACAATACAGGATCGGAGTGAGTGATGCAAATCACAAGAGAGGGGTAAAGAAAAATAGGAAAAAATATATAACATGGAGTGAGAATATACAAGTATCAAGAAGATTTGTAACGAACCTTCTTACATGAACGAGGTGGACGAGAATATGGAGGTGGAGTATGTAGAAGAGAAGAAGAAGAAGAAGCAGAATCCCATCTATTGTCAGAGTCATCCTCAGAAGAATAGTAGTGTACGTTAGAGTTTCTCCCAATAATAGTTTCCTTTGGCTGCCTACTCACATGGTTTTCCAACTCGACCTCGGACAAAGAATATTCTCGTGAGGAAGTGTCTGACTGGTCATAACGAATTTATCTGGTACATCTACTGAGACCAGGAGAGTCATCCTCGAACATGTCTATCATGATATACTTAGTCGATTTTCTAAATCCTAAAGCAAGGAGAGGGGAAGGAGAAGAGTTCTTCTTCCCTCCACTAGCAACCCAACTCAAGGATGTGACCCTTCTCAACTGAGTCTGTGTGGTACAGGCCATGGGTTCCTCAAGTGATGAGTCTCCCTGTATATTGTATATCTTTGGTAAGGACAACACATGTCCCAGGTACGTTTTATTGCTCTTGGTTGGCATGGGTTTCGTAGGTTCATATATCGCATCACAATTAGGATCAAGGACGCCCGAAATGACTGTCAGTCTCAACTGTATGTTATCCTGAATTCTGCACCTTTTGAGCATGTACTAGAGACGGTTGGGTAGATTGATGCCACCTGAGTTTGGGTGACATATGAGAATTCCATGAGGGGATATGGATGATTTCTATTCGTGATAATGTTTTTTCCTTTTGCATGTGAAGACTTCCTGGTGGCGTTGGGATTGGTCGACTCGACAGTCATCTCATCAACAATAGTGGAGAGAGGGGACTCATCTGTCTGTCGATGGTCACAGTTATCTGTGGCTAATTTGGTTGCTTTGGGTTGGTATGTGTTCTTAAAGGTCACATGCGGTTGGTATGTACACAATACTAGAAAATCGATCGCCCGGGTCTCGCAATTTTCTTCATATTTTTTTATTTTTTAAAAATACTTTCATGAATTTTCATTATTATATCCCTATATCATGTCATTTAAATTTCGTGTGAAACATAGACTCCTACTCCTCTATCTAGACGAGGTTGATTTCAACAATTCTGCGATCGTTAAAAAATGACTGTCTAGATGGAGAGGTTGGAGTCTCTGTTTCTCACAAAAATTGAATAACATAATATATGGATATAATGATGAATTCACACATATTTATTTTTCAAGAAAATAAAAAAATAAAGAGAAAGTAGGGGCAGACGAAGCCAAGTTAGCTTCCCCTAAGGAGCAGCCCTATTTTTCCATTTAAATATTGAAAATACAAACTAATCTAAAAAATAATATCATCTATTATATAATTAATAATAGGGGAAAATGAGGTTACCCCCTTAGGGAATTAACTTTGCTCCCGCTCTATTTTTCTCATTTTTTGAAAAATGAATTCGTGAAAATTCATCATTATATTCCTATATTATGTCATTCAAGTTTTGTGAGAAACATAGACTCCTCCGGCCTCTATTTAGGTAATCATTTTTTAATTATTACATATTTGTTGAAATTGACTCCGTCTGGATGGAGGCCATAGGAGTATCTATTTCATATGAAATTTGAATGACATAATATACGAATATAATAATGAAAATCCATGGAAGCATTTAAAAAAAATAAAAAAAGATAAGAGAGCTAAGTTAACTTCTCGGGAGGCAGCCCCATTTTACCCTTAACTAGGGTGCATACACGCGCTTCACGGTGTAAGAACTTTTTTTTGGATATTTTATGAAATTAAAAGGCAACAATATAAAAATATATTAGAAATACAAAAAATATGCTAGAATATATTACGAAGAAATTTTGCTGGTCCGGAAGGTACATTTTTTTTAAATAGTATGCATCATTTTCATAACTGAAAAGATAATGGTATCTTCAACAAATAGTAGATATAGAATTAAAATAAGAGCAAAGTAAAGAATAAAAGTTCAAATACATAAATGAAGTAAAGGGAAATTTAGTTGTAAAAAGCATACTTATTTTTTTATCACTTGGTCTCACCATAGTTGTTATTTATTAAATTTAGGGATATCTATTTTAAAAAAACAAAATTCATTATTTTTTTATAATTTATCTTATATATAACTTATGTACAATAAATATAGTTTATTATATACATATTAATAATTTTTAATTTTTATTTCATTATTATATATTTAAGTTTATAATATATCTTTATATATATAATATTAAGAAAGCGTGTTATATATATTAAGATAATGGTTTCAATAGATCCCACGGTTCATATTTATTTCTTTGTAGATTCTATCGTCTTATTTTTATGGAATAGACATTTTATAACATATTGACTTTAAAAAACATTTAATGTATTAATTAAATACTACTTCATTCTTTATACAGATTATTTGTAGTTTTATATTTTCAAATTTAAAGATAGAATTATTTCTATTTTTTAAAAGATACGGGTATAAACAAAAGTATAAATAAAGTATATTTTTATACCTTAACGATCTTAATATTTGTAAAAATATTAAAATATGTTCTCAATTAAAATGTCTCATACTTTGGTGTTAAAAAAAGGTATTGAGAATAAATATATTAATGCTTCAAATTGAATTTCGAAGAAACAATTTTCCGTACATACTAAAATTGTGAAATGATATATATTTTACTATAATACAATAAACTACAAATGGTTTATTTACGCACGTTAAATAAAATTAAGGATATTAAAAATTAAGAAAGATGTCAACGTTCACCTCTAATATTAAATTTAATAATGTAATAGTTTATAAATGGGCATCAGAGTTATTTCATTAGTTTCATATAATGACAATCCTATATTTTTTATAATATATAGAATTTGCATAGTTCTTAAAAAAAAATACATTAATCTACATTATAGATAAAGGGTGGAAAGAGTTGTTTTTTAATATTTACACTTTATGCTTCCAAAGATAGCAGTTGTGGAAAGAAAAATCTAAGATGCATTTTTCAAATATTGGTATGTCGATACAAAATCACTAAACAAACTTCAAAAATATTCTAAATAATTAATTACTGAGTAAAACATGAAATATCAAATGAATAATATAAAATTGATATTTTTTTAAAAAAACCTTAACAATACTTTTTCGTAAATAATAAATCACCAAAAGATTGAATTAATAAACTAATACTCTTAAATAAAAATGAAAAGTGAATAAAATATCTTTGTAATAAATTAATCAAATCGCATAAGTAGCAACTTTACATAAAATTACTATTAAGTGTGATTGTATCATTAAGCAATTTACATCCACCGTAATATGTAACCACCAAGAAATTAAGAAGACAACATATGTATATATATATAAGATTACTAAATAAAGACATGCTATTTATATAAATTTTTTTATGGATTTATTTGAAGTTTTATGGATTTTAAATGTTAATATGTAATTTTCATTTTTTATTTGCTAAAAGAAAATGAGCTTAATTTTATGACTATTTCAATATAGTATAACGTGAGTAAAATATATTTGTAGTTATTTTTTAAAATTTTTTATTAACATAAACATAAACTCTAAGCAAACTTGTGTAATATCAATGATTGATAGGGGTATTATTGCAAAAACTCCATAGTCAAAAGAGGGAGGGATGAGGAGTCTATTTATAGTAAAAAGGGGAGGGAATGGGAGAGATCACGTGTGTTACTTCGTGAAGAGAGAGAATATAGCAGCGGGACAAAAGGACGTGTGGGAGAGATGAAAAACGGAGAAAGGAGGGAGATTGAGCAATAAAAAAGCTAAAAGCTCAAGATAGTAAATGGACACCTCGAGAATGGAAAAGGAAGACGCGTCGAGGTTGCGTGAAGAGCGGCGGGATTGCATGACGAGCGGGAGCTAAAACCACAGGGAGAGAGGAGGAAAATGAAGACACGTGGGAAGAGGCTGAGATGAATCCCACTAATAGTAAGTATATAGATAATATGTGGTATTATTTGCTTTGGTTGCATCTCGGACAGCCATACACGCAAACCCTTGAACATACGTGCCATCAATGCGCCAATGCAAAATCTCGTGGTGCATGACCTCATGTTGGAACGATGACTTTTTTTTATGGGACGGAGAAATGGTCTTGATGCATATACTTTGTAATTTTTTGATCTGCTTCTTTTATTTTGGTTCTGTGCGGAGAGGATCCCCTGAAATTCCTGATTATTGCTGCTCGGATTTTTGTTGTATGTGAACTATATTGTCCCTCGGGCTCCTTTTTAATTAGATGTTGACGTTGATGGTTTTTCGGAAAAAAATAACCTTATAAAACAACACCGTGTTCTCGAAAAAAAACAGCACAATTCATGTTATTATGCCATTATGTCCCTTCTCAGAAGCCTAACATGTTTCTCGAAATAAAATAAAAAGATTGAGTGAGAAAAGGGAGACTCGCGACAATGATATTGATGTGCATATATGTGTTGAGAGAAGGAATCTCATGTACAATAATTTCCCAGAAAACTGAGTTGATAGAGACCAGTGAGTAGTCGTTGCAGTATTTGAGATGGAAGCTTGTGTGTACAGCTACATCAGATTAGATTCTGTAAGATTGTTAATATTATTCATTTCGGTACGAGAAAGATTTTTTCCATTAATTTTGCAGCCACTCATTTAAGTCTGCTATGTGATAACATCATAACAGCTAATTTTGGGACGCCATGACTTAATTAAATGTACGCCTCTCAAATACAATAGAGAATAAAAAGTAAAGAGTCATCCTTCCGAAGCACTTCGGTGACATTTATTATAGGGTTTTTATCAGTTGTGCCCCTATGAGATATTGCAATTCCAGTTATGTCCCTCTTTTTTGGAATATCAGTTATGCTCCTACATTTTTACAAAATTCACAGTTCTGCCCTTCTGTTAAGGTAACGTAGGGGGAATAACTGGTATTACAAAAGGACAGAACAATGAATTTTGCAAGAAGATATGGGCACAACTGATATTTCAAAAAGAGAGGGACATAACTGATATTGCAATATCCTGACAAAATTGATAAAAACCTTTTTTATATATAATCAATTTTCTGTCAAAATCACAATCACATCACAAAATATCAACTGATGTATACGCAGTACAAGCAGATACACGCATCTCCGTGTAAACCATAAAAATGATGCCATTTGTTACTTCCGACTCGTCTTATCTCTTTCCCAATCAATAAGTACTTTTATTATTATATTGCCAACATGGCAAAATTGACAAGCAACACGTCCGTCTAAGGCCTTGTTTGGTTGAAGAATAAGCCATGGAATAAGGGGTCAATTCTCCTCCCGACATGGTTCCCAGTAGTACGACTATTCCCTATTATTTCATCTTATTTCACTCTTATTCCTATCTTTATCCCACCTTATCTACCTTTATTTCACCTTATTCTATTTATTCCTATCCTCCAACCGAACAAAGAATAAACCCTTATTCTCCGTATTCCCCATCCTTATTCCTGCTTATTCCCGAACCGAACATGCCCTAAGCCTTTGTATATTAAAAAAACAATAGAGGTTTTGGATCCTTCAGCAAACAAAAATCAGTTTTGTGAAAAAAATATTCTCTGTATTTTGTATTTATGAACGATCTCTATCAAGTATTATACATTAATAAAAGAAGGTTTTATCACTTGTGATCTTTTTAACTTCTGCAATATCAATTATATATGTCTCTCGCTTTTTTGTAATATCAACTATGCACGGATTTCTTTGTCCATCCGTTAAGGTAAAGCTGAGGCATAATTGATATTACAGAATGACAGAACTATGAATTTTGTAAAAAAAAATCAATGCAAATTGATATTACAAAAATGAAAGATGTATAACTAATATTGCGAAAGTTAAGAAGGGCACAAGTGATACAAACCCTTAGAAAATACCGTTAGTTGTTTTAAGCAAAAGTCCCACAATATTATTGAGATTCCACGTTAGGTTTAGGTCATAATCTAATTATTCATGAGATAATTCAGAATCAAACATAACATATGATATGTTTTCTAGAATATCCCAACTTAATTTCCATGGATCATCTATTTCTAAAATCTTTAGATGTCCTGTTATGACTTAGAGTTAATGAATAATATAAAAAATAAGCGAGAATTTTCCTTATTTATTTGGTCAGTTCGAAAAATAAGAAATGAATAAAGTTGTTATTGTGCTTGTAAGGCTTTAACGATCCATTAATGTAATAAAAGTAATTATTTTATCATATCCATCTGAAATGAAATGAATGAATGTGAATGCACTTCACTATTAAGATCCCTTTGTAAAATTAGGGTTATGTACCATTGCCTTATTGAGTACCATATGACATGTCTTATAAGTATAAAAGGAGAGCAACCGTCTCTTTTTGTCAAAAATTTTTGGAGAGAAAAGTTCCTTAGAATTTCGTGCCCCTTGAGATATATAAGAGTCTTGGGAGTCTGCATTGTAAGAAATTATATGCATACAACTACCATATATGGTAGTTGCCAACTTTATTTTTATTTCTTATTTTTGTGGTTCATGATTAATTGTGAAAGGATGCATCAATTTGGGAGGTTGCTTTTGGTGGTTACCTTAATGGATAGTTAACCATCTTGTTTTATATATATGGATTGGGGTCCCCTCTCCCTCAACTAATGAATGCAAGATGATCCATTACTCAAGCATATTGGGTAATTGTTGAGAAGGAGAAGGAAATCCCAACTTCATCGATTCACTTCCATCAATTGGTTATTAGATCCATCAATTGGTATCAGAGCAAGAGTCGATTCGTTGATAAAATCTTGTATTAGGAAGTCCATTTATATTTATTATATAATATCAATTGGTTATATAATGTTGGCTTCGGTTATTGCTGCATGTGTAAGATTGATATTGATAATACTAGTTTTGCATTTCTTTTATTGATTTTTTATAGCATTGAATCTGAATGGACAACTCAGGTTTTGCTAATATGTTAACATGATTCTTGACGGCCTTTTGAACGTGTTTGTAAAGCATTCATTAAATTCTTTTTGTTATTTTTGTTCAAATCATCAACCTTTTTTATTGAACTTCTTCATGGCTAATTAATTTTTATTTTTTTATTACCGTTATCTATGCCTAATTAGTTGATTGAACTCCGTTAATGTAATATAAAATCACTCATGATTTTTTTAAATTGGACGTCTCTTAGGAAATTGATGTCTCCATATGAAGTTTTTAAAATAACCGAATGATTTTTTTGTTATTCGGTAGTTATCTATTAACTGCATAGTGATTTTCTTTTTCATATGATTTTCCTTTTTCATGTTGACATCGATTGTCATAATCATGGCACTATATTGTCATAATTTTTGAATGACCATCAATTATTAAGTATCTTTGATGTATTCTTTTGTTTATTTGCTATCGATTGATGCATGTGATTTCCATTTATATAAGTTGCATGGAATTGAAGATCTTCATATGCATGAACATGGAGTCATACATATAGACTTGTTTTCCAATATCCAGGAGATGCATGATGCATGTGGAATTAAGATCACTAATTAATAATGTTTTTTAAATGGTATCAAAAGAAAGTGGGTTTTAATTACAAATCCTATTGTTAAGATAATTGGTTAGCACCAATTCTTTTCCTAACAACCACATACATGATATACACACACTTTGATAATGGTGTTAATAACGGCCATTGCGTTTTACCATATTCTTTTAGTATTTTTTTAATGCCATTAAAAAGGACATTGATGGTGGGATAACAAGCATTCTTGTTTATTATTGTCGTTGAGATGATTTATATCTAGTTTCCCTTCGGATTTATATCAAGTTTTCTTTCGGATCTTAACACTTCGATTTGTATAGAATGTGATGTTATTTGTTAGGGACTTGTGCGGAGTGTATAAAATTTGGTTATTGTATACACGTGGTTAGTACACAAAAAATGTATGAAGTGTATGTGGTTTATATCATTATTATACCAGTCATTTTTTCGGACTTGATAACACCTTGTGTACTAATCATACACTTTATTACTATTCTTTATTACTTTATTAAGTTTATTTGATGTCATTTTGGTAAGATTTGTATAACTTGGGAGGAATAGCCATAGCATCCTACCAATGCATATACATTATTTTACTTTGATAATGGGTAATTATTGACTAATAATCTTAGAGTAGCCACAACATCTTGGATAACAATGTCAATAATTGCATTTAGTGCTAGAGTTCAATTATTTGAATTAATGGCATCAAATTACATCTATATGGTGGAAATTGCTTGATTAACTCCCTTTAAAGTCATTAGGATAAGTGTGTACAAATGAATAGGGAGGAGTAGCCACAGCATCTGATCGGTTCATATTGTACATATTATTTCTTGTAATGAGTAACTATTGGTCAGTTATCCAAGAGTAGCCACAACATCTAGGATAACAATGCCAATACTTACATTAAATGACGGAGTTAATTGGACATTTTTTTTGGAATGAGAAAAATAAATTATTTTATTAGTTATTCTAATGCCCACAGGTACGGAAGTTCTAATGAATATTTGAAATTTATTTGTCTCATTTATTAAGAAAAATCATTTGTATATTACAATTCTTTAGCCACAGCAAGTCTTGTAATGATAGTACATTGATTTCTAAAAATATTAAATAAGTTAATAGTTTGGATTAGATTTTATGCTTGAGTTATTTGCTTATTGTGGTTGTCTTGTTATGAATTATTGCAGATAGTTCAGCTTTCATGTCTACTCAATTCAATGTCTTAAATTTTGTTTCGATTGTTGAATGCCATGTATGTCATGAATCTAATTTCATTGATGTTCCTATTAGTACTTGGTGGATTGATTCTGGTACTTCAATCCATATTTCCAACTCCATCCAAGGCTTTCTGAAAACAAGGATGCCACTAAAGAATGAGCAAAGTGTTTATATGGGAAATCGCTTGACTTCACATGTTGAAGCGATTGGGACGCAACGGCTCATTTTGGAAACTGGCCATGTACTTGATTTGGAAAATGTATTTTTTGTATCCAAGTTCTCTAGAAATTTAATTTCAATATCTAGACTTTGTAATCATGAATACAAATTTTCATTTGAAAGTACATCTTTCCAAATGTTTAAGAATGACAAGTTGATTGGTACAGGTGGCTTAGTGGGCTATTTATATAAATTACACTTAGATCCACATTTTGAAAATAATCTCTTTGTTTGCGATGTAGTTGGTAAAAAGAGAAAACGTAATATTGATCGGTCATCAATACTTTGACATAAAAGATTAGGTCACATCTCCATTAAAAGGATCAAGAAATTAGTAAATGATGGAGTAATTGATACTCTAGATTTTACTGATTCTAGTGTTTGTTTGGAATGTATCAAGGGAAAACATACCAACAAACATGCTAAAGGGTCAAGGAGAAGTACTAGTCTTTTAGAAATTATACATACTGACATATGTGGTCCATTTCCTATAGAATGTTTTAGTGGTCAAATATACTTCATCACCTTTATAGATGATTTCTCATGTTACATGTATCTTTATCTTTTATTTGAAAAATCAGAAGCTATAAATGCTTTTAAGGATTATCAAGTAAAAGTAGAGAGACAATTAGAAAAGAAAATTAAAATTGTGAGATTGGATAGAGGTGGTGAGTATTATGGTAGGTATGTTGGAGGAGAACAAAACTTGGACCATTTGCGCGATTTCTTAAGGATGAAGGCATTGAACATCAATTTTCAATGCATGGTGAGCTGGATCAAAATGGTGTCGTCGAAAGACGGAATCACACGTTAATGGATATGGTTTGAAGTATGATGAGTAGCTCCTCATTGCCTTTATCCGTTTAGAGTGAAGCTCTAAAGACAACCGTGTATATATTAAATAGAGTTTCATCCAAAGCAGTCCCATCTACTCCATTTGAGCTTTGGAAGGAATGGAAACCAAGATTGGAACACATACATATTTGGGGTTGTCAAGATGAGATTAGAATCTATAACCCACATGAGAAAAAATTGGATATAAAGACTACAAGTGAATACTTCATTAGTTATCCAGAAGGCTCTAAAGGTTATACATTATATTGTCCAAATAGGGAATCGAGTATTGTAGAATCAAAGAATGCTATATTTTGGAAAATAGCGAGAAAAGTGGGAGCAGGATGGTAATTAAAGACATCATACTTGATGAATTACCGGATCTTGTTATACCACTAGAAAGGGAGGAGCAAAATATACAACACGATATCCTAGATGAGACACAACATCAAGATATTATTATCCCTCAAGTCCAAGATATTCCTTTGGTTGAACCAATGGTGAATCCTCCACTACCTGAAAATCAAGTTGAAATAGCACCAACTGTTCAACACAGTGTTGTTACAACTAGATCTGGTCGGGTAGTAAAATCTACAATCTCATCAAATTTTATAATATATCTACAAGAATGTGACTACGACACGAGAATTTCAGAGGACCCAATATCATTCTCTCAAGCCATGAGTGGAATTAATTCTACTAAAGGGTATAATGCCATGAGGGAGGAGATGGATTCTATGAGTGCAAACCAAGTATGGGACTTGGTAGAGCTACCTAAAGGAGCGAAATCTATTGGTTGCAAATGGGTCTTTAAAACTAAGAAAGATTCATTATGTAACATTGAAAAATATAAAGCCAGACTTGTGGCTAAAGGTTTCACTCAAAAGGAGGGCATAGATTACCATGAGACTTTCGCTCCAGTATCACGAAAGGACTCATTACGAATAATCATGGTATTAGTAGCTCATTATGATTTAGAGTTACACTAAATGGATGTTAAAGCATCCTTTCTTAATGGAGACTTGGATGAAAATGTTTACATGCGACAACTTGAGGGTTTTATTTTAGATAATGACAAGCATTTGATTTGTAAATTAAGGAAGTCTATATATGGAATAAAACAAGCATCTCATCAATGGTACATTAAGTTCAACAATGCAATAACTTCATTTGGTTTTGTTGAGAACATTGTTGATGATTGCATATATCGTAAGAGGAGCGGGAGTAAATATGCTTTTCTAGTCCTTTATGTAGATGATATTTTACTTGCTTGTAATGACCTTGGGATGTTGCGAGATACAAAGATGTTCCTTTCTAATAATTTTAAAATGAAAGATATGGGCGATGCTAAATATGTCATTGGCATTGAAATTCATAGAGACAGATCTCATAGAGTACTTGGATTGTCTCAAAAAGCCTATATTGAAAAATTATTAGAGAGATTTGGAATGAAATATTGTTCTCCTACCCAAACACCTATGGTAAAAGGAGATAAAAATTTTTCATTCAAATGACCTCAAAATAATTTAGAAAAAGAACAGATGAAGGACATTCCATATACATCTATCATTGGGAGTCTAATGTATGCCCAAATATGCACTAGCCCAGATATATATTTTGCAGTTGGAATGTTGGGTAGACATCAAAGCAATCCAAGCATGGACCATTGGATAGAGGCAAAGAAGGTCTTGCGATATTTGCAAGGAACTAAGGATTTTATGCTAATCTACCGTCATTCAGCTTAGAAGTTATTGGCTACTCGGATTCGGATTATGCAGGAAGTATGGAGGATAGAAAATCTACCTCTGGATACGTTTTTCTGCTTGCTGGAGGTGCTATTTCATGGAGAAGTGTGAAACAATCACTTGTCATATCAAGTACCATGGAAGATGAATTCGTAGCATGTCATGAGGCTACTACGAAAGCACTTTGGTTAAAGAATTTCATTGCGGGTCTCAAGATAGTGTATTCAATCTCAAGACCATTGAAGATTCATTGTGATAATTCTGCAGCCATATTTTTTGCTAACAACAACAAGTATACGCATGCCGGAATGAGAATAGACATTAAATATCTTGTTGTTAAAGAGAAAGTTAGAGATCATTTAGTATTGATTGATCATATAGGTACTAAGTACATGATTGCGGATCCTATGAGAAAGGGTTTGCTGTCTAGTGTATTCATCAATCATGTAACTGAGATGGGCCTATCTACTACCTTGTAATAATATCAATACATCCATGTGTGTACACTTTAAGTTTTGGTATGATGATCTTTTCGTTGTTGTCTGTTATATTTTGAAAGCATGCATTTTATGAACAGACATAAAGAAAGGACCCGTGTTAGTATTTAAATATTAACACATGAAGTTTTGTTAAGGTAAGAAAACTATTGGTATTGTAATGCTTGGAAGGATATATCTGCTTGAAAGGTATCTGCCGCCAAGATTCAGATTAATAGAGCTTAAATTGACAAATGTAAAGCAAAAAATTTGCTACATGAGCCAAGTGGGAGAATGTAAGAAATTATATGCATACAACTACCATATATGGTAGTTTCCAACTTTATTTTTATTTCTTATTTTTGTGGCTCATGATTAATTGTGAAAGGATGCATCAATTTGGGAGGTTGCTTTTGGTGGTTACCTTAATGGATAGGTAACCATCATGTTTTATATATATGGGTTGGGGTCCCCTCTCCCTCAACTAATGAATGCAAGAGGATCCATTACTCAAGCATATTGAGCAATTGTTGAGAAGGAGAAGGAAATCCAAACTTCATTGCTTCACTTCCGCTGCGATGGATTCCGGTAACCTTTAAATATTATAGATCTATCAGGTTATTAGATCCATCATACATCTCTCACAAGCCTCTTCTTATTGGCCGAGTCGACGTCCGAGTTCGTAGTAAGAAATGTGATTCATCTCCACGCTCACGAGAGAGATATCTGCATATCCAACTTTGATTCGGGAGGCTTCTTAGTAGAGACTCATGCTTCAAAAGGTAACCTTGATCTATCTCTTCTATTCATTGTAAATATCAGAAATTATTTTGGAAACTATTTCCTTAGAATTTATAATATCTGAATATATAAATTGATGTGCTACATTTTCTAGTTCATACATAGACTTGCATTGATTTAGAAAAACATTTGCTAATATTCTGTATTTTCAGTGATGCATAGTGAATAGTTTTGTTTACTTCTTTCAATTGGTATCGGAGCCTTAATTTTTGAGTATTTATATTGCATCTCCGATAAACAATTGTCTAGATTATCTCGGTTATCAGGTATATTCTCTTACGATAATTTTAATTATTTGAATGATATTGTGACTTTTAAAGTTACTACTGACCTTCCTTATTTTAAACATATTTTTGAGATATATATGAGGTTTAGAAGGTCTGGATTCATACATAAAAGATGCACAAATTGTTGGTGACATCCGAGAGAAGATTCAGATACTAAAAATGATCGCAGACCCTGATTTCGACCAAAGACTGTAACAAGAATATATTGAAGTTTTAGCTACTATTTTTGGGCTATATAACATGATAAAATACTGATTAGTAAGTCATAAATAAACTCTACAATCAGTAAAGAATGTTTCATACGATTATGACTGTACGGCTTCGAGAAATTACATTTCTCCATAGGCAGAGTTAGAATTAGGGATTAAAACGGATTGGATATGCATTTTTCATATCCATATTCGCTTTATCTCTATCAAATACGAATACGAATACGGATATGATTCGGATATGCATTATAGAAACCATATCCTTAAAAATACGGATATGATTTCGAATCAGATATTTATCGAATCCGAATACGGATCGAATAAAGAGAGAATCTGAATACGCATCGACTAAGGAGCTAATGCAAATATAAATCGAATAAAGAGTGAAATTCAAATATGGATCCAATAAACATGGAATCCAAATACGGATCGAATAAAGACCACATACGAATACGAATTGAATCTTTATCAAAGTTCATAATGATTTTAAAAATGGCAATGAAATATAAATAAGTTGCATCATGATAAAAGGGAGTGTCGAGGTGACCTGCATTCTTGACCGGAAGCAAAAAAAGGGATAGCATTTCGTAAATTTTACTTGTGTTCATTCCCAAACAAAAAGAAATTTATTAATATCATTAATATACTGTATTATATAATGTATAATACTAATATAATAGCACATGGTCGTGACTTATATTATATTAACTAATATATAAAATAGTATTGAATGTTGTATTCGAATATCCATATCCAAATTCGGATATTCAAGCCATTATCATATTCATATCCGGAAAATTTTTACAATCCATATCAGTATTGGATCCGTATTCGATTAATATTCAGATACGGATATCCGTATACGGTAAATTTTTGAATACGGTAAGCGGATATTCGGATATATCCGTATCCGTTTTCATCCTTAGTTAGAATAAGACTCGACTCTTATTCACTGACTTGTTTCTCATATTTTAAGAATCAAAATTGATGGAAAATATATTTGGTATATTTATATTAGAAGTTGGACATAATATTTTAGAAATATTTGAGGTCACAATAAATTTTAAGTCTAAGTTGTATGATGTCTTTTGATTTGAAGTTCAATTGTCACAACTTGCAAATTCGAATACGAAATCATTGTTTATTTATTTTGGAAATATGTAATATTTTTATTTCATATATTATCAATTATTTATGCAATTGGAATCTTACAATGCAATCCAAATATTGTGAAATTAATTTAGTTGGTTTCACGAATTGTGTAGATTGTTGCACTAGACATCTTTCACAACAAAATTGTAATGATTCGAAGAATTATCTCGATTGTTGCACTAGACCTTTTGAAATTTTAAAGACTTTTTTTAATTCAAAAAGTATTGACATTTTTTCACTAGATATTTTGGTAAATTAAATTGAGTTTTAAATTCCTAAAATGTCTAAAAGTTACTATACATTAGCATACACGGTCGAAAAATCGATAGAATCTCCTTAGTGCAATATGTACCGATTGTGATGTCTTGAATTGATTCGATGAAGGTGTTTAAGCCATGGATGAGCTAATGGGTTACTTAATTGACATCTTGTGTCACACTTGCAGTGGAAGCGCTCCATATTGGCATGATTTGTCTAACCTAGCTAGAGATACATTTCAAGGAAAGGTAACATGAAGAGTCATGGTGTACTTTAACTAATAAAATTAGACCATTAAATTGTACTAGATGAGGGTGTAATATTATATGGTAACATCAAGTGCATAAAAAGTATCAATCTCTAGTTGGGACCGCTTAAGTGTTATTATTCTAATTGAATTAAAACTAAGACAATGAGCATGTATCCCAACACTATCCTTTAGAGTAATCATGAGAATATGATTCAAAATGATTAATTATTAATTTAAACATGATATGGAATAAGTCATATTATGACATCCTTGATCTCCTATCATTGCTGAGAACTCCATCGCAATGGGTTGTATTTTTGGAGACGCTCATGCGTAGTCATGACTCTGAAATACAAATAGCAATGTAATCGGATTCTTCGTTTATCGAAAGAGATGGTCGTATGCATAGTGAGCCCAATATTGTTCTCCATATTTTTGAGGTGACATTGGATTGCACATAGTTAAATTGATGTTCGCTCATTGATACTTGGTTTAATTGACAACATGAAAACTCCATATATGGGTGTGTGGGTATTTAAGAATGAACTGAGAATACAAGTTGGACTTGGAAGGTGGAAAGGGTTCCCGCTACTTTCATCTTAGTTGCACTTTCTCATATTATTAGGTTGCAATAAAAATGGAAAGGAGACTCGGATCTCGTAGTGAGGCCTTTGGTTATCTCGCCTCATTCTTTGAAAGCCTATAAGGGAAAGCATTTCAAAGTACAAAAATTACGAGAACTCTTTATTTAAAAATATTAATTTTTTTATTTCCTTAATCAAATTTTATAGTGTATTCTATTTTTCTTTAATTTCAAATGAAATCTCTCAATCCACTTAACAATATTCCTAAGATCAATCAGTTGACTAGTCTAGATTATTTGGATTGGATCTATAATATGGAACTCATACTTGATATAGAATACGAGAACCATCACATAAAGGATGCCGGTGAGTTCAACAAGAAGTGGGATGAGGATCATTTGATTGCTCGTTGCTACATTCTTGGATCGTTATCTAATGTGCTTTAGAAGCACCTTATAGAAATTGAATCTGCTCATGACCTCCTCCTAAATCTGAAGGAGATGTATCGAGATGTGAATCACACTCTTTCTACATTAGGATCCATTGTGGATATTATGAAGAAAGTATTACCTCTAGCAGTACAATGGTTTGACAAGTTAAAGGGAAGCACGAGAGGAAGTGTGGATCTCGGAAGGGTTTGATCCAAGAGAAGAAGAAAGGTAAAACTGTTTGCCAGTCTTCGAATGCTTTCCATAGAGACGGATGTCTACCGTTAGTGCTATAAGACATGATTCTATAAGAGTAACCATCCAGAATACTTAAAGTCCTTAGAGAAGGACGAGTGTATAACTCTAACAAATAATAAAGCTACATTCAATCATTGAAACCAAATCGTATAATGAGAAGGAAGTTGGATTATTGATTGTGATGCTTCTATACTTGTATGCAATAGTTGCAAATGTTTCCAGACACCAGAAATTTTGATGGATGGGAGATAGTCATCTAGATGGGATCTGATACAATTGCTGCAGTGATTGCCATTGGAACTTGTAGACTATCATTATCCGGTGACAGAGTCCTATATATTAAAGATTGTCTCTATATATTGGATGATATAAGGAACTTGCTATCCATATCTAAGCTAGTTAGATATGGGTATATTTCATTTTCTGTAATAAACAGATCATAAATCATTATGGTAGTTTTATAAGCAGATGATTCTCTAACACCAAGTAGATTGTATGAATTAAACATGCATGAATGTGTCATGAATGTTAATACCACTGTTAATAATAAAACTACTAAACGATCAAGAGAGGATGGAGATCATTTAACCATGATTTGGCATCAAAGACTTGAACATCTGTCTAATGATAGATGCTGAAATAACGCTTAAAACGAGGCACCATGGTCTGGTCTTATGGTTCCTCACAATCCATGTTGATGATCCAAGCAGCGAATCTCATGATCTCAACACACGAGATTCGACATCTTCTTCATGAGAGAGACGCACTGAAGGAGACGGAGATCCATGAGCAAACAATCCAGCAACATAACCACGGTCCTTCCGCTCCTGAGTGACATGTGGTTAGCCTCGTCACACGAAAGAATCTCATGTTCAGATTTAGGAGATGCTGAATAGTATACCTGACCAAAGTGCTGCTGAGAACTAGAACGGTTGAGGCTATTGGGGTTAGCCTGAACTTGGGCTGGGATCGAGGTAGAGGGTGCAGTCTGCTCGTCTCGCCATCTGGACAGGCGGTTGACATCCACCCGTAAGTCCTGAACCTCGTTCCTGTAGGAACGTAGCTCGTCGAGTATCTGCTGCTGAATATCCACGGGACTAGACGATGAAGGAAGTGGATAAGACTGGGAAGAAGAACGGGAAGACTGGCCCTGCTGGCCAGTGTACTGCCTCTGCTGCTGCTGCTGGGGTTGCGGGCCCTGCTGGCCCGTCTGGTAATGGCCCTGTCGGCCATACTGCTGGTACTGCTGCCTCTACTGCTGGGGTGGATGGAATCCAGGGCTCTGCTGTGAAGGAGGTGGTGCGGAGGTGAATGCGGTGTTGTGAAAGGTCGGGGGACGCTGATAGGTCTGTCGGTCTCCCGTACTTCCCTGCCTGGCAGGGTCCTGAGTATACCATATCCCATTCACCTCCCAAACTGGTGGAGGCTCCTCCTGGACTGTCTCTGCTACTGGAGGTGGCTGCTGGAAAGAGTGGGTGTAGGATTGGTCCTGCTCCCACGGCTGGGGTTGCCCTGACACCAACTGCTCCTGAACATGGTGAACTCGGTATACGGGAGCAGAGGGTGCAGTCACGGCGGGTATCCTTATCTTAGATACCTTCTCAGTCAACTCCTCCATCTGTTTTGGAAGTTTGGAGACGCTCCGGTCTAACTCATCAATCCTCCTGTCGATCTTCTCCACTACAGTAAGCTTGTCAGCAAGAAGTCCCATGCTAGGGATCACGTCCTGAGAGAGATCGACTACAGCTGGTTTCCCCCCTCCAAGTGAGAGTGAACTGGGGGAAGGTGTATAGGCCCTGCTGGCCATCTGTGAGCGGCTAGTTTCAGCCATCTGCTCGAATACCCTCCAGACGGTATCCGCTCCTCGTGATGTATAGCTGCCTCCACAGGCAGCGCTCACTAAACCCTGCATCTCAGGGTTGAGACCAGTGAAAAATGATTGGACCAAGATATTGTTATCTAATCCATGACAAGGACACTTTTGCAGGATGTCCTTGAATCTTTCCCAAGCATCACAAAAGGCTTCATTGGGTAACTGGGAAAAACTTGTAATGCGCGTCCTCATCATGTTAGTTCTACTCAAAGGGTAGAACTTCTTCAAAAACAGGTCCTTGAACTGGGCATATGTGGTGACGATGATTCCAAGATTCTTCACCCAGTAATCGGCTTTTCCACCCAAGGCAAATGGAAGGGCTTTGAGCCTAATATAATCCTGGCTAACATTATTATGTTTGAGGTTAGCGCAGATGAGCTCAAAGTCCCTTAGGAATGCATATGGTTCCTCAGAAGCATTCCCATCGAAGTGTGGCAACAGGTTCAGAAAATGCGGCTTTAATTCAAAATCAACCTCGGGTTCGGCCGAACTCAAGTAGTTATGAATCTGATATTGTCCGGGGTTGTATGCCGCATCCATTGGTAGTTGGACCCCAACATTTAACTGTCCCAACTGAGCTCTCAATAATGCTTGTTGCTGCTCAGATGCAGCCAATCGGGCTAGTATACTTCTCATCGGGTCTTCATGGTTCTCTTCTTCCTCTTCTTTCTTCTTTGGAGGCATTTTACTCGTGTCTTCTATATGGCCTGAATCAGCAATGTGTTCTTTATTAGAAGAGGATTTATGAATCACGATATTCTCACCAAGGCGATGGTCTTCCTCGGTGAGGTGGGAAGAGAGAAATGGAATGGTTTGAGGGTAACCATCCCGAGAGTGAGTGATCCTGGGCTCAAGAGGGTCATGAGTCCAGGTTGGTCCAAGTTGCGCTTGGACCTTTGAAGACGTACTTTTTGAAGGGTTCAACGAGAGATTCGCAAAGTCCGAATAAATATCCCCCCAATCAGTCATCTTCGATGTCAAAAGAACCGATTAGATCACGATAATCAATGAGGCACTAGTTCTACGGTGCACGTAAATGTGCAGAGTGAACTCACACAATACAAACGCAATTCAAACCCCCAATTTCACCAACTCAACACATGATGGCCGTAAGAGTTCGGCCGATTTATCTGGTCAATTTTAGTTGGCGATAATACAATCTAGGAAAGATTAACGAGCTGTTAGGTGCCCGTATTTTCCTACAGACTGACCCGGTTCTTACGACTAGTTTGACCTACTTTCAGCCAGTATAGGAGTAAGTACGGACCGTAAAAATACGGCTACCCGTTCCTTGAGGACTAAGGCGTCCTCTAAACCTCCCACTCTGCTAAGGAAGTCCGGACCGTTTACCGGCTACCCGTAAATCCTCACTGAAAAGTAGCTAATCGCCTAAAATGAAAGAACCAGTAGTAAGTAAGAAATCCAGACTTGGCTCTATCCTAGGGTCGTCTCTCTCTCACTTGCAGTTAAAACAAACAATGAGGGCTATATGCACCCGAGAACAAGGGTTCTTTTTATTCCAATTAATTAGATCGACCTGCTCAATTCAGTCCCAATTTTAGAGTTAGGTTATCACTTGAAATTTATGTGAACACACAAGCACGTCTACCGTTCAGTCCCAATTTCCTTTTGACCTTAAGTTGTAAAACAAGAGGGGAATCGGAAATCAGAATGCAAACGAGAAACTATGATGCATGCTCAGAAGAAGGTATACTTACAGTGAATCCCAGCACTCTTCATGCGTTATGCAAAACTGAATTTGTAAATATTACACTAAATGCATGCAGATCGAGGAAACCACACCTAAACAATATACTATTAGCGGGGAAGAATTGATTGGATTTGAGCTAAGTAGTACGTGTCTATGTGCGTCTCATTATGAATCTTATAAGATATGTGAATCTTCTAAGATAAGTGTGGCCTAAATTATGATGGGCACAAACAAGTTTGAATCTAAACTACCGTGTGCCTAATCCTTAATTTCGCCACTCAAGTCAAGCCCCACCCTCGCCGGAGAGTGAAACAGGCTCGACACACCACAAATAATGTCTAAGTCTTTTTACATGCGCGAGCTCTCAAACAAGAGCCGCTAGAAATGAGCAACTACCTAAATAATTACAATAATTTACAAAATTCTCTCAAAAATAAATTGCTTTATCCTCGCACTTCAGCAGTCGGCGCTCCTCGCGTTCGTCGACCTCCGATGCACTCCAAGTCCACCGGGCCCTCGCAAGGAAACAAAGATTTATATTAGAGAGATAAACAACAAGATATATACAAAAATATGAAGAGAAATAATTGCAAAAAAAAATGGAATAAATACAAGTGGCTCGGGGGTCAGACTACCCGAGTAAATGGAAAACTAAATCCAAATTTTTAAATTAGTCCCTAAGCCGTTTGCCTCCCCGGCAACGGCGCCATCTGACGAGTCGCTAAATACGATAAATAATTTGGTCAAGTTGTAGCACGTGTACTTAGCGATTCGGTCAGAACCGAGAGAAGATCTCCGTGAAGAGTGTCTCGGCTTTAATTTATATCCCGGGCAAGTCCGGGGTCGAACTCAGGGAGGCAAAGGAACAACTTGGGTTTAATTTGAAAATGAAGATTTTAGATTTCCAAGTGGTTTTTTTTTTATATTTTTTTTTACGCAAAAAAACAAAGCAAATGCAAAATGCGGTTGAATTACAACACTAAGAAAACATACAACAAGGCCAAATTAATTTTAATGGAAAAGAAGTCCAAATTAGCCAATTCGTATTTTTCCTAGAGTCCTAATCCAGTGATGAACACAAAACACATTTTTTTTTATAATTTTCGGGGTTAATATGCAATAAATAAAAATGCACACTTTTTATGGGTTTTTTCGCAATTTTTCACACAAGCAGCAAGAAAAAATTATGAAAAAAGTACTGGAAGTAAAATGATGCAAGAAAGCTACAGTAATTTTTTTAGAATTTTTTGACAAGTTATGAATTTTTTATGATTTTTTTAGTGAAAACAGAGTGATAGTGAGTAATTAATTCCTATTAAATCCACGTTATCAAATTAATCAGAGTGTGAATTATCTCAAGTAGATATTTAGATTAGCAATCCAAGAGACTTGAAATTTCGTGAAAAGGATGTATGTGGATTTAATTAAAAATCAAATACTAACAACACTCTACAATTTATTTCGGGCACAAGACATCTCCATTTTGGTTGAAATTTGGACAGTAAATTAAACACATTTCAAGGCATCATCCTTAATTTTTATGGATTTTTTTGGAAACCGTGTGTGAGATATAATTTTAAGAGCACTGAATGGGTAAAATTTGCTAAATTTCAGTTGAACATTTTTTATTAATTATCCAAAGACCACAAAAATACAAATAAATACCCACAATGTAGAGAATTAGTTGATCAACATCAAACCATTTTTCATTGAATAAAATGATGCATAAACGAGGTCCAAATTGAAGTGCGAACACAGGGGTGTCTTTGCAAATACAGAAAACGAAATTTACAACAAAAGTTATGTACAGGGACTACTTCGTAATTACAGAAACTATACATAAAATTTACATAATTTTTCCAATAAAAAAATGAAATAACTTTACCTCTTCTTCTTCGTTCTTGCAGGTGGGGAGAACCCAACGGCAGGGAGGTCGGCGGCGGCGGCGGGGCCTCTGGGGGGGGGGGGGGCGCGAGCGGGTGCCGGGGGGGGCGGCGGCCGAGCTGCTCCTCCTGCGTTTTTTTTCTTTTTTTTTCTTTTTTTTTACTTTTTCTTTTTTTTGCTGTAATAGATAAAAAAACTTTTTTTTTGTTTTAGATTTTTTTTAATTTTTTAAGTTTTCGTTAAACAGGAAACAAATGGAAATGACAATGAAGGGGGGAAAATGTGATGATGGATTTGATAAATATAAACAAATGATGGAAGGTGGGTGATAATGAAAGAACCTATTTTTTTTTGTTTTAAGTTCTTTTATATATTTTTTTTAATTTTGTTAAAACAGGGAATGAATATGATGGGAGAAAAAATATGATGATAGTGATGTGATAAAGTAGAACAAGTGGAAATGTAATGAGGGCGATATGATATGTTAAAAAAAATGCAAAAAATAACAAGATGATCCAAGTTAAACGAAATATACCTAAGGTGGAAACGGTCGCCTATGGAGTGCTCTCGTGAGAGCACGGTCTTCGCTCGAATCGCCGGCGCACGATGAGCTTGAGCAGCGCGCGGTTGCGGCTGCGATGTTGGCCAGAAAACCAACGGATCACACCGGAGAGAGGGCCGTCGTCGCTCGACCGCGGTTGCGTCGCTGTCACCGATTCAACTCAGGGAACTAGGCTCTCCTCACATAAAGATGGATCAAGGGCAAATTGAGGAGGATGGAATGTATATATAGATGATGAAATGAGAAGTTATTATGTGGGTGGAGTTGAATGGGAAGTTGGATTATTAATGGAGTTGAATGGGAGGTTTAAGAAATGGTGGAGTTGAATGGGAAGTTGGTGGTGGAAGAGAGTTGAATGGTGGTTATTGTAGAGAATGTAAAATAATTAAATAAATAAAATGAAATAAAGTAGGCTACTTTAATTACAACAAAATAAAGAAGGAAAAATAATGGTGAATTTACAAGTGAATACAAAACACCATGTACACATTTTTTTACTTTTCTAATATGTAATTTTTTTGGTCTTTTTAATAAGAGATATTTACAACGAAAAAAATACAATAAAATAGCATAATTAAAATACAACAGAAGTATGATTTTTTTGTATTTTTAATAATTAAGAAAGATATAATAAAAAGAAGAAGAAAGTATGAATATATACATAATGTACAATGTACATCTAGGTCCCAAAACCCAACTTTTGCAAATGAGCTCCGATTTTAATGAAACCACTTCCGTTGGATAGATAATTTTCTAACTTGAACTTTAAAAGTGAGTTTGGTGAATTTGAAGTTCATACGGAGCGGGAATTTAGCTTGGAAGTTGGTCTTTACGGCTTTTTCCCATTGGGATCTAGGAGCATTTATTTAAGGTAAAATTTGTTTTATATTTTTGTATTTTTATATACATTTTTATAAACAAGTTAGAGAAAGAATTAGCCAAAAAGGAGTTGAAATGAAATTATTAAAAATACATGAAGTTTTGGGCTATTTACAAGTATAAAACTCCTTTGATTTTGCGGCTTTTTTATTGTTAATTTATTTTGTACAATCTTATATACAATAATTAGTGAGTTTTATTTACAAGAGCCATTTTGTTAATTTATTGATTTTATGGATATTTTTCTGGGATTTTACTCGGGGATTTTGCTAAGATCAAGATATTGAGATGATGAATCGTGGATTCATCAGTGAACGACCGTATGAGAGAGAGAGGCATGTAGAGAATGAGAGAGAGAGAGAGAAGTTGTTGTTCACAACTTGTGTGTTGTAACCAAGAAGAGAAAGCGGTGTCTCTCCTTTTATAATATTTTGGGATCTATGGATCTCAATCCATGGACAACACAAATCTAATGGCTCACATTGATTTGTGTTTCTTTTAATGGCCATGATTTTGTTGCAAATTTACAACACCAATTAATTTAAATTAAATTAAATATATCAATATATTCCAATTTAATTCAAATCAATCTCCATTGGAGAAATGGGAAGGAGGGTAGCCTCCTTTCATAAAGAGGGCAGGGGGGGGGGTGTTGGACGACGACCACATTCCTTATAGGAATTGTGGTTGTCCACTCTCCTTAAGAGGAAGGTGGCTTTCTCCACCAATTCCATGAGATCTCATTATCCCATGAATTTCTCCAATATATACAAAAATTTTTGTTGCAAATTATTTCACAAAAATAAATCCAATTTACTTTGTGAACATTGCAATCATGCCATTAGAAGTTTGTGAATCACATTCACAACCCAAAATAAAATGTAAATTACACTTTCAATTAATTGTCCAATGTGAATCCAATTCATATAACATTTAATTAACAAATGTAAATTATAAATGGCTCTCTATTATATAATTTAAATCACATTTACAATGTATATGATTAATATGGATAGTGCTATCCATATTATTCTTATCCATGATAATTAAATCACATTTAATCATCTTGGATCTCTATTCTTATTTGCCTAAATAATCTGAATCTCATTCACATTATTCACATCTTTTATGATTAAATCACATTTAATTATCTTAGATTGCTCTCCTTATAGTATGAATCAAATTTATATTATTCATGATAATTACATCACATTTAGTTATCAATTTTCTCAATGCTTAGATACATATATCAACAATGAAATTATCCATGAACTCATTCAAGGACAATGCGCTTTTTCCGTGAATACTTGGAGATAAGGACATGGCGATTGTATTGTTACACGCATAGTGACTTGGATATTGAGATCACATCTCAAACTCGGATCTTGCGGACCTCCCATAGATGCTTGACTAAATCAAGGATGTAGATCTAATATTCTCATTGCATCTGAATCACATTCAGATCAATGCCCAACATTTGGACCAAGATCAAATTACTTCTCTACTAAGAGGAGTCACTAAAACCCAGACCCGTTTCATCACTCCCTAGGAATGGAAGCGTCATGGTTATACACTCGTTTATGATCACATCACTCTTAGATATTCCCAATACATGTACGTCCTGTATATTGGAAGACCCATAATAAACCCGAAGTATAAGATCAACTTTACACTGTCTACTTCACGATTTTATCATTAAGTTCCTCATTCGATCATTGGGAGTCCGTATCGATCATATACTTTCCAAAAAGCATATATCATACCCAGGTCTTGATAAAGTATATATCAAACCTACAAATTCAGTCAAGCTTCCAAAGATAAACGATCGTGCACGGAATTTGTTCTTCCTAATATCTCGTGAGTGAGCTCATGTCTTCCGATTTAGTAAATGAACCTGTATGATCCAGTTGAGAGATCATATTACTCATATGCCCTTGTATGCACACCATCTCGCCGATGTGACGGTGTATAGACCTTGATTAGGTCATCAACTTATTGGTCTGCCAAATGTACGTACTCCGACATATAGTAACAGATTTGTCTCCGTCAGGGGATGCGTGTCTATATCGTGACAGCATACGACATAGGACTTTGGTTATCTTGATCTCCTTATGTCAACTCTTTGACCTAACTAATCTGACACCTCCGGATCTCTATTCTTATGTAGAGGACTTGCATCAAGAGGTCGGTCAGATATCAGCCTTCAGAGAAAGGATTGCAATCTCCTTCTCAGGTTGGAGATCCTCAATAATCATTTGACAGTGCTTGATGAGTCCTCAATTAACTCTTTAAATGTTCATCCAAGCACTAGATCTATGATTCAATAATTGAATCAACAGTTGTATGATCATTAAGATAGCCATGGTACATAACCCTAATTATACTAAGGGACCTATTACACAAATTAATTATTCTTCATTTCAGATCAGGGAATGAATTTGCAATAACAATTATTGCATAATGGTTCGCCGTGGGCTCGCATGTCCAACAATCTCCCACTAGTCCAAAGAGCCATTAATGGGATAATCATTTAAACCCACACTCATGTGATAGTCATAAGCTATTTAGAAAAATAGCTAGGTAAACTGATCAATCACTCTATTCCTAAGAGATTATGCCAAGTCCTTTTACGACACTTGCATATCCCCCAGTAATAGTGCTCACATTCAATGCGAATGTTGCATCTTATGCAATCAGTACTCAATTTTGTCAGTTATAGTATCCTTGACACTACATCCCAATAAATATTATAATCAGTATGTCCATAATCCTTATTACAATAATCTTATTCATGGAGATCTCTATCTCCTAAGGTATCTGCAGTTAAGACCTTTTAGATCACTATTTATAAAGTCTTAAGCTCTTGAATATAAGACTTAGAGATCATTATCTCTAAAGTCTTGTCATCTTTGAAGATTTCGTTAATACTTCAACTGAGTATTTTATCACCATAGTAGGATTAATAACAGTTTACTACTCCCACTGCATAGACGACATGTGGCTTTTGTACACATTTGGCATACTCTCGACTTCTCATAACTGATGCACAAGGGCAAGCAGTTTTAGCATTCACTTCCTCAACTCTTTAAGGTGTTATCCCTTCAGACATGTCAGTACCATATATTAAGGGAAGGAAGGTTTTCTTGGAATTTTCCAGAAAAGGGAAATGTTCAAGACGTACCACTAACGTGACGATCCCAATATCCTCTTCTCTTTGCTTCTGAACACCTTCAGAACTAAGATCCAAGAGGTGTCCTTGAGATCATATCTCAAGGTATGGGATAGCCAGACTATAAAACACTCATTATCATCTTTATATCATTCAAAGAATATTATCTACATTTAGCACCATGAACACAATGAAACTCCCATCAATCTTCACATGGCTCATCAAGATTCTATATGAAATCATAACATTTATAATTTCATCAAATCCAGTTTTCCAACTACAAGAAGCTTATTTGAGTCCATAGATGGAATTCCTTAGCTTGCACACCTTTATTTCCTCAACCATGAAGCCGTGGGGCTACTTCATGTGAATATCCTCAGAGAGGTATTCGTAGTAGAATGCAATATTGACTTTTATCTTGAAGATGACAAAAGTCAAGTTGTGTTGCTATAGTTAGCAATATCGCGATGGTTTTAAGCATGGTCACTGAAGAGCAAGTCTCATCGGTGTGTAGCTCATGGCTACGAACTGTGCTTTAAAGGTCTCTGCCTTCTCATCAAGTTCCCTCTTTCTCTTGAAGATCCATTTACACCTTAATGGGTTTTACCCTTATAGGTGGATCCTCAAAGGGTCCATATACAACATTTGTATATGAAGTCTACTTTAGACTTTATTGCTAACATCCATCTTTCCATGCTATGATCTTCACAATCTTCATCATATGAAGTTAGATCATGTCAGATTTAACTAACACATGGAATCCATCCTAAAACGCATTTGAATAGGTATTAGTGTTTCATCTTTAATTGTCCTTTTAGTTTTCGATTTCAGGAGCCTCATTATCTTCTCAAGATTAAATGAGTTCCTTCACTTCATTTTCATCTTGATTCTCAAGAGTCTGATTCTCTAAGAATCACATTATTAGAGATGAGATCTTCTATGAATCTCAAGGTCATAAAGTAGGTATCTAATACCATCCTTTATTTTCCTAATGAAGTAGCACTCTCAGGTGCTAAATTATAGCTTACTTGCTTGGAACCTTATTGAGGATATATATTGTAGTCTGTACTACATATATACCTTGGAAACTAAGAGGTAATTATGTTAAGATTCATCATTGATCAAATCATGTCATACATGATACAATTGTATCTCCCTACAACTCTCTTGAGTTTAGGTGCATTAGGAGGATTGAGATAGGAATGACATTCATATCTCCATAAGGTATTCCTTTGAATTCATCTAATAGGTACAAACTACCTAGGTTAGATCAAATTCATTTCATCTTCCTTCAAACTTTGGTTCTAAACCAAAATAGTGTAATCTTTGAACATTTCAAAGGTTTCTAGGCTAAAGGGAAGAAATCTCATATCATAGATAATCATCAATAGATATCACATATCATTAATGTTTATTGTGATAGATGATCTACATACATCAATATGTATGAGATCTTGAATACCTTGACATCTTACACCATTCCCAGAGAAGGGTACTTTGGACATTTTATACTTTGAATACAACATTTATAAGTATGTAAGATTTGAAATTTCAGACATTCTAAAGTTTCATCTCTCATTAGTCTATTGATCACATCAACAGACATATGTCCAAGGCTTGATGCTAGATCATTTGACGAATGGTCTTCATCCTCTTATCGATATTGTTAAGGTTAAATTTTCAATATTAGAAATGTTAATGAACCATTTGTTAATATTCTAATTTAGTAGAGCCCTCTAGATGTCAGAGAATTATCTAAAATATATCCATCATAACTCTTTATGACAGATCTATTCCAGAATTCATGTTTATTCCCAATACTTAGAAATAAACAATGAGTGTATTCTAATATCTAGGTTATAGAGACATTCTCTAAGACTAAGGGCTCTCCCACTGAAATCATGAAGTTCATCTATCAAATGGAGATTATTGCAACAATTACATCAATTCCCATGTAGATGATTATTAAACCTTAAGATCAAAATTTCCAATCTTCTAATACGTATGCAACCAGTTGAAAGTGTTAATAGAAGAATGATATACAATTATTATACATTGATCTTATCAAATAAGAAAGTCAATTTCAATGATCAAATGTAGACGTTGATTATCCCGATACACTATCTAAGTCCTTCTCTAAGGATCCTAGATAGACTTAATAGTTATGCTATCAATACATCGGCTTGTTGTAGTATTGGCATTCATCCAACTCTTTGGATGTCATATGGAAGTCACAGAAGTACAATCTACTCTTTGACTTTCCTCAATTTAATGAAGGCAAGTTTAATACTCAACCTTGATCCATGTACATTCTTCTCTTTTTCTTTTTCTTTCTTCTTTTTCACTTCTTTTTCAAATAAGTGTTTGCTAAGGGACTAGCAAAGTTAAGTATAGGGGGGTGATGAATACTCATTCATCACTCTTTATTCTTATATTTTAGCTACAAAAACCTTTGCAAATGCATGTATATATTTGTAAATATAAATAATTACCAAAAGCATGCATGGTGTAAAAAGTAATAATTAGCATGTTTTTGTGCAAAAATAAAAGAATAAAGATTAAAAAGAAAAAGAGGAAATATTTAGAATAAATATTGAGCAACCTAACTCAAGGGAGGGCTCAGCATGGGCCTGACCGCATACAAGCCAAAGTAGAGGGAGATAGGGGCTCATATGTGTAAATATATTTGTAAATATAATAAAAATACTTTCCTCCAAAAATAGAATAAAATGGGCTTGTAAATACTTGTATATATTTATAAATATAAAAATCAAAATAAAAATAGAAAAATAAAAAGAAAACAAAAACCTTCACCTTGTGCATATTCATCATGTACATACACTCACCTATATTTATTTAACCTTATAAATAAATTAAATTAATTTCCAAACATTTTGTAAATACTCTATCCTTTATGTTGTAAAAAAATAAAATAAAAATCATTAAAACAAAAACAAAATAAAAAGAACAAAATTAAAAATTAAAAATCACATTGTAAATATACCTTGTAGATACATGTACATATATATTTATTTAACCCTTGTATATAAATAATAAATAAAATAAAAATATATTTTTATTCCTAATTTTATGAAATAAATAAATAAAATATAAAATAGAATAAAACTGTATAAAAAGAACTAATTAAAAATCAAAATTTAAAATCCTATATTGTATATATACCTATGTATAGTACTATATTGTAAGTACCCTATTTTTATTTTGAAAAATTAATTAAAAATCACTAGAAAATAGAAAATATTAAAACAAAATTTCATGTTTTGAGTTTTAATTAAATCGGCCATTTGCTATATTTAATTTAATTTCTAAATCTTTTCCAGGTGGCAGCCTCCCATTGGTCCAGGGGGGTTGTTGACCGCCCGGTCAACTCCCCCCCAGGACCACCTCTCACGGGTATTAGGCGGGCGACCCAATTTCTCCCGATTATTGCGCCTAAACCCGAATACCTCACACTTAAACCCCGGGTCCGTGTCACTCACCTCACATCCGACACCTTTGGCGGCACACCCACCTCGGGATCCGCGCTCCACATTGCCCTATGATGAATACCCATTCATCACTCTTTATTCTTATATTTTAGCTACAAAAACCTTTGCAAATGCATGTAGATATGTGTAAATAGGAATAATTACCAAAAGCATGCATTGTGTAAAAACCTATAATTAGCATGTTTTTGTGCAAAAATAAAAGAATAAAGATTAAAAAGAAAAAGAGGGAAATATTTAGAATAAATATTGAGCAACCTAACCCAAGGGAGGGCTCAGCATGGGCCTGACCGCATAAAAGCCAAAGTAGAGGGAGATAGGGGCTCTTGTGTATATATTTATGTGAATAAATAAAAATATTTTTCCTCACCAAAAATTTGCTTGTAAATACTTGTATATATTTATAAAAATATAAAAACAAAATAAAAAGTTAAAAATCCAAAAAGATCAAAAATACCTCCTTTCATCATGTACATAAACCACACCTATCTATTTATTTAGCTTTGCAAATAAATAAAAAGTAATTTTTGTAAATAGTCTATGTTATATATTGTAAATAAATAAAATAAGAACAATTAAAAATCAAAACAAAATAAAAATATAAAAATCAAAAATACAAAAATACATTGTACATATACCATATATATAGATGTACATAGCTATTTATTTTACCTAAGTATATAAATAATAAAAATAAAATAAAAATACCTTTTTATTCCGTATTTTATTCTATAAATAAATAAAATATAAAATGGGAATAAAATTGTATAAAAATAATATATAAAAATCAAAAATCAAAACCCTATATATATTGTATATACCTATATCTAGTACATATTATGTATATAGCCTATTTTTATTTCCAAAAATTAATTAAAAATCACCAAAAAATAGAAAAAAATAAAATAAAAATAATTCATGTTTTAAGTTTTTGCAAAATCAGCCATTTGCTACCTTATTTTTGAGCTTCAAAGTTTTGCCACGTGGCCTGATCTCATTGGGTCCTGGGGATGTTGACCGCCCGGTCAACTAGCCCCCCCAGGACCACTTCTCACGGGTTCGAGCTTCGGACCCAACTTCTCGGATTTTTCCCCGCTCAACCCGATTGCCTATCACCCAAACCCCGGCTCCGTTTTGAACTTCCCACATCCGACACCCTCGCCGGGCATCAACCTTGGGATCCGCGCGCCACCACGACCCTACCCGAGCCTTCCTTCTCGGATCCCTCCAGCATACATAAGCGAGCTCCGCCATCCATTTTCAGCATCTTTGGCCATTTGCTTCGTTCTCCAGTGAGCTCCTGAGAGAGAGAGAGAGAGGTGACAGCTCGCATCCCCGACCTGTTGCAGCGAGGAGAGCCGGCGAATCCATCGATCCGGCGACGTAGCCGCCGTAGCTCCGCCACCTGAGCGAGCTTCGAGCCTCGGGCTGAGACGACCCTCGAGGCGACGACCAGGAGCACCCCCTGCTCTTCCCCAGTCTCATCGATCATCCAGGTAGCCCCTTAGCTTAGCTATTTCGTTCGATTTCAGCTTTCCCCCAAATCGCTTCGTCATCGTATTTCTTCGATTCACCCCGGTTCCGACCACCATCCGACCATCGCACCCGACCTTCACGTTCGCCTTCCTCCGCCGCACGTTCTCCACCCACTCACGCAACCCAGCTCGCACAGGAGCGGGGAACCGGGCTCCTCCGTCTTCCACCTTCGTCGGAGCCCGCCGCCCCGACGCACCGGCCACTTTCACATCGCCTAACCGGGTCGAGGCAATTTGCCCTCGACCTGCGAGTCTTTTGGTGCACTTTGCAGGTCAGAACGAGGGCCATCTGAGGCTCTCCGTCATTCAGCCAGAAGACCAGCTCCGTCGACCTCGCCTGAGCTCCTCCGAGCTTGGGCCGATCATCGGAGCATCGCAGCGGACGCAGGAGCACTCCAACATTCTTCTCCGACCTCCAGAGTGCTCCAAGGAGGAGCGCAGCACACGTACGAGCCCGGCGAAGCTCGCCGGAGCCTTGTTCTTCCAGCATCTTCCAGTGCCGTCGATCTCCACCCCTCGCTCCAGTTCTAATCTGGGCCGTCCATCCCTGGAGCAGCCGGCACCGTCAGATCTGAGGAGACGTCATCTGGAGCGCCCACCAGTCCCAGCCTTCCGATCAGCCACGTGGAGCGCATCCAACGACCCCGCTTAATAAAGGGTAATTTACCCTTAGGCCCTTATCTTTGTTTTATTTCGTTTGAGTCCTGTAAATATTAAAGTCAGTTATTTAGTTTTAGGTTTAATTGCATAGAGGACCCTGAGCTTTAGATATTTGCATTTATACCCCTGCCTGTTGTGAGCCACGTGCGTCGTCACGTGTTATTTTGGTGTATTTGCAGTCTATGCCCTTGTAGTTCTGGTTGTTATGAAATGAATGAAACTTTTTAGTTAATTGCATTTATACCCCTGTGCGTGGTTTATTTCCGCATGTGCGATATTTTTTGGGTTATTTGCAACTAAGGCCCCTGGACTTTTGGTACGTGTTACCAATAAGTCCTCGGGACTTATGTCCCTTACATTTAGGTCCCTGAGTGCCCTAGGCACGCGTGTGGCGCGTGTTTTGCTGGGTTAATTGCACCGGGACCCCCAGAACTTTGGGTATTTGCATTCCAGTACCTGTGCACAGTACCCTTTTGTTATTTTTGAATAAAATATCAAATCACCTCCAAATCCAATGAGAATTTGACACATGGCTCCTGCCATGGTGTAGGATTTTCAAGGATTTTTGAGGACATTTTTGATTTTGTTTGCTATTTTTTAAAAATTCAAAAACCTTTATTTTCGTTACTGTCTAGATTGAAAAATCAAAAAAAAATATAAAAACTCCCCTAAAAATTCTATAAAAATTAGTTACTGTTTAGTTTAGTTTGTTTGATTTTCTAGCCAATTTTGGCTATTTTTCATTGCTTAAAAACCTTAAAAACTTAAAAACACCAAAAAGCCCATAAAATTCTAGTAAATACATTAAAAACCCAAAAATAATAAATTTGGTACCCAAAATTTCCTTGTTTCCTCTATTTTACAGGAAAATTACCTCCAGGCCATTTTGAGGCCCTTAGATATTTTATCTAGGGCTTTTTGGCTCGGCTGGACAGTACCCTTTATTTTTGCTACTGTTTGATTTTTAGAAAATAAAATACACATTAGCAAATTATCAAAAATTCACCAAAAACATAAAAAAAATATAAAACACATAAAAACATTTTTGTTTTAATTTTGGTTGACTTTTGTTGCTTTAAATAAATTGATAAAGTGTGCTTGTATTTGTTTTTTTTAATTTTTTAATCAATTAAAAATCCAAAAAAAATATAAAAATAATTTAAAACCACTAAAAAGATTTTGTTTCTTTATTTTATTTGTTTTTACTACTTCGTAGGCCTTCGGCCAATCCATGCTCCTTGAGTTCGACCCTGGGAGCTATACCAGGTTAATCACATAACAGGACCACTTCTTTGTTTTGATTGATTTTATTTTTCGCGAGTGGTTCATTTTTCTTGATGGACACATCCGAGTGATTGAGGTCTCAACGACCGTCGATTCAGTACCTTTACCTTAGTCTCTCGGGGATTTTTGTGCCATCACCCTACCCGATCAAATCTTGCCAGACCTGCACCCATATAAAGGCTGAGCTCCGCCACTTCATTCTACATCTTTGGCTCATTTATTCACCACCAAGTGACCTCCACCGTCTTGGCGAGAGTGACAACTTGCTTCAGAAGGTGTCGCAGCGAGGAGGGAGCAAGGAACCACTGATCCAGCGAGCTTCCGCCGCCGAGCGCCGCCAGGAGGTAGCGCCAGAGCCTCGGGCCACGACGACCCGCGAGGCTAGGACCCATACCCCTCGTAGCAGCAGCCCCCAGTCTACCCTTCACAGCAGCAGCAGCAGTCATCCTACGTTCCTCGTCCCTATCAACAGGGACAGTCTTGGAGGCGTGAGCAGCAGCCTCACCAGCAGCAGCATCCACCACACCCATACCCCTCTCAGCAGCAACACCAGTTCCAGCAGCCCCATTACCAGAGAGGCTACCCATCGGGATCTCATGGGCCACCATACGAGAGCCCCGCCTTGGACGACATAGCCCGCCTCCTCACGGACCAGCAGGCTACTTTCAGACGGGAGATGGACGAGTTCCGCCAGAAGATGCGGGACATTGTGAGAGAGAAGGCCGTCATCCCTGCCCAGATCGAGCCGAACCCCAACAGCCTGAAGCGGAAGTCTGAGCAGGTAGCTTACACTGAGCAGGCCACTCCTAGTGATCCATTTGATGATATGTCTGCATATCTTTTTGATGCTGATTTTGTCACATTTAGGAGCGGTAGGACACCAGCCGGCGGTGGCGCCTCGTCTGAGCGACATCACGAGGACACACCTAGGGTGCCAGATGAGGAGCAGGAGAGCGGTACTGAGGCCGCTCATGTTGATGATGGTGGTACTGATGCCACCAAGGATGCTGATTCCACAGGCGGTGCTGACGCCGCCATTTCACCAGTTCAAGGAGGTGGTAATGAGGCCACTCGTGATGCCGAGCCAGAGCACGGTACTGAGGCCGCGAGACGTCCAGTTGATCGAGCCACTGGTGGTACTGAGGCCACCAGAGTTCTTGTAGAGAGATCTGTTGTTTTTCCTTCACATGATGTACCTCGGAACCATGTTGTGAATAAAGGAAAAGGTTTGGTTTTTTCTGGTCCCACTGTGGTGCTTGATGTATGTGCGGATCCGACCGTCGAGCCGTTTAGACCTTTTCCTAGTCCTTCATCTGAGAAGGACCCAGTGATCCCCTTCCCTAGAGCCCTTCAGATGGGGAAGGGGAAGAAAACATAAAATCCCAAAAAGAGAGATCAGGAAGAGTTCAGCCAGCAGATGATCGATCGTTTCCATATCCAGCTTACTCTTCAGGAGGCTTTGCAGCACATCCCCCTTCTTCAGCGTTCGTTGAGAGACAGGACTACAGTCAGGAGAAAGAAGAGGAACCACCACTCAGAGATCCATGTGCTGACGAAAGCCACGTGCTTCGCGATTCAGAACCGTCTGTCGGCCAAGAGGCCAGATTCAGGAGCCCCATATGTCAGATGTCACATTAGAGAGCAGAGGTTCGACCAGACTCTATCAGATAGCAGATCGTCTATCAACCTCCTTCCGGCAGCCCTTCTCGACCGTTTCGAGTTGGGCACTCTTAGACAGAGCAGGACAGTCCTTCAGTTTGCTGATCGATCTGTCAAGAGGCCGAAGGGGTTGTTGCGAGACGTTGTCATCACTATTCAGGGCCTGCAATTCCCCGTGGACTTCGTAGTGTTGGACATGGAGATCCCTGATTCAGTGACCGATACCCCCATCATCCTCGGTCGTCCTTTCTTGGCCACAGCCAAGGCGGTGACTGACCATGATAGCGGGAAGGTATACTTTCGCTTCGAGGGCGAAAATGTACAAATAGAGACGGTCGAGGACTACAGAGTCAAGGACATATCATACTCAGAGACCACTTCAGATGCAGAGCAGCTGACAGATGCCGGGCCAGACATCCACCAGGAATGCGACTTTGTGATGACGATGAGGCAGTATTGGCAGACCCAGCAGCACAGGCCATCCTCTCATTTTCAGACACCGCTGATGCAGAGATGATAGCAGAGGAGAGCCTGGAGAGCACATCCCTGGTTCAGGATACTTCAGTGGCAGCAGAGCATGTTCTTGACCGCGACACGGATTTTTGTGATGATGGTGGTGCTGATGCCACCTTGTTTGATGTAGATCCCTCGGATTCAGAGTCTGATTGGGCAGATTGCGAGGATACATGCCAGACCTGAGTTCCACAGAGCCTACAGCTGAGGAGGAGGTATATGCCGGGCATAGCAGAGACAGTCAGTCAGAGCAGCCTTCTCCAGTTCCTGAGATTGAGAGAGAGTTTCAGTTCTCCCATACATATTTGGCAGCATACACAGAGACACTTCAGAGGCCAGATCCACCAGCAACCAGCTGTCCAGAGCTGAAGCCGCTCCCTACTTCGCTGAAGTATCGATTCCTTGCGGGCGAGCCTGAGATGTACCCAGTCATCATCTCCGTCGATCTGACTGAAGAGCAAGAATCCCGTTTGATGGGGGTTCTTGAAAAGAACCGCAAGGCAATCGGATGGAGCGTAGCAGATCTCCATGGGATTAGTACATCACGTTGCTCCCACCATATCTATCTCGAGGATGGGGCGAAGCCGTCGCGTGAGTTCCAGCGGCGGTTGAACCCCAATCTGAGAGAGGTTGTCATGATGGAAATCTCAAAATGGTGGAGCGCAGATTTTATTTATCCCATTTCCGACTCCAAGTGGGTCAGCCCCTTGCATGTGGTGCCCAAGAAGACGGGCATCACGACTGTGATCAGTGAGTCGGGAGAGGAGATTGCTACATGAGTACCCACCTCTTGGCGGGTCTGTGTTGACTACAGGAGACTCAACCAGGCCACCAAGAAGGATCATTTCCCCCTGCCTTTTATTGACCAGATCATTGAGAGACTGGCAGAGAAGAGCCATTATTATTTTCTGGATGGGTACTCGGGCTACAACCAGGTGGCCATCGCTCCTGAGGATCAGGAGAAGACCACCTTTACCTGTCCCTTTGGCACATACGCCTTCCGACGCATGCCATTTGGGCTATGCAATGCCCCTGCGACATTTCAGAGATGCATGCTGTCGATCTTTTCGGACATGGTAGGGGAGGGGAGTGTTTGGAGGTCTTCATGGACGATTTCTCGGTTTACGACGACAGATTCGACTCCTGTCTTGACTGCCTAGATCGAGTACTCCAGCGATGAATAGAGGTCCATTTGGTGCTATCTTGGGAGAAGAGTCACTTCATGGTGACTCAAGGGACGATGATTAGCCATATCATCTCCAACAGGGGCATGGAGGTTGATCCGGCCAAGGTAGATGTCATTAGAAAACTTGCACCGCCGTCCAATTTGAGGCACTTACGGTCATTCCTGGGGCACGTCGGTTTCTACCGACGATTTATTCATGATTTCAGCAGGAATGCCCGGCTGTTGACTGACCTCTTGACGAAAGACACCAAGTTCCTTGTCGATGACAAGTGTCTTTCGTCCTTTGAGACTCTCAGGCAGTGTGTTATAGAGGCTCCTGTTCTCCAGCCGCCTGATTGGTCTCTCCCATTCGAGATCATGACGGACACCTCCGATTTTGCCGTGGGGGCCGTGCTGGGACAGAGGAGGGATGGTGTCCCCTTTGCTATCCACTACGCTAGCCGCACATTGGATTCCGCCCAGCGGAATTATACAGTCGCAGAGAAGGAGATGCTAGACGTGGTGTTCGCCCTAGATAAGTTCAGATCTTATATCATTGGATCTAGAGTGACCTTGTACACTGATCACACCGCCATCCGATACCTCATGGCAAAGAAGGATGCCAAGGCCAGACTGACTAGATGGATCCTTCTACTCCAGTAGTTCGACATTGAGATCAAGGATAAGCCTGGAGTCAAGAATGTGGTGGCGGATCATCTCTCCCGTTTAGAACAGCCTGAGGAGTTTGAGCATATTGATCCCATTTGTGAGACCTTCCCAGATGAGGCGATCCTTGCTATCGCCTCACTCCCGTGGTATGCCGATCTTGTGAACTTTCTCGTTGCTGGGAAAGTCCCACAAGATTGGACCAGGCAGAGGCTTGAGACCTTCCTTGCGAAGGCCAAGTCCTACCACTGGGAGGATCCCATCCTTTACCACGAAGGAGGGGATAGCGTCTGGCGTCGGTGCATTCCTCAGGAGGAACACCACAGCGTCCTCACTTACTGCCACAAGCTTGAGGTAGGAGGACATCATTCTGGGAGGAGAATGACACAGAAAGTGATCCAATCCGGCTTGTGGTGGCCTACCCTCTTCAAGGACTCTGATGAGTTCGTGAAGAGGTGTACTGACTGTCAGAGGATGGGCACTTGTGGACAGCATGATATGATGCCGATGCAGCCCATTCACTTCTGTGAGGTTTTTGACGCATGGGGCATCGATTTCATGGGTCCATTCCCTAAGAGTCAGGGATTTGAGTACATTCTGTTGGCCGTAGATTATGTTAGTCGTTGGGTTGAGGCTATCCCCGCCCGAGCCGCTGATGCGAGGATAGTTTGCAGATTTTTGAGGAAGCACATCATCACGCGGTTCGGGGTACCTCGAGTATTGATTTCAGATGGGGGGTCTCATTTCATCAATGACTAGGTGAAGGCCCTTGCTAGCGAGTTCGGCATAGACCATCGTGTTGCCACACCTTACAATCCACAGACGAATGATCTAGCCGAGGTGTCGAACATGAAGATCAAGACTATAAAAAGTCGTCCGCCCTGACCGAAAGGATTGGTCACAGCTTTTGGACTCGGTCTTGTGGGTATATAGGACGTCTTTCAAGACACCATTGGGCACATCTCCCTTTCGCCTCGTATATGGCAAGCCGTGCCATTTACCTGTTGAGCTGAGACACAGGTCACTTTGGGCAGTCACTGAGATACTTATGGATCCAGATGGTGTAGGAGACCATAGGAGGGCAGAGTTAGCAGCCCTGGAGGAGCTTAGAGATACTGCCTTCTCAAACAACCTTCATTATAAGGAGAGAGTGAAGGAGTGGCATGATTCTCACATCGGCCACAAGCATTTTGAGCCTGGACAGAGAGTATGGCTGTTTGATACGAGGCTTCGCCTATTTCCAGGGAAGCTACAGAGCAAGTGGAAGGGACCCTACTTGGTGAGAAAGGTACACGACAACGGTAGCATTGATATATCTGAGTTGTCTTCTGAGAGTACCATTCGAGTGAACAGACAACGGCTCAAGCCATTTCTAGATCATGAGCCGCGGGTCGTTGAGGTTGCCCCGATTCATATTGCGTGAGATGTGGTCTTTTGACTCACATCTATTGCATCTCACGCCTGATTTTCACTGATCTTATGACTTGTATAGATCCAGTTGTCCATATCATCACATTCTTTAGTCCCACATCCCTTTCTTCATCTTTTGATTATGCTATACTTAGGGTGTACTCGACCCTAAGTATAGGGGGGATGTAGGACCTTTGAGTTTCCTTTTGCTTCTCTCTACCCCTGTTTTTGCTGCCTATACTTAGGGATATTTTACCCTAAGTTTAGGGGGGGTAGACCCTGTACATTCTCCACTCGATTTTCCCTTAGTGTACAACCTGATATACTTAGGATTACTTGATCCTAAGTATAGGGGGAAAACCCGAGATCTTGTTGACTTTCTATTCATTCATTCGTCTTTGTATATAGCCTTCCTTTTCACTTTCCTATACCTAGCACGAGTTATGTCTTCTTCATCGCTCTTGACTCTGAGGACATCGTTCGAGCTAAGTATAGGGGTGTGTGTATATATTTCATATATACTTTAGCCATAACTCGTACTTTGTGTGAGTGTGTTAATAAATAAAATGGCTAAAAACCCCTAAAAATCACAAAAATTAAAAAATTTTCATGTACATAAACCTTCTTTTATTTGCACATAAATATCTAGTGTACAAATTATTTTTGTAAAAATGTTTTCAAAAATCTTGTGTAAAGCTTGTGTAAATATTTTCTTATCAAAATTATGTATATAGTACAAAATTTTTCCAAAATGTTTTGAAAATCAAAAGTTTGCAAAAATCTTGTATAAATGTGTGTAAATACTTTTGCAAAACTTGCACTTCATGCATCATTCATTCATGATTTCAAAACATTTTTAAAAAATTTTGCATGTTTGTAAAAATTTGTGTAAATAGCATCTTTTGTACATATGTATATAGTTTTTCTGGATGATAGTTGACATTTAAACTAGCCTGGAATCAAATTGAGAAATGGAGCTTGATTAAGATCTTAATCCACCTAATTTATAAGAGGAACCTTAGAGGGCTTAGGTTTAAGGCTTTTTAGGTCCATGGTGACTTAATTCTTTTAGTCCACTAGGCTATGATCACATGTCATCTCAATGAGCCTAAGTAGAGCACTTAACAACAACACATGACTCATATAGACAATGTCTTTACTTGGACACCAGCACTTTGCACCGAGCTCTCTACGGATGAGGTGGTGAGGAGGCAGTCTTCCTTGACTTGGGGTAGCATATGAGGGTAGTACTTCTAGGCGAAACCTCTTTTCTTCTTTTAGTGAAGGAAGTGCATCTCAACTTGGTCTGGTTGCCATGAGATCTAACGACGGGAGTTGTGGGTTGCAATAAAGCTTCAAAAGAGGGATAGTCTACAGGCTCAAGAGGAAAAACTCCTTGTATATATGCTGCACATGTATATGTTGTATAGATGCACTTGAAAAAAAATGCAAAAAGAAAATAACTCCAAAAAAGTGGTGGGTCTGATAGAAAATGATAATCCCACCGGAGTATGTATATAGAGTGCAATAAGCAAAGCTTGAGATTCATGATCCACCTTATGTAGCTTGCAGCAGGGAGACTTGGCTACACTGGTCAAGCTCCCAAGGATACATGGCTACACTGGCCATGGTCCATTCTCTTCTTCCTCCTCTTCTTGAGCCGGTTGAACTTGAACTTAGAAGGGAATACCCCACTCCTCGAGGAAAGAGTGGCCAGATTGAGGTCATAGAGTTACCTTGTTGGGGAGGGTTGTCAAGTTGCCATTTCTGAGGTGGAGAGCTTATACCTCACATTCACGGGACAACGAAAGATTCATGGTCTTCAGGGTTTGTGTTTGGTGACTTGTTCTGACTTGGAGCATTGAGGATTCTTGATTAGAGATTAGTGGAACTTAGAGGCTGTTGAGTTTTAAATTTAAGTCCAAATAAGGTTCCGACACATTAATAATCCAAAGATCTGATTAAGCTCCATACCTCAATTTAATGAAGGCAAGTTTAATACTCAACCTTGATCCATGTACATTCTTCTCTTTTTCTTTTTTTTCTTCTTTTTCACTTCTTTTTCAAATAAGTGTTTGCTAAGGGACTAGCAAAGTTAAGTATAGGGGGGTGATGAATACTCATTCATCACTCTTTATTCTTATATTTTAGCTACAAAAACCTTTGCAAATGCATGTATATATTTGTAAATATAAATAATTACCAAAAGCATGCAAGGTGTAAAAAGTAATAATTAGCATGTTTTTGTGCAAAAATAAAAGAATAAAGATTAAAAAGAAAAAGAGGAAATATTTAGAATAAATATTGAGCAACCTAACCCAAGGGAGGGCTCAGCATGGGCCTGACCGCATAAATGCCAAAGTAGAGGGAGATAGGGGCTCATATGTGTAAATATATTTGTAAATATAATAAAAATATTTTCCTCCAAAAATAGAATAAAATGGGCTTGTAAATACTTGTATATATTTATAAATATAAAATCAAAATAAAAATAGAAAAATAAAAAGAAAACAAAAACCTTCACCTTGTGCATATTCATCATGTACATACACTCACCTATATTTATTTAACCTTATAAATAAATAAAATTAATTTCCAAACATTTTGTAAATACTCTATCCTTTATGTTGTAAATAAATAAAATAAAAACCATTAAAACAAAAACAAAATAAAAAGAACAAAATTAAAAATTAAAAATCACATTGTCAATATACCATGTAGATACATGTACATATATATTTATTTAACCCTTGTATATAAATAATAAATAAAATAAAAATATATTTTTATTCCTAATTCTATGAAATAAATAAATAAAATATAAAATAGGAATAAAAATGTATAAAAAGAACTAATTAAAAATCAAAATTTAAAATCCTATATTGTATATATACCTATGTATAGTACTATATTGTAAGTACCCTATTTTTATTTTGAAAAATTAATTAAAAATCACTAAAAAATAGAAAATATTAAAACAAAAATATTTCATGTTTTGAGTTTTAATTAAATTGGCCATTTGCTATATTTAATTTAATATCTAAATCTTTTCCAGGTGGCAGCCTCCCATTGGTCTAGGGGGGTTGTTGACCGCCCGGTCAACTCCCCCCCAGGACCACCTCTCACGGGTATTAGGCGGGCGACCCGATTTCTCCCAATTATTGCGCCTAAACCCGAACACCTCACACTTAAACCCCGGGTCCGTGTCACTCACCTCACATCCGACACCTTCGCCGGCACACCCGCCTCAGGGTCCGCGCTCCACATTGCCCTACCCGATCAAATCTTGCCGGACCTGCACCCATATAAAGGCTGAGCTCCGCCACTTCATTCCACATCTTTGGCTCATTTGTTCACCACCTAGTGACCTCCACCGTCTTGGCGAGAGTGACAACTTGCTTCAGAAGGTGTTGCAGCGAGGAGTTAGCAAGGAACCACTGATCCGGCGAGCTTCCGCCGCCGAGCGCCGCCAGGAGGTAGCGCCAGAGCCTCGGGCCACGACGACCCGCGAGGCTAGGACCCAGAGCACCAGCTGCTCGCCCATAGTCGATTCCTTCACCCAGGTAGCTTAGATTCTTTCCCCTTTTCTTTAATTTTCGATTAGCCCCAATTTTCGCCGTCGCCGTCCACCTCTGATTCCGGTCACATCACCCATCACCTCGATCATCGGAACACACCATCATCATCGCCTTCCTATAGCGCACGTTCTTCGCCCCTCCACTCAACCCAGCTCGCACAGGAGCTGGGGTTTCGAGCTCTTCTGTCCACCCCTCACCGGAGCTCGACCGCTCCGCCTCACCAGTCACCTTCACCCCCTCTCACAGGGTCGAGGCACTTTGCCCTCGACCCGCGAGCGTTTTGTTGTGCTTTGCAGGTACTGTCGAGCCCATCTGAGGGTCCGACCATCCAGGAGTAGGCGCTTGACCTCCGCCGACCTCGCCGGAGCTCCCCAGGGTTCTGTTGAGGCATCAGAGGCTACCATTCGACGCGGAAGGCCCCCTGCTATCTTCTCCGATCATTAGAGGCCTTCGAGGAGGAGTACAACGTCTGCACGAGCCCGGCGAAGTTCGCCGGAGCCCAGTTCTTCCTCCATCTTCCAGGACCGTTAGATCGACTCCCAGCTCCAGTTGTCATCACAGCTGTTCATCTGAGGAGCGATTAGCAGTGTCAGATCCATCTGAGGAGCAACCTCCACCGTCCGATGGCCGAGGTTTAGCCACCGCACTTCTCCACCATTCGATCTCCACGTGGCGACGCCTGGGCCGATCGATCCGCCCGAGGGATATCAGCATTGGGCGCCATTCCCAGCCGTCCATCCGCACACGTGGCACCCATCCGTTGGTCGACTTAATAAAGGGTAATTTACCCTTAAGCCCTTCTCTTTTTAGTAGTTTGCTTTTAGTCCTGTAAATATTTTTAGGATTTTATTTACGTTAGGTAAATTGCATGTTGGACCCTGTCTTGTTTGCTTATTGCATATATACCCCTGTTTGTAGTGAAGCACGTGCGTCGACACGTGCCTTTTTGGGATATTTGCATAGTTAGCCCTATAGTTCTGGATTGTTATAGAATGAATGAATATTTTTAGGAAATTGCATTTATACCCTGTGCGTGATTTATTTGTGCATGTGCCCTTATTTGTGGGTAATTTACAAACAAGTCCTTGGACTTTTGGTACCTGTTACCAAATTGTCCCAGAACCTTGTTTTCTTTTCATATAGGTCCTTGTGTGCCCCAGACACGCGCTGCGCGCGTGATTTCGTGGGAAAATTGCACCGGACCCCCCAGAACTTTGGATATTTACGTACAGGTCCCTGAGCACTGTACCTAAGTTTTATTTTATAAGAAAATAGCAAATCAACTCCAAATTCAATGAAAAATGGATACATGGCTCCTGCCAAGTTGTAAAATTTTCTATAATTTCTGGAGACATTTTTGTTGTTATTTGATATTTTTAAAAAATCAAAAACAACCATTTTCGTTACTGTTTGATTTAAAAATTCATAAAAAAATAGTAAAACTCATCTAAAAATTACAAAAAAATTAGCTACTGTTTCTTTAGTTGTGTTTGATTTGTTGAACAATTTTGGTAATTTTTTATCATATAAAACTCATAAAAATTGAAAAACACCTAAAAACTTATAAAAATTCTAATAATTAATCTAAAAACCCAAAAATAATAATTAAGGTGCCTAAATTTTCCTTGTTTCTTTCTCTTTACAGAAAAATTACCTCCAGGCTTATTGGGGACTTTTAGATATTTGATCTAAGTCCCTCAAACTCGGCTGGACAGTACCTTCATTTTCTTGCATTGTTTTATTTTTTGAAAATTAAATACAAATAAAAAAATACCAAAAATTCACTAAAAATAGTAAAAATTATAAAATACACAAAAACCTTTTTATTTGAATTTTTGCTTGATTTTTGATGCATTAAATAATTGTTTGAATTGGCTTGTTTTCCTTGTTTCTTTATTTTCTTAATTCATTAAAAATCCAAAAAATTTATAAAAAGACTAAAAATCCACCAAAAACACCTTTTACTTCATTTTCTTTTCTTTTTGACTACTTCGTAGGCCGCAAGGCCATCACGTGCTCCTTGTGTTCGACCCTGGTCGCTATACCAGGTTAATATAATAACAGGACCGCTATTTGATTTTGATTGATTTTATTCGATTTTGGTGGTCTCTTTTTCTTGATTGACACACGAGCGATTGAGGTCGCAACGACCATTTGAGATATACCTGATCTACCTCGCTTGCTCGGGTTTTCGTGTCCATCAGGGCCTGATCCATGCTTCCACTACTCTCCCTTCATCTATAAACAACCATTGCTTAAGACAATGGATCTCTTATGTTTGAATTAAAAGATTTCAATATAAGAGTATCTCAAATTTATACATGCTTCATTTAATTCATATAATATGAATATTATAAAGCTTCATGAATGACCGGAGTATAGATAGTATAATGATGACACTCAACATATCAACATCCATCTAAACTCTTAAAACATTGGTTCAGGTAGGTACTCAAATATTTTGAGTACATCATCTCTTATGGAGCCACCATTTTGCATGATGCAGAGAACCATGTCATTCATTATAAAATGTCAAGAGCACATGTGCATGCCAAAACATCTTCTTAGATTTTATAAGGATTATTCGACAATTACGATCATCATCGACATGTCACTTCCAAAGTACATTCGATGAGATCAAGACTATAGGGTTGTTCTCCTATTATCTATCTAATTGTTATTCCTCATTATTATGAGGAAACTTGCACACTGAAACCACATACATTATGTGTTCAACTGCAAGTAGAATATCTTGATCATGGATCCAATCCATGATATTATACTGGTTAAAATTGAGTATAGTATTGAGTGGGTTTAATGAAGGATTATCTGAAATAATAAAAATTTGCGTAAATTTATATAAATATATATACATATTTTACTTTGATTTAGGAATTTTTATATTAAAGTTGTCTTGCTTAGTCAACATTGAAAGTTCATTCCCTTAATCACATTCAATGTAAGAGATATACTTACCATTATATCTAAAGCAAGATTTGGGATCTCCTTCCTTATCTTCGTTACATCCGAATAATATGAGAAACTGTAACTCGGATAAAAAGAAGCGGGAACACATTCCGCCTTGTAAATACAACTTGCATTTCCCTATTCAGACTTTAACACTCGGGCCCACCACCCATAAGGTGATGTTGAACCGTCATTAATTGAACCAACGATCAACAGGAATACAACTCACTATATGAAATCCACTATCACCCTAATAATATGAGAACCCGATATTGGGGTCACAGCGCATATGTCCTTATTCTTTCGAGAAACAAAGAGCCCGATCTAATGGCTTGTATGTATGAGTTTTCACTTTGGAATGACATCTCTTACATACAATCTTTGATGACAGAACCCTTTACCTTGACGGGAGACCATGGATGTCACTATGTGATCCTCCATGTCATGTTCAAATTCTAATTAATTATTATGAATCATATTCAAATAATTAATTCTTCCAAGGAAAATAACAACTCTATTCATAATAGAGTATTTTAATCTTGATTGTATTCCAATTAATCTAATCATATTAAATTAATGATCCAATCAATATCCAACAAATAAATTTTTAATTGTTACTTGAAATATGGTATTATCTCAAATACGTATTATTTCGAATTTTAATAATTAAAAAATACATCATGATTTCTCAAGCATTATACCAACCCTACCCGTTGTTATGGCCAGTACTGACGAGAGTGGAACAAATCACACACAGTGCAACCTGCTACCCCAATGCTCCCCGACTAGATACCATATCCTCCTGGGAAATGATAATGCAAAATAGATTACTTTGTACATGAAATGATAATCAATTTTTCAACCGAAGTTACACCATATAATAATAATCAAAACATTTTCGATTAACATTATAAGGAAATTTGCTAAACAAATTCCCAATGCTATTCAAGCAACTCTATTTGTTGGAAAGTAGATTGAGTAACCAATTTGTGATCTAGAACATATCTAATCAATTATTGGTTAAGGTAATGTCATTTAAGGAAATAATTATCATCAAATATTTCACAAATATTTATCCATAATTATTCCAGAAGATTAAATCATTTCATTTCACTAATTGATTAAATGACAATCACAAGGTTCTTGATTATGAAAGTAATTTCCAGTAGTGACCCTCACTTACTAAAATTAGCATATCTCAATCAATTTAAATCTAAATCATGCAAACTAAGTTTCAAAAATTTTCTAATTTGATTTACAACAGAACATAAGTGATTTAGATGCATTTCAAGGCGTTTAAAAACAGTAATTAACTCCTTAATTACGTCAAGATTCACAATCGCCAAAACAGTGGATACATGTTCATTAAAATGATCATAACTTGAGCATTCAGATTCCAAATCACGCAAACTCAAATCCCACGGTTTCCTTATTTAACGAAAACATATTACAAGTAATTAGTTCGTGTTTAGACATTTAAATAGGGTCGAAATTATTCACTAAACAGAGATGCAAAAATAAAATGCGATAAAACATTCGCAAACCCTAACGAACCCAAGTCGTCCTAGGTTTATGGATCGTATCCGAAACCTCCGACATATGGCTCTGATACCACTTGAAGGATATGGTAAAGTCCTTAAGCACATCATGGAAGCGTGAGGATCGCATCGTATGCGATCGAGAGCGACTAGTCACACTTGTTGCACGAGGCAGCGGAATTTAATTTTTTTTTCATGCGATCAATCCACATGATCCAGTAACACTTCTCGGATCATTTCATCTAAATCACAAACAAGTATTAGGACTACCTCTTGAAGCGTGGTTGTGATCGAGTCTCTAAACGAAGAGACCTCCTGTCTCAAGCTCGATTCGACGGAGGAGACGCTTGCGAGCGCGTTGATGAAATGTGTGCTCCTCGCAATCCATGTTGATGATCCAAGTGACAAATATCCTAATCTCGACACACGTGATCTGATGTCTTCTTCACGAGTGAGGCACACTGAAGGACACGGAGATCCACAAGCAAACGATCCGGCAACATAACGACGACGCTGCCACGATGGAGACTCTCTCTAGGGCTTCAATGGTGGACGGCCATATGAGAGAGAGAGGGCCTGTTGAGAATGAGAGAGAGAGAGAGAAGTTGTTGTTCACAACTTGTGTGTTGTAACCAAGACGAGAAAGGGGTGCCTCTCCTTTTATAATATTTTGGGATCCATGGATGCCAATCTACAGAGAACACAAATCCAATGGCTCACATTGATTTGTGTTTCTTTTAATGGCCATGATTTTGTTGTAAATTTACAACAATAATTAATTTAATTTAAATTAAATATATGAATATATTCCAATTTAATCCAAATCATTCTCCATTGGAGAATAGGGAGGAGAGTAGCCTCCTGCCATAAGGGGGAGGACGACCACCACATTCCTTATATGAATTGCGGTCGTCCACTCTCCTTAAGAGGAAGGTGACTATCTCCACCAATTCCATGAGATCCCATTATCCCATGGATTTCTTCAATATTTGCAACAACTTTTGTTGCAAACTAATTCACAAAAATAAATCTAATTTATTTTGTGAACATTGTAATCATACCATTGGAAATTTGTGAATCATATTCACAACCTAAAATAAAATGTAAATTACATTTTCCATTATATTTCCAAAGTGAATCCAATTCACATTAACATTTAACAAATGTAAAGTACAAATGGATATCTATTATATATTATAAATCACATTTACAATATATATAATTAATATGGATAATGCTATCCATATTATTCTTATCAATGATAAGTAAATCACATTTAATCATCTTGGATCTCTATTCTCATTTGCCCAAATACTATGAATCTCATTCACATTATTCACATCTTTGATAATTAAATCACATTTAATTATCTTAGATAACACTCCTTATAATATGAATCAAATTCATATTCTTCATGATAATTAAATCACATTAAATTATCAATTTTCTCAATGCTCGGATACATATATCAACAATGAAATTATCCATGAACTCATTCAAATACAATGTGTTTTCTCCATGAATACTTGGAGAGAAGGATATGGAGATTTTATTGTTCCACGTATAGTGACTTGGATATTGAGATCACATCTCAAACTCATATCTTGAGGACCTCCCACAGATGCTTGACTAAATCAAGGCCGTAGATCTAATCTTCTCATTGCATCTAAATCCCATTCAGATCAATGTCCAACATTTTGACTAAGATCAGATTACTTCTCTACTAAGAGGAGTCACTAAAATCTAGACCCATTGCATCACTCCCTAGGAATGGAAGTGTCATGGTTATTCAATGGTCTATGATCACATCACCCTCAGGTATTCCTAATACCTGTACATCATGTATACTGGAAGACCCATAATAAACCCGAAGTATAAGATAAATTTTACACTATCTACTTCATCATTTTATCATTAAGTTTCTCATGCGATCATTGAGAGTTGGTATCGATCATATACTTTCCAAAAGCATACATCATACCTAGGTCTTGATCATATACTTTCCAAAAGTATATATCAAACCTACGAATTCAATCAAACTTCCAAAGTGAGAAGACTATGCACAGAACTTGATCTTCCCAATATCTTATGAGTGAGCTCAAGTCTTCTGTTTCAATAAATGAACATGTATGATCCCTTTGAGAGATTGTATTACTCATATGCCCTTCTATGCACACCAGCTCATCCGTGTATAGACCTTGATTAGGTCATCAACCTATTGGTCTGTCAAATGTACATACTTAGACATATGGTAACACATCTGTCTCCGGTCAGAGGATGTGTGCCTATATCTTGACAGCATACGACATAGGACTTTGGTTATCTCGATCTCGTTATATCAACTCTTTGAACTAACTAATCTGACACCTTCGAATCTCTATTCTTATACAGAGGACCCGCATCAAGAGGTCGGTCAGATATCAACCTTCAGAGAAAGGATTGCCATCTCCTTCTCAGGTTGGAGATCCTCTCTTAATAATCATTTGACAGTGTTTGATGAGTCCTCAATCAAACTCTTTAGATATTCATCCAAGCACCATCCTCTATGATTCAATAATTGAATCAATAGTTGTATGATCATTAAGATGGCCATGGTACATAACCCTAATTGTACTAAGGGACCTATTATGCAAATTAATTATTCTTCATTTCAGATCAGGGAATGAATTTGCAATAACAATTATTGCATAATGGCTCGCCATGTCCTCGTATGTCCAACAAATTGGAAGAAGGAGTGCACCTTCCAATTAAGGAGGGTGGACGGCCACCCTTGAATCCTAAATCAAGGTGTCCCTCCACCACTTAATTTGAAGGATCATTTTCTCCTTCCTAATCCTTCTATGTACATTGATTTGATTCAATTTAAATATATTTATGAAAATTCAATATATTTTATTTAATTTGATTAATTGTTGTTGTAAATTTGTAAAATAAAATCATGGCCATTTAATAAAAACACAATTTAATCTAAACCATTGATTATTATATAGCACATGGATTGTGATCCATAGATATCTAAATTTTTATAAAGAAGAGGCAACCCAAGCTCTTATTTTACGACATAATTTGTAAGATCTTTCTTCCTCTCAATTTCATCATACCCCCTCTCTCTCAAGAGTGGCCATCCACCTCTTGACCTTGAGAGACTTGCAATCGTCGCTACGGCATCGTGTCGCCGTTTTCACCATTCGTAGATCTCCATCTTCCTCGGTGCTCCATGCATGTGAAGCAGACTTCAAATTTTGTGATGAAATCAGGAGATTCATTGCATGGATCTTCATCTTGGATTGTGAGAAATACAAGTTTAATCAATGCGCTCATAAGTATCTCCTCCATAGGGTCAAACTTGAGACAGGCGGTCTCTTACTTTAATGACATTTTGATCACAAGGACGCTTCAAGAGGTATTCCTATAGCTTGTTTGTGACCTCGATGAAATGATTCGAGATGTTTGCTCGAATCATGTGGTTTCATCTCTTTTAAAACTTTTAAATTCTGCTACCTCGAGCAACTATTATGAGTAATCGATGTTGATCGCATTGGATGCATTCTTCACGCTTTTGTGATTTGCTAAGGCTTAAACCCTAGCCTTTAGGCACTGACCACTTATTGTGACCACGTGTGTTTCTACATGTGTGCTTCCTCAAGCCAAAAAATTTTTCTCTCACCACCACCTCAAAGTTGAGCTAAGTGTAGAATGTTGTGTTCAAGTTAGGTCATTATCATCTAGGGTCGAGCGTGCTCTTCGAAATAATATACTTTGGCTAATTAAGATGATGTGATTATAATTTTGGGACTCAAAGAATTAAGTATCATTGACCTGACACGTCTTAATTCTAGTTCCTATAAGGTTCCTGTGAAATTAAGTGGATTAGGGTCTAGACCAAACTCTAATCTTAAGATTTTATTTAGACTTGTTGAATTGTCGAAATCATTCAGAAAAATGCTTGTGCAATGTACAAAATATTTTTATGTGAGCATTTTCTGATTTTGAACCTTTTATTGGATTTTTCAAAAAGTTTTGCAATTTTTTTAGGATTTTAGAATTTTTCATTTTATGGGATTTTTTTGAAAATAAAAGAGTCAGTGAAATAAGTTTATTCACAAAGAATTTAGCAAAGATTTTATATATATTGAGAAAGAATTTTACAAATAGTATTACAGGTTTTTATACATGTTTATAAGGAATTTTATACAGGTGTATACAAGTTTTATTTGAAGAATTTTTGTAAGAATATTATTTACAGTGTTTTCAAAATAATTTAAAAGTATTTTTGCAAACATTTGTCAAATATTTTAAATTTTTTTTGCAAATAAGTTTACAAATATTTTTTTCGAAAACATTTTTACAAACTTTTTACAAATATTTCTTGAAGTTTTTTATTTTCCAAATGGTTTGAAAATATTTCATAAAGATTTTTCAAAGGTTTTCAAAATATTTTATAAGACATTTTACAACTATTTTCCAAATCATTTTAGAAAATAGTTTCAGACCAGTTTTTCAAAGAATGTTTCAAACATATTTATACATATTTATAGGATATTGTTATTTAAAGTTGATTTATTATACACCCTTACCCAATGTAGTATATTAGCCATATTTATTAAAAATATGAAAGTACGAGTTATGGCTGATGTATATATTCAATACATACACCCCCTATAATTAGCTAGAACTATGTCTTCATAATGATCAAAGATAAAAATGGAAGACATAACTCGTGATGAGTTTAGAAAAGTCTATAATACAACGACTGAATAAGAGAATTTGAAGACGATTGTCTCCCCTATACTTTGGATCAACTAATCCTTAGTATAACAGACTGTACACAAAGTGAGGATGATAAGGGATTAGAATGTACGAAATAATCAGCGACTTGTCTTGTCCCCCTTATGCTATGGGTGAAATATCCTTAAATGTAGCCAGAATATCAATAAGTTGAGAGACAAGTGAGTAGAATAAGTGAAGAATAACCTGAATGCACTCATCCCCTCTATATTTTGGATGAAGTATATCCTAAGTATAACACATATCATTGTGAATGAATGAATAAAATAAAAGATGGAAATAAATGAGAGAAAAAAAGAATTAATCCAAAATATTTTTAGATGCATCATCTGAATCTTGTGATGTTGCGGTTGGGAGCCTTCATCAAACACAATATTTATTGGATCGATAATGGACATGAATGTATCATGATATAAATAAGGCTTCTACAGTTGTATGATAACTACAAATGATTGTGCCACATATTAGAATTTAGATATGAGGATGCTTCCAATATCACACATAGTTTTCACAATGAATGGTCGAGTCCATTTGCTTTTGAGTTTGCTCGGTAAAATCACCAACTTCGCATCAAATAACCACACCTTCTATTCCGGTCTCAAAAGTCTTTCATATGAGATGCTTGTCAAGACAACATTTGACTTTCTTCTTATATTTGAGGTTGTTATTGTTTGTAGAGTCTCTGAATTCCATGAGTCTATTTAGATATGTCATCTGATTCTGACCACCTTTATATGAGTCCAAATTATAGATGTTAACTATGCATAAAGATTTGTACATTATATCAACTGACATATGACATGGCTTTCCATAAGCCGGATGATACAGAGACATACCGAGTGGAGAATTATTGGTGGTCAGATAAGCCAACAAAATTGAGTCAAGAAACTAAAACCAATTCTTCCTACCCTACCTAACAAGTTTCTACAAGATTGTATTGATATCCCTATTTGATAACTCATCCAAGACATTCGACAGTGGGTAGTAAGGAGATGAGACACGATGATTGACACCGTACTCCTTTACAAGCGTTCTGACTTCCTTATTCACAAAATGGCTACCCCCATCTAAAATCAAGATCTTTGGAATCCCGACATGAAATAATATTGTCCTTGAGAATGCAAAAAATGGTACTGCTATAAACAGATTGGGTGGGAATAGTCTCCACCCAACGACTCACATAATCAACGATAAGAAGGATCTATTCGAATCCTTGACTATCAGGAAATGGGCCCGTAAAGTCAGTGTCCCAAGAATAAAAAAATATGATATCTGAATAAACTTAAGGGGCATAGAGTCTTTGGAACCAAGGGTTTCTCCCATTTTCTAAAATCAATGCAACCTTCCACATATAGTGTAACATCCTTGAATAGAGTGGTCCACCAGATTCTATACTTCAATACTTTCGTTGTTGTTCTGCTTCCAGAATGGTGTGCTCCAGATTTGATCTTATGACAGTTCTCAAGGATACTGGTGTACTCCTCTTGAGGAATGCACTGATGCCAAATGCATTCCACACCTTCCCTAAAACGTATGGATATTCCCACTCATAGAAATAAATATCGGATAGAAATTCATCCTTCATTACTCGTGTCCACTCTTGTCGAAATTTCTCAGAAATGTGATAGTTCACAATATCGGCATATGAGGGGAGATAAGAAACACTAAGAATGGATTCATGTTAGAAGGTTTCTGATATCGATACACTGCTCAGCTGAGTATTTGACAATTCAATTCTTGATAGGTGATCTACTATTACATTTTAACTTCAAGCTTATCCATAATTTCCAAATCAAAATCCTAGAGGAGAAAGATCCATCTGAGTAGACGTGACTTGGCATCCATCTTCTGTTGTAACTACCATATAGTAGAGTGGTCGGTGTTGATAATAACTTTGTAACTGAGAAGATGTTATCTGAACTTCTCAAGGGAGAATGCAATTTCCAACAACTCTTTCTCTATAACTGTGTAATTATTCTTTGCATCATTAAGTGTTCTGTTATCATAATGGATGACATAGGGCAAATTATCAATTCTTTGTCCTAGAACAACCCCAATGGTGAAATTAAAAACATTCATCACGATCTCGAATGGGAGAGCAATCGGGTGGCTGTTGGACATGAACCTGGGTAACAAGTTCTTTCAACTATGTAAAGGATTGGAGAACCTTCTGACCTACAATGAAGTCGGTTTTCTTGCCTAGAAGCTATGTGAGAGGTTGGACAATCTTTTTGAAGTATTTGATAAATCTTCTGTAGAATCCTACATGCCCTAAAAATGACCTGACGTTTTTCATTATTCAAGGTTGCTTAAGTTTAGGAATCATATCCACCATTGTCGGGTCAACCTCCATGCATCGCTTGAGACGACATGGTCAAACACAATTCCTTCTATAACCATGAAGTGCCTCTTTTCCCATTATAGAACCAAATTGACTTCAAAACATCTCATTAGCACTCGCTCTAGGTGCACAAGACAAGCATCAAAACTATCACCATCAACGAATAAATCATCCACGAAAACCTTGAGAAAACAACCCAACATGTCTACTAAAATAACCAATATGCACCTATGGAATGTAGTGAGGGTATTACATAATCCAAAGGGCATTTGCTTGAGAGTATAGGTGCTGAATGAACATGAAAGTAGTTTTCTCTCGATCTTCAGGAGTAATTTCCACTTGGTGGTACCTAGAGTACTCATCCAAGAAGCAAAAGAACTCTTTCCCTACCAGCCTTTCAATAACTTGATCAATAAAAGACAACAGAAAGTGATCCTTCATGGGCGCTAAATTCAAGCACCTATAATCAACACAAATGCACCATGAAGAAGGTACTCAGGTAGAGATCCCCTCTCCTTGGTCATTTGTAAGCATCGTAATTCTAAATTTCTTCGGAACGACATGCAATAAGCTAACCCATTTTGAGTCAGAGATAGGATAAATGAATCCAGTCACACACCATTTCATTTTCTCTTTCTTGACGATATCCCGAAAAGTAGGGTTTAGCCTTCTCTAGATATCATTGGACAGTTTACAATCATCCTCCAAGTAGATATTGTGTGAAAACAAGGCTGGTTTAATCCCTCATAGATCTCAAAAATGCCTACCAATCACCTTACAGTTTTTCTCTAGAATCTATAACAAGCAAGATTCTTGATCCATGATCAATCTGCTACTGATAATGACCAGATACATGCTCGACTCACCCACAAGGAACCCATACATAAGATTTGCCGGAGCTTGCTTAAAATATGGTAATTGTTGAGTCAACTTCTCAGATACTTCTGAAACTATTCTGGTAGGTGAATGAGTTGCTAGCAATATGGAGGTGTTGTCCAACTTTGTCACTATTGGTTGAGATAACAATGTACCAAACATATTTGCAATTATTTATTCTTGTATAGTTTAACATGAATATCATCCGAATATCTCGTTCAGTGCATCTACATTATCTTCTATGTCAGTAAAGGAGCAGGCATAGACTATGCTATCCAGGTCCTTCTCTAGAAAGAGGATTTTCTGTTTCTTAGTGTCATCTAGTAATAAGCTTTGATCTCTGATCTGCTCAACAATATCACAATCTTCTACTCGTGGTGTTGTCTCTCTTATCTCAGATGTGCACTCTATGACTTTCGGCTCAATGGTTATATCCATTATGACCTTCACACTGCATGAGCAGAACATGATCTTTCCATATTTGTAATCATCTACCAATACGATTGTTCTAAGAATGGTTGACCAAGAATAATTGAGGTCTGGAGTAACTGTATAGGAGAATCCATGTCCAGTACAACAAAGTACACTGGAAATTTCATGTCCTGCACGGTTACACTAACATCCTCCAATAAACCTATGGGTCGCTTCATGGATTGATCAACAAATTGAAGGATCATGTGTGTAGGTTTAAACGAGCCTAGCCCAAATTCTTGGAGCAATGAGGTTGGCATAAGGTTTATGGAGGAATCTCTATCAAGCATAGTTTGCTCAAAAATCCAATAAAAATATATTACATCTGATTAAAGGATCTCCCTTGTCTTTCTTCTTTGATGGGAGGTCACTGATCGTATTCACTATGGACACGATTAGGATATGCTTCTCTGATCTGATGCGTCTATTTGTGTGGGGATGATGCTTTGATGTACATGCCTCTTTCAATCATTTCTTCATAGAATACATGCATTCCATGGCTTTCATTAAGGACATTTCCAAAAAATTATTCAGTAAGATCTCAACAATGGCTGGATCAGACAATGCATTTTTCAATTTTTCAAATTTTTGGGGTTTTTCATTGCATAAGGAAATGGAATATTTACACAATGAAAAACATTGTTCTTATTTACAATAAAATCATCATGTACAAATAAATGGCTAAATGGTGTGCAGTCACTAAAAAAAAGTAAAAAAGTAAACACATGAGCTTTTGCTTCTTTAATTGGCACGGGATTGGCTGTTGCATCTTTCTCCTTGGTTGGATCGGTTCTACCTGAGCTCTTATTTTATTTTTGACATAGTTTTTCTTCATTTTTTATATTTCTCTTGATTTGGTATGACTCCTCCTTCTTCTTTGTCACCCAGACCTGTATTGGATCGGCTGATGTATAAAATGATGATTCGTTGGTAGATGCTTTATTCTTCCTCTTTGTTGCAGCAAATGGCTGCAAGGTCCTATGACTCCCGAGATTCACAACATGATATAACATAATAGAGTCATGGATACATGACTCATCAGGTTTGGAGGATACATCGCTGACTACCTGCTCTTTACGCTGAAAATTATTAGGCGAATCATGGTGGTGAAAGTGGGTGGACGATCAATTGATTTCTGGCTAGGGAGAAATTAGCTGGGACGAAGGAGGTTTGGATGATTAAATGGAATGATCATAGGTGTATTAGGTTAGATCTAATGGTGGGAGTGTGTTAGTGATGTTAGCGCTTGAAGATGGAGGGTTAGGATTGAATGATGGATGAAAAGTATGGCAGGGGAAAATGAGTGAAGATGAGGCATTGGAACAGAAACTGATAGCTTCTTGAATGTTGAAGATGTGTGTGGTGCTGACACGTGTCAGCATAAAAGTGCCAGAAAATTAAACGGGTTAATAAATAAGATAGAAAATAATAAATAATGTTATTTTAAATAGTAATAAAAATAAAAGTGTAGATAATTTAATTACCTAAAATATAAAATAATTTATTTTGATAAATACAATTTTTTTAATAAAATATAAATATTATATTAATAAATATTATATAGTATACTTAATAAATAAGATATTGATTTTTAATTTAATGATTTAAAAGATAACATGTCATTTTTATATTTTATAAATAAATAGAATTAGGATATATGTGATTTTTTATGAATTTTAATAAATTAATTTAAATATGCATATAAATACATGTATAAATGCTACATGTCAAATTCATCTATAAATTAGAGTTTTTGATTTATTTAAAATATTAATAAGTCTCTAAAAATTATGAAATAATTTATAGACAAAATACAAGATCAAGAACATAATTAAAATTTATAAAATAAATAAAACTATAAATAATGTGTTTTGAAGAAAATAAATAACCAAGTAACCCAATTGTCATTAGGTCCCATAACTGAAGTTTTTGCAAAGGGACTCCGATTTTAGTGAAGTCACCTCCATTTATTAGAAAATATTATTTTATAAATTTTAAAGTGAGTAGAGTAAAATTGGAGTTCGTTTGATGAAGTTATGATGTTCATAAATTGAGAAATTGATAATTGTAAAGTTGGATTTCTTGACATATATACAAGATAATATTTTTAACTTATTTTTATATTTTTCCACATATTTTTAGAAATAATTAAGTAAAGAGTTTAGTGAACAATATTTACGAATGAATTAATTTAAATTCAATGAAGTTTTGATAATTATTGGATAAATAATGAATAATGTTTAGAGTGAATAATTAATTCCTTTTGTAATTTTCTTCCTTATATCCCCCTATTTATTTGTTTGTCAACCAATCCATGCTGACTTTGTCTCGAGGATTAGGTTATGTAAATATATCTTTCAGCTATATTTATATTTTATTAGTCATATTGTACATATATACATATTTACAATCTGCATTCTTTTTTCCCTTTTTTTAGTTCTTTTATTTATTAACATGTTTTTATGCATAAAATGGTATTTTAATTCATGAATGACATTTTGTTAAGAAATGAATTTAATGAATATTTACATGTATTTGTTAAGGATTTTAAGACAAAATGCAGAAAGAATGTTAATGAATCATGGATTCATCAACCCCCTATACTTAAACTTTGTTAGTCCCTTAGCAAACACTTATTTGAGAAATAAGTGAAAAAGAAAGAAAGTTAGAATGAATTTATTTTCCTAAATCAATTCATGATAAAAAATAACGGACAGATCTTGGTCGGGCCTTAAACAGGCATTTTCTTGAAACCTTAACTAGGATTAGGAATTTAGTCTCAACAATCCTCAAGTTCCATAAATCCATATTTAAGTTCATCTAAATAGCCAGCTTAGATCCACTTATCCATATTGCTAACTCTATCAACCTGAATTCAATATGTAATGTGTGTGAGTTGTGTTAGCTCTTCCTGCTTAAAGAAGCAAAGAAACCGTCCATCCCAATAATACACTCCCATTGGTTCCTCATCCAGTTACTCTTTCCTCGAGGAGGGGGGCATTTCCTTCTAAGGTCAGGTCGTGTTGTGTCCACAATCAAGTAGAGAGAGAGAATGTAGAAGAATGAGAAGAAAACTGGAGTATGACCAGTGTAGTCACATCTCCTTGTGAAGCCCATCCAGTGTAGCTAATTCACTACTAACATGTGCATGCTTTTTGAATGCTTGGATCATTGTGGTCATATTTGGTACTTGGTGGCTTCTATTTGGATTGGTTTTGTAATGTTTCTTGCACTGCATCAATATTTTTGTGCCTCAATGGATATAACATCTTTTCATTCTGTCCACTTTTTGAGGTCTTGGAAAAAGTTTGCCAACAGATCCTTCCCTCATCTGAAGTATTATTTCAACACTAAAACTCCCATCTTTAGACATCTGTGCTACTAGACAAGGCTGAAAATGCACCATTAAAATGGACTGCCCTTCGCCACCCAATGCAAGTCGAGCTAAGTGTAAAGTACATGTGTCCAAAAATAGTTCACTGATGAAGAGTTAAATGGATGACACCAAGTGTTCTACTTAGGCAAGTTTAAGTTGACTTCCCAAATACGGTCTCATGGAACCCAAAGATTTAATTCAATGACCTGAAGAGTCTAAATTCCAGTTCCTAACTATGCTATTGGCAATGAAAGTTAAAGGCCATAATCAAGCTCTATTCTTTAGACTATTCCCAATATTTAGTTCTAGAAATCAAATTTATTGTGAATAATGCTAATGCAAATGCAACAATGTTTTTGTGAAGTATATTTTTCTTAATTTTACTCAATTTTATGGATGTTAAAGATTATGTATTTTTTTATGAATTTTAGGACGTTGTAATTTTTATGGATTTATAATTTTTTTTATAAAAAAGTACATGCACAATATTTTTACAAGATAAATTACTAATATTTTATTTGGATTAAATAACTATTGAATTTTACAAGTTTTATATACAAAGAATTTTACAAAGATTAAATTATTTTTACACATATTTTAATAAATATGATTTTAAATAATTATTATACATATTAAATACATATTTTAGATACAAGTTTTAAATTAAGAATTTTAAATAAGAGTTCTACAAATATTTTACTTTTTAATAAGGATTTTATAAATAGTAAATAAATAGTTAAATAAATGGATTTTAAATTAATCCTTACCCGCTTTTTATTGATTTATAGATATGGAAAATACTTAAAGTATGAGTTATTAACGCAAATATATATACAATATATATGCACCGCCTATACTTGTGCTAAGTCCTCATAGCGTCAAAAGAGAAAAAGATGGACATAACTCATGCTCAGTAAAAGTGGGTGAAAAAGAATAGAAAGAATATAAGTCGGTCGATCCCCCATACTTACGACCTGGTCATCGTAAGTATAGTGGAAGACAAAAATGAGGTGACTAAGGGCAACGAATATACAAAAGAAGGAAAAAAGAATGAAAGAGAAATGAAATCAATGAAATCACTCGCTCCCCACTATACTTAGGATAAGGCATCCTAAGTATAGAAAAGAATGTGGCTAAAAATTAGGGACCAGTGACTAGTGTATAAGAAAGGAAAACAAGAGAAAAGTAAAAAGAACAAAATCGAAGCGCGAATCAATGGGCGATCGGTCCCCCTATACTTAGGATATGGCATCCTAAGTATATAAGATGAGCAAAAAATGGGGACGATTGTGGACTACGAAGAATATACAGGTGGTAATGTACTCCAGAAAACTGAAAGGCTCACAATTCTTTGTACATGATGAAATGAAGTGGAAGAGTAGTCATGCATCCAGTACAAAGTAGATCACCTCATTCTAGGTCATAGTGAATTGTCTGTTGTACTCGCATGCAGTAGTTCCTGGCTGAACAAGTAGAGCTGCCTCTGTAAATGAACGCTATGTGTGGCATATGTCTCTCTATTGAAATCGACGTCTCTAGAGTCGGACTATAGAAGGTGTCTATATGTGTATCCATTACACCATACGACTCTCTACGCTAAATAGATTGTATGATCTATGAAATATAATCACCTGACTCTCGTGCTGGAATATGTATACTCTAGATTGCGGCATTGAGATGTCTACTGCAACTGACCACTCATCTGGATCTGATGTGATCTCTGTATCTGTATGTAAACAGTCATATGAAGAACTAGGTACCATGTGATCTACCCCATCCTCGTATAGGATATCGTGGGTATTGAAATAAATGCTCCTAAGATCAAGAGACTGTCTTGTCTATGTGCTGGAAATCATATGCAAGACTGGTGCCCTCTGAAGTAAATGACAATACTGATTTGGGACTGCTACATCCTCTCACCATCTCAATGTGTATCTCTCCACTATCTATACGGAATGATAATCTCCCAGCATCATAATCGAAGAGTGCACTCGCTGTCTGCATGAAAGGCCTCTCGAGAATGATTGGAGCAAGGTGTAACTGCGTAGGGCCCGTCATAGGACAGTAAAGTCCACTGGAAACTTCAAGCACTGAATGGTCACGATAATGTTCCTCAATATGCCTCTAGGTCTCTTTAGAGATTGATCTGAAAACTAAAGTATCGCTCGTGATTTGTTAAGAGGAGCTAGCTTGATCTTATCAAGCAAAGAAGATGGAAACAAATTAATCGAGGAACCATTATCTAAGAGAGTACGATAGAATGCAGCATCTGTAATCTGACATGTGACATAGTGAGCTCTATAATCTCTTCTTCTCCTTATTCTGAATAGCACATGAAGTCGCCTTGGTCAATACAGGATTTTCAACTCGTGATTTCCTTTTCCTATGTGTTGTGCATTTGTTCCTCAACTGATTCTTAAGTGTAGGAAAATGATCCAAGGCATCCTGAAGTGGAATCTTCAGAAAAATGTAATTTTTTAATAATCTTTCTGTTTCATGAGTAACAACATTCTTTTTGGAATTTTTCTTTCCTTTTCCATACAAAGCATCGGGAAAGGAACAATCACAGGAACAAAAAATTCTTTTTGTTCACATCTAAAGTAGAATCATCATGTACATCGAGAGTCTCATAAATATGTACAAAACTCTCAAAAATGGGAGAAGGAAAATTTACATCGGGAGTATCTGCATGGTCTGGCGTGATATCATCATTTGACTTGCTCCTGTCCATATCAACTATCTCTGCATCGCTCCCATCTCTCTTATCATCATGGTAGACATCAAGCTGGTCCTCATAGTGGCGGTCCTCCTCAGCATCAAAATGTGAAACATCATGGATCGGCTCTCGCTCCTCATCATGTACCCTCTCCTCCTCTCGATTAGGTGCTCGTGGTGATCTACCGCTCCCGAGATGAATGAAGTTAGATAAAAATTCTGAAAAAGAGATCGTACATGCAGTAGTTTCTACCTGATCTTGTGCCTCCTCTTGTTGTTCGGATTCACCTGAGGCTGGGCTAGGAGAGTGCTCTTGGGCACGACTAACTCATCCAGACAATTGTTAACTCGTTCCATCTCTGTCGCATGTACTGTCTGGAGCGTGCTCAATGTGTCCCTAGTCTGATACAGTGCCAGGGCCTATGCAGATATCTCATCCTCAGTGTGGTGTCCCTGGATATCTACTCTCTCTTGCCTAGGAGTGGGCTTCTGTGGTGTAAAAGACTGGGGAGACCTCTATGGTGTAAAGAAAGACTACTGCTGGTGCTGATAGGCATGTGGATATGTAGCATGATATTGATGTGAATATGGTCTCTAATAGGCATGTTGTTGAGACTCTTTTGCAGCGTGAAATGCTGTTGGTGCTGAAAATGTGGGCGTCCATGATGCGGATGACTATACTGCTACTGCTAGTGCTGGTGTGTACACTCTGAGGGTAAAGTGTGGTGATGGCTGAAAAGGAGCATACCAAATCTCATTGATCTCAATAGTAGAATGAGAATTAACATCTCCAGGATAGTGATCTGACTTGAATTGGCATTGGACGGATCTTCATGCTAATCAATCTGTGTAGGCTCAGTAGGCTATACCGACTCACTCTGAATGTATTGAATCTAACGAGTGGGAGGAGCAGATAAAGATCTCTATATAGGCTGAGAAGTGGAAAGAAGGATGAGAATGTTGGTACTGAAGCTGCAACTCGGTCATCTTCTTCATTAAATCACTCAACTGCTGAGGAAGTGATGAGAGTTTCTCCAACTCTCGCAATGGTTGTAAATCCTGAACTTGCTCTGAATCATGTCGACTAATGTCAACTTCTCACTAATGAATCCCATGTCAGATCGTGAATCATAATAAAAGACATATGCCACCTATTGATGCTCTCATCTTATGGTGTTGTGGGTCCTTCTAGAATGCCTGAGTGGAGTCTACAACACGTGAATTCTCTGCCATCCCCTCAAAGATGGACCAAACTGACTTCATTTCCATATTCAGATAGTTATCGCCACATGCAGTGCTTACTAATCCCTGTACGTCCGTCTGGAGTCATCCAAAATAGTTTTAAAGAAGTACCTTCAAAGGTATATCATGATGATGGAATCTATCTATAAAAACCTTGAATCTATACCATGCCTCATGGGATGACTCATGTGGTAACTGTGTAAAATTTGAGATCTGACTCCTCATCATGTTCGTCCATCCCCAGAGGAAAATATTTACGCGGGAATGTGGATTTTAGATCGTCCCATGTAGAAATTTCCCTCCCCAAGTGACTCAACTAGTAAAGCGCCTTATCTTATAAGGTGAAAGGGAAGTCCTTGAGGTGTATGCACTCCTGCATAACTCCTAGATTGCTAGCCATACCATATATCATCTTGAACTGTTGTAGAATGATTAACGTCTCCTTCGAAGAGTTCCCATAATACTTGGAAAGCAGTGAAATAAAGGATGGTCTTAGCTCGTATGACCCTTGATTCGGTGGCAATCGAATCCAATCGTGTGGCATCCTCGTTCCCGGGTCATACTCATCTCATAAAGTCAAGAGCCACGATAGGTTGTAATAGGTTCCCGGCTCCTGCTCTCAGCATAGTGATCTCAGCTCTAAGCTCATTCTGAACTCTACACTGATCTCTAATCGGTATGCTCATCTGACGAAGTGTGTCTAGAATCCCATCGGTAATATCCGAAGCTGGATCATATCTCTCGTCTGTAAGTCTCTCATCTTCACGTGGCCTCTTAATAGCTCTGTCCTCAACTGGTCCCTACCCTCTAGCCTTGATCCTCGAATCCTATGGGAAGGAAAAAGTCTCATAAGAATTATGTGAAAAACATGAAGGAGAAATAGATGAAATATTGAGGTGTGGATCTGCCTCAACTGAAGGGCTGGGAGGCGACGAAGTCTGGGTCTGAATCACCTCGTGACTAAGTGTGACTGACTCGGGAAAAGGGTCATCCTGAGTCTGTGAAGACGTACGATAGATGGTGGAAGGTAGAAAGCTCACGGAGTCTGAGCGCAAAATCTTTCTAGTTGTCATCTTCGATGTCAAAAAGAAGTACGGGAGAAAATACAATGTCAAATAAAGAACACGAGTGTGAAGATGTATAAAACATGAAATAATGCACACCTCACATACAAACAAAATGCAAACCCAAGATTCACCAACTTCACATGGTGGAGACTGTAAGAGTTTGGTCTTTTATCTTTTTAATTTTATTTTTGGTGATCAATCAGTTATATTTAGTAGACTCACAGAGGGTGTCGCCCTGTTTCCCAATGTACACGCTCATAGTCCCCCAAAAAGTAGTACCGTCTGCCCGGACAACTAGGTTATATAAGGCCCAAAGGAAGCTGTGAGGTATGAGTACACCAAAACGAATCTCTATGGTCAGAGGCAAGTGCTTACAGTTGCAACCATACATCAAAAAGTAATGCACAGGTACTTAAGACACAAGTCCAAGGATTTTTGGCTCTAATCCTTAAGCTTTCATCCTCACCTACTCTATCTGGAGTATAAAGAAATACAATGAGGGGCTTACTCTCCCAATACAAGTTAAGTCTAGGTCTTTTTTTATTTTTGTCAAGTCTTTTCAAAAAAATATTTTTTTTATTTTTGAGGGTTTTCACTTTTTCTGGATATTTTCAAAAATATCTAGTAGCATGTTGATTCTTTTTAATTTTTAAAACTATGTCTCACGAGAGGGGAATCATGGAATGCAGTGGAAAATGATGATGCATGCAAATATAGAAATAATACCTTACGCAAGCAGTCTACATACAAGTGGTCCACATAGAAGTGTTAAACCTAGGCTAATGCATCTGGAAGTCGAGAAAACCTGAGTCCTAATCAGTTATTCTAGCATAAGAATAGACTATTTTTCAAAAATATATGAATTATGCTTAAGTGTGGATTAGGGATCTGGGTTTTACTTTTAGTCATCTAATCAAACAAACATGCAGCCTAGGCTCCATAAAATCACGTGAAACAAAGAAAAAATTGGGAAAATCGAAAACTACAGTGAGGTCGCCTAAGTGCACTGGCACCTGGTGAAACAGACTTGAAAAAATGGTCTAAAGTCCGCGTCTAGTCAAGATGTAGTGGATCCCTTGCTATGAAAAGAAACATGCGCAAGTGCCCCTTCCTCTCTCACAAAAATAGAAAAATTAGCAAGTGCTCTCTCTCTCAGAAGAAAATAGAAAATAATGTTCGATAAATACAACAAAAATCATGTGCTAGCTAACTCGTTCTGCCCTCTACAACCAAATCAGAGAAGAATGACCTGATCTATACACTCTCATCTGAATCGTCTTCCAAAGAAGCCTTCTCATCCTGTATGCCCTTGCAAAATGGGTTAGCTTCACATAGATAAAAATTAAACAAAAACTCAAAAGAAAATCAAAATCAAAACTGACACAAAAAACTGAGAAAAAGAACTCAAGAAAAAGATGATAAAAACTAAGAAAAGAAAATCGAGAAAAAAGTAGAGAAAGAAAAAGTCATATAAAAACTCTCAAAGAAAATAAGAAAAAAATCCAGATAATCAGAAGAAAAACAAATACATAAAAACTATGAAAAAACGATGAAAAATGAGAAAACATGAAAAAGAAGAAAATCAAGAAAGAAAATAAAAATATCAAAGGAAATAAAGCTTGAAAAATCTCAAGTGTGGCAATGCCTCCCCGGTAACGGTGCCATTTTGATAACTGACTCTGACAAAGCGATAAATAAATGTCGAAGTAGAAACCACTAAAGAGAGAGACGATTAATCAAATAAAATGCAACTCAGATTAAACATGATCGGAGTTGTTCACTATTTATTTCTCCAGGTAAGTGTGTCAGGGTCCAACACCAGGAGGCAGAAAATCGTGCTCGGGAATTTTCGAGAAGTGAAGAAATATTTTTGTGATATTTTTTTATCTCTTTCTTTTCTTTTCTTCTTCAAAGTGAGAAAACTCTTTTTCTAATTTTAATTTTAATTTTTTTGTTTGATTTTCATTTTCCAATTTTTATTTGATTTTCAAAGGGATATTTTTAATCAATTTATCTACAATATAATATATGAAAATAATAGAGGAATAATGATACTATATATACAGAAATTGACTCGAGCAATGGGCTCAAGTAAGAGAAGAAAACAAATCAAAACAGATGAAGAATCGATAAAGAAATCCAAAACAAAACTCGCGTAGAAATCATCACAAATTGGAGTAAAATAAAATGTCAAAAAAATGCAACGATGATATGATAGTGTTTATAGACTACAATGTCCATAAAAAGTCCAAAAAATAATAGTGTAAAGAAACATTTTAAGAAGATAATGGTCCACTTGCAATTAGGTCCCTGGTCAGGGACCTAATTGTAAGAAAACTACTAGAATCCTCACACTTAGGTCACTTGTTAGGGACCTTAATATAGTTCTGGGAAAGCTCTGAGGTGGGTTTTGAGCCGTAATTCTGCAGGAGCTACTTAAAAGTTTTTTCGCCCCTTTGTTATCCTACATTCAGGATTAAATGGAGGGTGACTGATCGTGGTTGTTGATGAATCTGTGATTCGTCACTCTATAAGTTGCAAATAGAGCTTTGTTTCTGAGTAATTACCAGCATATTTCTACTTATATTGCATAATTAACATTCATGTATTTGTAAATAATATGTGCATTTTAGCATTCATATTTGTATTAAATAAGGAGTCAAAAATCACTTGTACATATTCACCTGTATATTAGCTAAATTCACCTATTTGTATCTATTTTATACTAACTCCAAATCTAATAAATTCAACTCTATAGCGTATATATTTTTAACACTAATAAAGGAAAAATATCAAAAAATACTAACTTGTAAAACTATCTAATAAAACCCGAGCCCTAGTTTGAGATTAAGAACCTTGAAATGCACTACGCGCGCCACATGGTGCCACCCCCTCTCTCTCTCCAACTTCCCTCCCGCATATTTCTCCCATGCAACCCACGCCCCATACCCCTTTCCTCAATTCTCTCTCCTTTTTTCCTTTTATCCTCTCTCTCTTGTCTTTTTGGTACACCCCTCATGCACATCTCTTTTCTCTCTTTCCCTAACCCACGTACTCCCTTATCCTCTCTCTCTTCTCCCTCTCTTTCTCATGCACACACACACACACATGTAATCCATGCAAACCACACCCTTTTTCTCCTCCTAGTCTTCCCTACAACATCCTCCATCGCCCTTGCATTTCTCTCCTGACCCAGTCTTCCCTCTGCAACTGCTCTCCCTCTCACTCCCATTCTACCTCCTAGACAATCGCACATAACCACTTTCCCTATGTCTCCTCTCATCTCTCTCAAACTCCTTTAAAAAGCACGCTCATACCCCATCCTTAGATCATCCACCATCATATTAGGAGATAGAGAGAGCTCAGCTTCTTCGTTTGATGACAACATACGTTGAGCTTTGAGCGATAACCTCGTGTCTGTTGTAAACAGGATCGTTACCGCATATAATAAACAATAATTATACGGATCCAAATGGATTGATAGAAAAGCATTATAGATTATCAATATTAATATCATGCAGTTACAATCCATTATCCGATTACAGAATGCAAACATGAACCGATTAAATGAACTGAAACATAAAACTGGGCGACATCCAGAAAAGGTTAAGCAATAAACGAATTGTGACAAACAAAATAAGAGAGAGATTAGAATAGAAATCATCGAAGCATCCATGAAATGGACTGTCCTTAGAGAGGATATCACCCCCACAATACCCGTGCGTAGGGTATTGGAGATCCACTCCCAGGATACGATGGCACACGATCTTCATCTGCGCACACCGACGAGATCATCCTCGAATGTACCTCAGAGAACTGCAACCGAGAGAAAGAGAGGCAGGTTCGTCAGAGGAAGAACCAGAACAAAGCCACAAGACAAGATGGCGTGAGATTTTTTCTTGCGAGTGAAGAAACCAACGTGGGGAAAATGAGTATATACGGTCACGTGCCCTAGCACGATACCTTTCGATTTCTAAAAACGCCCCTCAATGGGTGTGTCATTTCGGATCCCAGAATCGTGGCCAGAATCGCGCGTCCATAACAACGAGTTGAATTCCCATTTTAGTCGACTTACCAAATGAAACCCGCAGCAAAAGTATCAAGATCCGAGATCCGAATTGACTCTCCCGAGCCCAAGTCGGAGATGGAGCGGAGCGTGCGTGTGTGTGGTCCTCCATTCCTCCTCTCTACTATTGCTACAAGAGCTTGGGATGTGAAATCATATATAAGCCCATCAAAAGTTTAGAGCTCCAAGGTATGGTACTAAATTTCCACCCAAACTTTTCCATGTTTCAAATTTGGGAATTCCCAACTTTCCCTCCAAGCTATTTGGTTTCCCAATTGAAACCAAATTAACTTCAATTGTAATTACATAGATTTTCCAATTAAAATCTAATTACAATTCTTAATACAACAATCCCCCACGAATTCACCAATTTGAAAAAGAGATTCAAATAGAGTTAAAACACAACTTTCGGCTGCTACACTTTGCTTTCAGTAAAGGTACCTTCTGGTTTGAACCTCTACCTGAGTTTTCTACATTCACTTTAACATGAACGAAGTGAACTACGTCTTGAACTTCAGACCTTGGTGTTAATGTAAACAGTAGAAACAACAAAGCGTTGTTCTTGGTACAATCTTCTGGGTCGGTGCTCTTGAAGGCCATGCACCCTTATCCTGTTTCGTGAGTGTATTCAGGAAAGACCCTCTTCCCTTAACTGTGGCCCACAGTAACACTCACAGGGTGGTGTACTCGAAGGATGCACTACTAACATCCTGCCCAAAGGCTTGAACCCATTTAGAGCCTACGCTCTTCCTAAACTTGCAGCTTAAATGGCACTCAGGCTTCCATGGATAAGACACTCATGCATACGTATTAAGATTAGAGTGCCAACTAGTTCTCGAAACAGCTTATTATTACCACATTGAACCTACTTTGTGGGATCTCTACTCAGGTAGGTTGGATTGCTACTGTAGAGGAACTCCCAATGGGTCTCAGTCTCATCCCAAGCCTAGACTTTAGGACTAAAGATCTATTAAGTCCCTTAGTCAACGGATCTGCCTTGTTGTCTTTGGATCCAACAAAATCCATGGCCAACACCCCTCGAGACACCAAATACCTTAACGTCTTAAGTCTGATTTGTATGAGTCTTCTTGTTTTTTGATTGAACTTTGAACTCTTGATCTTGGCAATTGTTGTCACATTATCACAATGTACCGAGATTGCAAGAACAGGCTGACCTACCATGGGAGTTTCAGACAGAAGTTCCCTTAGCCATTCAGCCTCAATTCCAATGTTGTTCAAAGCACACAACTCGGCCTCAAAAGTGGATCGAGCTAGAATGTTCTACTTCACAGACCTCCAAGAGACTGCACCGCCTCCAAGGGTAAATACATACCCAGTAACACCATTACTCCCAGACTCCTCTATTTTCCCTATCCAACTTGCATCACTATATCCTTATGGTATAGATGGATGTCTACCATAATGCAAACCAAGGGAAATAATTACCTTCAAATACTTCAATACTCGATCCAGAGCCTCCCAGTGAGTACGGTCAGGACAACTAGTGTATCTACTCAGCTTTGCAACCGAGAATGAAATATCCGGTCTCGTGAAATTTGCAAGATACATTAAACTTCCTATTACTTGTGAATACCTTAGCTGAGATACAGGTACTCCACTTTTATTCTTAAACAGTGTTTTGGATGAATCAACAGGAGTGCTTATAGCTTTGCAATCTTGATATCCAAATTTCTCAAGTACCTTCTCAACAAAGTGAGATTGAGAAACTACAATCCCATCAACTAACCTTGTCAGTTTGAGACCCAAGATAACATCAACAACATCTGTGTCCTTCATCTCAAACTTGCTACTTAAGAATGCTTTAGTCTCATTAATAATCCTCATATGTGACCCGAACAACAATATGTCATCAACATACAAGCACAAGACAATACACTCATTACCTTTCACCTTGCAATAGACACACTTATCGGATTCATGAACCTTAAAGCCACATGACTGGGTGTCGTCTGACGTTCTTGTCCGGTTGTCGATGAAGCTCCATGTCTGGGAGAGTTGCGTCTATGCGTAGAGGAATACCTACCTACTCCGGTTATGGATATGGAGCTCGCCAAGAGAACTCCGATGAACTCTCCGATCATTGACTTGGGGAACACCTGCAGCGTTAGTGTTAATGCCAAAGTGTACTGTGCATCACGTGGAAGGGAGATGGGACGAGATGAACGATCGTGATGGGGCGAAGCAGGTGGCAGCCGGGGGTCTTCTCCGGCGAACCCGGAGGAGTTGGATCGGAGGTGTTATGGGGTGTGGAAGAAGAAGAGGGTGAACGGAAAGCGGTGCTGAAAGGTGGAGGCCAGGCGGAGCTTAAGAGGTGATCCATGAACGACGATAGTGGAAATGGCATCCTAGTTCGTAAAGCAAAAAATAAGAGAAATTGCAATGAAGATCGGAAAATTTACCTGAGGCCGGGTGGAGCGGAGGCCTGGGCTTGAGGTCCTTGGAGAATCTCGGGGTCGTCGCACGTGCTGGTCGGCCAGTCCAGCGAGCTCGGGCAGGGCTTGAACCACCGCGACGCAACTGGGAAGCTACGGGTCTCACCGGGGTTTTGGGGTCGTTATTGCTCGATCCTAACTCCTCCCCCCGTCACAGGGAGGAGGAGGAGGGCTGGGCCCTTCCCCTCATGAAGGTGGACGCATGTGGTGGGTGGAGGGGTCGGAGTATTTGAAGGGTTTAGATGGCAGTTTCGGTGGTGATATCGTGGGTTTCGAGGAAAAGATGGAGCGAGTGGAGAGGACAATTAGGGTGACCAGTTATTGCGTGAGATTCGTGGTGGATCAGGGAACGTCGTGGGCTACCGGGATCGTGGAGATGATGGCTGGAGACACGGAGATAAAAGGAAGGGGGAACCCGGTTCATGAGGTGGAGAATGTGGGAATGAGGGGCGATCGGAGGTTGACGATGATGTGTAAACCATTGGATCTTGCGATCCAATGGTTGGGGTGATTGCGCTAAGGAGCGGCTTGGACAGAATCTGGGGCGACACAATCGAAGGGTGTTTGGTGCGCCACGTGTCGTGTTGAGATCTCAGCGCTAACATGCGGCCCAGATCTCAGATGGAGGATGATCAAATGGTAGATGACATAGGTGAAGGGAGCGGTGGAGATGAAGGCTCCAGAAGATGATCGGGCGGAGGAAATGCGGCCACGTGGCGCAAGGAGGGAAATGCGTTAGCGGATGGCGGTGATGAGGTCAGGAGATTGATTGGACGGCCAATATTGAATGCGGGATGGACGGTGGTGATTAAAGCTCCCAGGCCTTCATCTGACGGCTGCTGGGCACGGGCAGCATGGCGCGAGGAGGTGCAGCCACATGGCTCAACCAGAATGAGCCACGTGGCCCAATCAGATTATTTGCAAGAAGAAATTGAAATATGAAGCAACAAATGGCCGGATTTGACAAAAAATCAAAACATGAAAGTTGTAGATCTCAATGAGCTCTACAATTTTCATGTTAACCAAAAACAGATATGAGGTCATTTGAAAACAGAAAATATTTTTGAGGGTATTTTTAAGGCTAAAAACATCATGAATTTTAATTTTGTTATTTTTTTGTGATTTTATATTTATTCAAGACTTTGATAATTACAAGACTTTATCTGGTTTTTATTGACACATATTTAAGCAAGGGGTTTAAAAAATGCAAATTAAGATGATGAAATCGAGTTTCATCACCCCCCTATACTTAAACTATGCTCGTCCCCAAGCATCGAAGAAAAATGAATGAACTGTATTAACTCCCTTGTGCATGTGAGTACATGATCCAATATGTTCAAGTTCACTCAACTTTAGAGGTCCAAAATTTTAGAGCTCAACACATCCTTAATCAAGAGGCACCCAATTCCTCTAATTATCCAGACTCTCTCTGATGTACATATAGACTGAGGGTATGATATTTAGTGTTGATTGCGTTCAAAAACTTCACCTAAGGTCTTGGTTCGAGAAACTCTCCTAAGGACCCAATCCTCAACACTAGAGAATAAATCAAATCTTGTGTTCAGTTCACCATCTCTTTAGTTGTCAGACTTAAAAATGTAGATGGAAGGCCAATAATGAGGGGCATGGGATTGTGTCATTTCTTCTCTCCCTCTCATTGGAACAAGGATTCTCTCTTAGTACCTTATTACACAACACATTTTTTTGGTGTTGATAAGTGCATCCGTCAAGAGAAGTTGGAGCCGTCTGCACTTGTTTTCCTGGGAATACACCGGGGTGTATCTTTTTTGAGTACCTATCATACCTTCTACACCCAGACTTGTAGCATTTACGATGCAGAGCCCTTTTTTGGTGCAAGCCCAACTCCTGGTCCTGATAGCGGTGGTCCAAGTGGACATTTTGAAATGGTTGGGAGCGCTCGCCTTTGGTGGAAGCTCTTTGATATATAACTTTGTGGAATGAGAGCTTTTCTTTGACATTTCATTGAATTGTAGTATTTTTGGCTACCTCCACTTCTTTTACCAAGAGTTGGCGCACACTGATCAACAAAATTTTTTTATTTATTTCACACCCTGGCACTTAGGTCAATGTCAAGGGATTAGTATAAGAACCAAGTTCTCATACTGGCTAAAATTGCTGACACTCAGGTTTCATGAAGCCTTCAAAGATTTTATCCCATCCTCGAGCATCACTAGATCAAGTCCATATTCGAATCCCTCATCCCAGTCCCTCAAGTGATGAATCAACTCATCTCATCGAAACTGCAGTTGTGCATGTGAAGTGTTGATCATATTCTTAATGGTCTGAGACTAAGCATGAAATATAGCATGCAAATCTAGAAATCTAGGGGAATGTGGATGATTAAGTCTAAGACCCTGATGGCTAAGGCTAGTTAACCTAAAATCTCAAGTCCTCATAAACTAAGTTTCCTTGAACATTTCAGATCCTGGGTGGAAGTGTGAATGTAGAGGATTAATCCAACACCTTCATTTAAAACACATATTTTTTTAACTTCAAGAGATAATATGACTGCCTAAACCCAATTAAGTAGATGCATCTGCATTCAACCAGTATGGATGTAAGTACAGGTCGGAGCCCGTTGCTTGAGGACGGGGCCTTACGCGATGTCCTCTAAACCGTCCACTCTGCTAAGGGCGAACCCTCACTGAACGCGTCTACTTATTTGGGCTTAGTAGTCACTGATGACTCTTAAAGGATTTTTGGATTTTTCTCATTTTTATGGGATTTTAATTAACAGTTAGAAAACTGGTTAGACTCAACTTTCCTTGAAACGAAAAAGAAAATTTCAATACCATGTCACATAAATAAAAATTTTCAAAACATTTTCAAAAGATTTTTCAAAATAAGGGAAACTCATTTTTCAAATCATTTTCAAAAATATTTTTTTCTATAAAAATAGTGTAACATAATATATAAAGCTTTGAAAACTACTGAGTCCACTTAGTTCAAAGGATTTTTCTTTAGCCAAAAAGTTCTAAATTTTTCAAAATTTTCAGATTATAGCTAAAGTAAATATACTGTATATACGGTATACCCCCCTATACTTAAACTTTGTTATGTCCTCATAGCACTAGATGATACCAGTCCATAGGTCCATTTAAATATAGAGAAATATACAGGAACTAATGAGGGCTCTCCCTATACTTTGGTTAGAAATAACCTCAGTATAAAGGCAAGAAAAGATGAGTAGAGAAAATCACGGGGACTTGGGTCCCCCCCTATACTTAGGCTGAGATTAGCCTAAGTATAAAGATGGAGATTTGATGTTGGGAGAGACCCAAGGTGAACGAAGAAGAAGGATGGATATACAAGTGAGTGGATGAATCTGCAGAGATTAATGGAGTATCTAAGGCTCATGGGACGATGTCGGAGCAAACAAGGCTCAATCAAGCATGCAACACACTTCAATTTCACCAACTCACACATGAAACCAACAGATGCTGGTTTATTATCCTGTCTGTTTATTCGTGATTAAAACATTATATTTTACACGAAAGAGCTGCTAATTAAAATCAACTGCATAAACGAGGGTGTTGCTTGCCCAAAACAATATTTTACTCCATTTTAGGTTGACTTGCAATTAACAGTCCCAGTTATTTAAGGTTGTCACTGAATTAAGGTGAGCACACAAATCAAGCAATCATCGTCTACCATTCAATCTCATTTTCCATTAACCTAGGTGATCAAGCTTGGAAGGGAATCGAGAAAAATCATATATTCGATAAAACCCATGATCTAGGCTAGCGAGAAAACATGCAGTGCTTTGGCAAAAATCCATGAAAATTTGGACTGTTTTTAAAACCAATATGATATGTATGCAAGTCGATCAAAAGCCGCACCTACGATGCTTCTATTAGCGGGAAAGAATCTCTTTTAACTTTGGCTAAGTGAAGCAACGCTATGTGCATCTTTATTTATAGTGTGTCCTACCTATGAACAAGCACGTAAAAAATGAATGACAAAATAAGCTTGAAGAGCCGCGTGCCTGGTCCTAGGTCGACACTCAAGTGGGGACGATCCCCACACAACCACATTCGTTCGTTTACAATCGCGAGTCTTCGATCAAAGACCGATGTAAAGACGATTATTACAAGTATATGAACTGAAATAAAAATGCGGGACATTTTTTTTCTTTCTTTTAAACTTGCTCCAAAAACGCTTTTGCGGCTCCTCGCAATGGGGAAGTACCTTCTCCTCGCCTCCTTGAACACCAAGGGCCCTGCCACGAAAGCAAAAGTTAGAGATCAATTGAAAAGAAAAAATTTTGCAATGCAAGATGGATGAACAAATTGACCTATATAAAAGAAACACTTAATAAAAATCCAAATAATACAAGAGATGAGCCATGTCCCCGACAACAGCGCCATTTGATAAGCCGCGAATCCAGCCCTTTAATAGTGTTGATTTAGCACTTAAAATCGTCGCGTCGGGCTGGATTAGGTCCATCAAAGATCATCTGATTTGGTTATGTCGATGAAATCAGATAGTCGTATTTTTATTTTTTTTACATGGTAAGAAACCAAGGTCGAACTCAGAGACACGAGCCTCTCTCGTGATTATTCATACTTTCATTCATTAATTAAGTGTTGAGTTAGAGAACAATAGGTCAATTCATGAAGGCAAGACTAGATGCATTAAACAAATATAAAACATGCATTTTTTTATTTTTAATCATGTAATTAGATGCAATGAAATGCAACACAAAAATGCCCAAAATACACAAATACTTGAGCTTTTTAAAAAAAACTCAGGGTCAAATAATAATGCTCTCTTCATTCATGTAAAAATCAAGCATGAGAAACATAGAAATCCAGACACTTAGACAATAAAATAATACATTAAATTTCGTAGTGTCAAATCTGAAATAAAAGCATGCCATAAGGAAGACAATGAGAAGAGCTTCAAAACGCCACTGAAATAATCTCAATCGGAGTTACGACGCTAAAGATTTACATAAAAGAAGACAAGGGCATAAACACGAGAAAACTTGAAAGATAACAAGCAACCAGGTCCCTAAGAGGGACTAAAATGTAAATACAAGAAAGTTCAGGACATTCCCTGTAAATAACACACACAGGGGTATTTTTGCAATTATGAAAACTCGCGTGGGTATAAATGCAAAATACCCACTATGCACGGGGTCTGCACGTGATACCAGGACCTATTTGCAATTTGAAGAAGTCGGTGGGCCTCTTGTGAAATTTGCCCAGATGGCACGTGCTCTGCACGTGCGCTTCAGGCTCGGGTTAGCTCTGAGGTTCAGTGTAGGTTCAGTGCAGCTTCTGCTCAGCTTGAACTAGACGAGCCTCCAGGCATGGGCTCGCATGAGGCTCGGTGTAGGCTCAGGAGACACGAGCCTGGAGGTTCGGGTACTGAGGCTCGGGGCCGCCCTGGCTCTGACACGTAGATGTATGTGAACCATTGGATCGTGATGATCCAACGGTCGCTGTATCCTTATCGGCTCCACACGTGGCTAAGTCTACACCGTTGGATAACTCCAGGGGGAAGCATCCAATGGTGCCTGCTCCTCCTTTCTCAGCTGCAAGCGGCGGCGATCTCCGGACTCCGGCGAAGGAGCCCAAGCTCCGCCGCTCTTCGCTTGCGTTGGTGAAGCTCGTCTGACGTTCTTGACCGGTTGTCGATGAAGCTCCATGTCTGGGCGAGCTGCGTCAATGCGTAGAGGAAGCCCTAACTACTCCGGTTACGTATATGGAGCTCGCCAAGAGAACTCCGGCGAACTCTCCGATCATTAACTTGGGGAACACCTGCAGCGTTAGTTCCAATGCTGAAGTGTACTGTGCATCACGTGGAAGGGAGGTGGGACGAGATGAATGGTTGTGATGGGGCAAAGCAGGTGGTGGCTGGGGAGGTGATCCATGAACGGTGATAGTGGAAATGGCATCCTAGTTAATTAAGCAAAAAATAAGCGAAATTGCAACGAAGAACAGAAAACATACCTGAGGTCGGGCGGATTGGAGGCCTGGGCTTGAGGTCCTTGGAGAACCTCGGGGTCGTCACACATGTTGGTCGGTCGGTCCAGCGAGCTCGGGCGGGGTTTGAACCACCACGACGTAGCTGGGAAGCTGTGGGTCTCACCGGCTTTTTGGGGTCATCATCACTCGATCCTAACTCCTCTCCCTATCACAGGGAGGAGGAAGAGGGCTGGGCCCTTCCCCTCGTGAAGGTGGACGCGTGTGGTGGGTGGAGGGGTCAGAGTATTTGAAGGGTTTAGATGGCAGTTCCAGTGGTGATATCGTGGGTTTCGAGGAAAAGATGGAGCGAGCGGAGAGGACGACGAGGGTATCCAGTTATTGCGCGATATTCGTAGTGGATTAGGGAACGTCGTGGGCTACCGGGATCGTGGGGACGATGGCTAGAGATGCGGAAAAAAAAGGAAGGGGGAAGACGGTTCGTGAGGTGGAGAACGTGGGAATGAGGGGCGACCGAAGGTTGACAATGTTGTGTAAACTATTCGATCTTGCGATCCAACAGTTAGGGTGGTTGCGCTAAGGAGCGGCTTGGATAGAATCTGGGGCGACGCAATCGAAGGGTGTTTGGTGCGCCACGTGTCGTGTTGAGATCACAGCGCTAACGGGCGACCCAGATCTGAGATGGAGGATGATCGGACGGTAGATGACATAGGTGAAGGGAGCGGTGGAGATGAAGGCTCCAGAAGATGATCGGGCGGAGGAAATGCAGCCACGTGGCGCAAGGAGGGAAATGCGCTAGCGGATGGCGGTGATGAGGTCAGGAGCTTGATCGGACGACCAATATTGAATGCGGGATGGATGGTGGTGATTAAAGCTCCCAGGACTTCATCCGACGGCTGCTGGGCACGGGCCGCGTGGCGCGAGGAGGTGCGGCTACGTGGCTCAACCAGAATAAGCCACGTGGCCCAATCAGATTATTTGAAAGAAGAAATTGAAATATGAAGGGGCAAATGGCCGAATTTGAGAAAACTCAAAACATGAAAGTTGTAGATCTCAATGAGCTCTACAATTTTCATCTTGACCAAAACCGGAGACAAGGTCATTTAAAGACAGAAAATATTTTTGAGAGTATTTTTAAGGCTAAAAACACTACGAATTTTAATTTTGTTATTTTTTGTGATTTTTAATTTATTCAAGACTCTGATAATTACAAGACTTTATCTGGTTTTTATTGACACGCATTTAAGCAAGGGGGTTTAAAAAATGCAAATTAAGATGATGAAATCGAGTTTCATCATTCTCTTAATTGAATTTAAGTTCACATGTCCCAATCTACCATGCCATAGATCACATGATTCTAGATTATTCACAACATGAGACACATAATTAGAACATTCAGAATTTAAAACATTCATTGCATTAATGTTTACTGAATTACATCTAATTCAAAATAACAAATCAAAATATGCCAAATAGCCTTTTCCATAAAAAATGCCTTGTCTCGGAATGATAACTTTATTACATTTAAAGTTCAGTTTAAAACTATTTTTAACTAAGATAGAGCCAGATAAAACATTCTTCTTGATGTGAAGAACATGCAGCACCCTGTGCAACGTCTAGAGGAGAACCTCAAGTTGACTTGTCCCGACCCTAGCACCCTGGCTACATAATCATTCCCATCTTCACAGTCCCACCACTCCAGGTCTGATAAGAAGAAAATGAAGTTCTGTCTAAATAAATATTTACATTGGCTCCCGTATCCACAAGACACTCATTTGGATCATGGATATGGTATAGTTCAGGTTTTACAGAGACATACCCCACGCTGGCCCCGAGTCCAACAATGATCATATTCACTTGTGGACTCCCATCTACAACCTTAGGTTGAGCCTTTAAGTATGGACAATCCTTCTTCCAATGACCAACCTGATTACAGTGCCAGCAGGGTTTATTCTTTGCCTTTTTCTTGATCTTGCCCTTTGATTTCAATTTATTGTTATTAGCACCCTTTCCCTTCTTATCTTTGCCCTTCGAGGTCATGAGATTGACCTTAGCCTGAATATCGATAGGAAGCACATGCTTTTGTTTCCTGTGTTCCTCCTCTATGGCAATTGCCACCATCAAGTCATCCATAGAAACTTTCCCCTTCCTGTATTTCAGGGTCATATCGAAGTCTTCCCACGACTTGGGGAATTTTTCTATGATGCACAAGACTTGAAACTTCTCAGGAAGTTTCATTTCAGCATCTTCTAAACCATGGAGCATGAGTAAAAACTCATGTGCCTGTTCAGAAATTGACTTCCCTTCGGCCATGGAAAACTTTAAAAACTTTGCCACAGAGTATTTCTCAATACCGAGGTCTTTGGTGTTATACTTTCATTCCAAATTTTCCCATAGTCCCTTCGGAGTCTGCGTGGACGAACAGTACACGTCAAACAACGTGTTAGATAGAGACAACAGGATGCAACCATGATATATACAATCGTGTTCTTTCCACACGGATTGCGCTTTCTGGCTATCGGGTGTGGGGTTTTCTGTTTCTACCATAGGACAATCGGTTTCAAGCATAGAGATTAATCCTATGGTGGTTAACCAGATCTTCATGCGTTGTTGCCAACGCTTAAAATTCTATCCACCGAATTTTTCAGGCATACCCGTCATATCTACCCTCGATTTAAACATCATTTCCGACATTATTTTAAAAACGGTTCCGGATATCCTCTCTACAATTGTTGTAAATAGGATCGTTACCGCATATAATAAACAGTAATTACACGGATCCAAATGGATTAACAGGAAAGCATTACAGATTATCAATAATAATATCATGCAGTTCCATACAATTATCCGATTATAGAATGCAAACAAGAATCGATTAAATGAACGGAAACATAAAATCGGACGAGATCCAGAAAAGGTTAAGCAATAAATGAATTGCGACAAACAAAATAAGAGAGAGATTAGAATAGAAATCACCGAAGCGTCCATGAAATGGACTGTCCTTAGAGAGGATATCGCCCCCACAATATCGGTGCGTAGGGTACTGGCGATCCACTCCCAGGATACGATGGCACACGATCTTCGTCTGCGCACACTGACGAGATCGTCCTTGAATGTACCTCAGAGAACTACAATCAAGAGAAAGAGAGGCAGGTTCGTCCGAGGGAGAACCAGAACAAAGCCAAGCCAAGACGGTGTGAGAGTTTTTTTCGTGCGAGTGAAGAAATCAACATGGGGGGAAGGGGTAATAAAGACAATCACGTGCCCTAGTGCAATACTTTTCGGTTTTCGAAAACGCCACTCAACGGGCGCATCATTTTGGATACCGAAATCAAGGCCATAATTACGCGTCCATAATGGTGAGTTGAATTCCCATTTTAGTCGACTTACCAAATGAAACTCGCAGCAAAACAATCGAGATCCGAGATCCAAATTGACTCTCCTGAGCCCGAGCCGGAGCAGAACGGAGCGCGCACGCACGTGTGTGGTCCTCCATTCCTCCTCTCTACTATTGCTACAAGAGCTTGGGGTGTGAACTCATATATAAGCCGACCAAAAGTTTAGAGCTCCAAGGTATGTTACTAAACTTCCACCCAAACCTTTCCATGTTTCAAATTTATGAATTCCCACTTTCCCTCCAAGCCATTTGGTTTCCCAATTGAAACCAAATTAACTTCTATTGTAATCACATAGATTTTCCAATTAAAATCTAATTACAATTCTTAATACAACAGTTTCTTCACGGCGTGATCCGGCGATTGTTCATCATTGCAGTTCTTCCTCCAGAACGAGCTACTGAGCTCGTCGTTTTCTGCATGACTTGAGTCAAGATCAAGGGATTCTCTTTGAGTCCTATTCTCTGGCACAACACACCTCAAACTCCATGTAGTCTTCCTTCCCTCATCTTTCTTCTCTTCCTCCATCTTTGATCTCTTCCTCTGTTTCTTCAGCTTTTGTCCTCTTCTAATTTCACCTCTAATGTTACCATCACACATCTTTTCTTCATCACTTCCTCCAGTCACCACGTCGATTCCATCACATCATCGTCTACATCTGTTTACGTGTGATTATGCTCTACCATCATCCAAAGCATGTGCTTCAATCAACCTTCCATTCATACATACATAGAGACCCTGACAATCATCTTCGTCCATCAATGCTTTGAGGTTCCTCGCTCAAGAAATCACTCTTGATTGTATGTACTTCAAGCAGGCATGCCTCCACCCGCATGTCCCCGTGCTTCTCTGCCACTCAGGCCGCGTTTGACCTTCGGAGGCTATCTGTCACTCCGTAGTCCAAGATCAACAACTGCCTCAACCTTAGACACACCCACTAGTTCCGACTTCGGCCAGATTCACACTCCTCTACCGCCTTCAATCGTAGTCTGTAGTCCAAGATCAGCAACCACCTAAGTCCTGAAGATCCTCCATGCCACCTGTATTGATCGGAGATCTACCTCGCCAAGCAGCAGTGCACCTCTGTGCTTGGGCCTTGCAAGGGAGTTGTCCTGCCGCCTGAGCAGCGTACATGCCTCGGTCGGCACGTCGCCTCACTGCCCCAACGTCTCAGACAAGGAGCCTGCAGACATTGGCCCACCCTCCGTCTCCAGCGTACAGTTGCACGTGCTTCCAGCCCTTGCTACTGTGCTCCTCCTACTGCATCCAACCTAGCACGCCTGCTTCCGACGACACGTCCCTTCTCCGTGTCGCGCCACTGCAGCAGCTCGCCACAAGCTCCTTCAGTCATGCCATCGAACCATCTCCAAGTGTGTGCCACCTAGAGAGTCTCTCCATGCTCGAGTCGCGTGCACAGTCGCCGTAGCCACATCCACGACCACACACAGGCACTGTGACCTTCCAAACCAGATACCTTCCATGGCGCTACTACACCTAGTTCACACAGCACCGCCATGCAACCGCCTGTGCTTCACCTATCTCCACACCAACACCAAGGAACGCCTCCACAGACACCACATCAACGACGCGCTTCATCACCCTAGAGCCCTTGCTCTGCGTCGCAACTCTACCCGCTGCCACCGATGGCCAGCATCACGCCTATAACGAACCCCGCACGCCTCTTCGGTAGTAACGAAGATGAAGATGGCAAGGATTCCCCTCACGTGAGCAGCACCCCCATCTAGGGAAATTGCAACCTGCCCCTTACAACTTCTGCAAATCACAAAAGGATCTGCTAGTGGAGGTCACATGTTTTGGATGTGATAATTGGAGAAATTGCATACATACCCTCATGAGTATAAGTAATTGCATACAAGTCTTGTCAGCATATTTTTATTATCAATTTTATTTCTATAATTGCATATAGGCCCATGTGTTTACATATTTATTTGAACCCTCATTTCACATAATTTTATCTTTCTAAATATTGCTAATTGTAGAACAACTCATGCTCTATCATTGTGGATGTTGAATTTATTTTTTGGAGCTGCAAACTATTAATTTAATTGTTTTGGTGAAAAATTCAATATTTTGCCCACTGCTTGTTCTTTAATTGCTATTTAATTATTCGCTACTCTAAAAAATCTCAAAAATTCATATTAAGTAGATTTTAGGTTGTTCTGCATTATGCCCAAATTTCAATTCATTTACATCCATATCGAGGTTAAAATAAATGAAATGGAGATTTTAATAATTGATTTTTTAATTAATTCCTCACTTTGTATTTTTAAAAATTAAAAATTGTTCTAGATATTATTCACATAGGCCAATCTAGTATAATTTAAATTCTGGAAAATATTGACGTTTGTTATTTATCAAATTAATTTTCTCTGAATCACCTAGTTTGCATCTTTTATTCATAGTTAATTCATTTTACATCTAAAAATTACAAAAAAAATACTTTTAAAGATTAAAAAATAACTCTTTGAAAACCTAGCATCTAGATCGATTAAAAACCAACCTAAGGAGACAGTGGCCTCGCTGAGTTCGACCTTGGGCTTGCCCAAGTAAAAAAAAGACCGCTTGCTTTGATTGGAAAATAATTAAATTATTATTTTTTATTAATCCAACTTTGCCCAACTTCAACGATTGACAATTTAAACATTAATTTCACAAGATTAACTAGGGCATTTTTAGGATATATCAGCCGTACATGGATGCCACACGTCGTGATTCCATATGCCTGGGTGTTGGGGTTCTTCCCCAAATCAAGGACTTGGTGACGCTGCTTCTTGCTCGATCTGGCTTCTCTGGTGCTTATGACAACTTGGTGGATTAACGATGATGCTCCTTGTAGGGCCAAAAGGGGACACATCCCCCTTCGAGGTCCATGCAGTGGGATGAAGGTGATTGAAGATGATAATGAAGGTCAAAGAAGCTCTAGGGTATCCAGAAAATGGGTCGATCTCCAAATAGCTGAAGAAGAATGCGTCAAAGCAGCTCCCAATGTGATTAATCAATAAATCTAATGTTAATGAACACCTGCAAGAAGGGTTACGACTTGATTCCAGAAGAATTAACCTCGAAAGATAATGTTCTTGCACAATAGTTCAGAGGTTACAAAATGGGATTTTCAGAGCAAAATTTGAACCAAATTGGGATGAATCAATTGAAGGTGTTGGATCTAATCTAACAATGAATAATTAACCTCGTTAAAGATGTGATTGAAAATGTTGAAATGATAGTAAAATCGAGAAATGAAAAGGAATTTACAGTTGAAATACCTGGGAGATGAAGATATATGACCTTCAAGTGGTTTCTCAACGGGGCGGTTACCCAGAGCTCTATGCTCACAATGTCGGCGATTCAAGACCATCCAAGCCCTTGGAACCTTCCTACATCGTTCCACTATCCGCGTTGAGGAAGCTTCAGGACATGTCATGACTAGAGAGAGATGGAGCACGGTGGTGAAAGTGGGTGGATGGCCAGTTGATTTCTGGTTAGGGAGAAGATAGTTGCGATGAAGGAGGTTTGGATGATTAAATTGAATGATCAGAGGTGGATTATGTTAGATCTAATGGTGGGCGCCTGTTAAGGAAGATAGGGCTTGAAGATGGAGGGTTAGGATCGAATGATGGGTGAAAAGTATGGTGGGGAAAGAGAAATGAAGATGAGGCATTGGAACATAAGCTAACAACTTCTTGAAGGTTGAAGATGGTTGTGGCACTAACATGTGTCAACACCATAGTAGCTAGAAAATAAAATGGGTTAATAAATTATATATAAAATAGTAAATAATGTTATTTTAAATTAGGAATAAAAATAAAAAATGTAGATACTTTAATTACCTAAATTATATGATAATTTATTTGAAAATATAATAATTTTTTAATTTAATATAAATATTATATTAATAAATATGTATATAGTATACATGATAAATAAGATTTTAATTTTTAATTAACAAATTAATAAATAACATGTCATTTTTATTTTTACTAATTAATAAAATAATAAATAGGATATATGTGAATTTTTATAAATTTTAATAAATTATTTTAAATATAAAAATAAATACATATACAAATGCTACAGGTCAAATTCATCTATAAATTAGAGTTTTTGATTTATTTAAAATATTAATAAGTGTATAAAAATTATGACATAATTTATAGATAAAATATAAGAACAATAAAATAAACAAAATTTATGAAATCAATAAAACTATAAATAATGTGTTCTAAAGAAAATAAATAACCCAGAAACCCAGTTGTCATTAGGATCCAAAACCGACTTTTTGCAAACAGACTCCGATTTTAGTGAAATCACTTCATTAATTAGAGAATATTTTTTGATGTACTTTAAAGGTGAGTAAAGTGAAATTGGAGTTTGTATGAAGAAGTTATGTTGTTCGGAAGTTGAGAAATTGATAATTTTAAAGTTAGATTTCCTGGCATATATCCAATATAATATTTTTAACTTATTTGTATATTTTTCTATATATTTTTATAAATAAATTAGAAAAGAGTTTGGGGAAAATATATACAAATGAATGAATTAAAAATCAATGAAGTTTTGATAATTATTGGATAAATAATGAATAATGTGTAGAGTGAATAATTAATTCTTTTTTATTTTTCTTCCTTATCTTCCCCTACTAGTTTGTTTGTCGACCAATCCATACTGACTTGGTCTCAGGAGCTAGGTTATATAATTATATCTTTCAGCTATATTTATATTTTATAAGTCATATTATATATATACATATTTACAAGCTGCATTCTTTTTATTTTCCTTCTTTTTATTATTTTATTTATTTACATGTTTTTTATGCATAAAATGACAGTTTTATTCATGAATGATATTTTGTTGAGAAATGTAATTTAATGAATATTTACATGTATTTGTTAAGGGTTTTAAGACAAAATGTAGAAAGAATGTTAAATTATGGATTCATCAAGGACCACGAAGTCGGTCGTATGCACTCACAAGGCGAGGTGCACTGTAATTGTAATGACTGCTTGCGACATCTGATTGATGCAAACAATAATCAACCACAACAAATAATCAAATGGTGTAAATTAGAGTGGGCAAAAGTTATTATAAACCGGCCGAATAAATGTTTATGGAGCAAGTACGAGTAGGGCACCGAACTTAGGGAATGAGGGGTATAGCAGGTATTATATATGGCTAAATAATATGTACTTGTTTTGTATATAACTGCACAATATTCAAGGTGTGTGTAGGTTTTTAATTAATTATTTTTTGATTTTTATATTTATATCTTTTTTATTTTATGATTATTTATTTCCTTTTCTTTTTATAATATATAAGTATATATATATGTAATTTAATTTTTTATATCTATAATAACTAGGAAGTATAATATAATTTATATCTAAAAAATAAAAAAAATCCTATTTACTTTTTAGATGGTTTTAAAATATAGTTAGGTATTTATAATATTTAATAATAACAATAGGTATCTATAATGATATATATGAATATATATGCAATATAGGGTGTTTTATAAATATAGCTATATTTAGTCAAAAATAACATATAAAATATTTTTCTATTTTTATGAATTTTTGGAGATATTTTGATTTTTTGTATTTTTAAAAAAAGAATTAGTCCAAAATTTGGAATATTTAATTAGGCCTAATTGTTTTGAGATTTAAAAATAGAAAATTGGCCCAATTTTTCTCAAAACAAATGTTAATATGTAGTAAATAGCATATATAAAACATATAAGCTAAAAACTATCTTTTAGGATTTTTGAAAATATTTTGTTGTTTTTTTAGAATTAGGAATGATTTACAAATTTTAGGGCTTTCTTGCATATTTTTGTGTTTCTTGGGATGTAGTGATAAAATATAGTAATAAACAGTAGGTAATTTTTTGGAATTTTTAGTAAGGGTTTTATAATTTTTTGTATTTTTTAATCAAACATGGAATAAAAGGTGCTCTTTCAATGTTTAATAAATAGTAAATGCAAGAAAAATACTAAATAAACTTGTGGCATGAATAAGCATCCAATTAGGAATTTAATTTTTCGGAGCACATGAGATACTTTTAGAAAATAGAAATGCAAAAATTAAAAATCAACAAGCAAGTAGGGGAATGTTTGCAAAATAAAAAATGCAAGGTGTTGCTAGCAAAACACCCGCAATTTTTTAAATATAACTACTATATAACTACTACAAAACCTGAAGGGGTATACAATCAAAATGTCCCCTCACATGTGGGGGTACGTGGGGTGACCTAACAGAGGACTGATTTGCAATTTCCAATAACTCCAAGGGTTTAGATGTAGGTTTTCCACAAAATAAAAAACTTACTTAAAATTTTACAAGGATATTTAATAAATACAAAAATATGATGGGGGTCTGTGATATTTACCTGTTTAAGTGACTTTTAATGTAGCCTCTTACTACTTGCCACATGTGTCTAATCTGATGGTTGAGGGAGCATGCCATTTCAAATTAAATGGATGGCCTAGATTAGATCTGAGTTGTGTTCTAGATTCTATGGTCGTCGAGGCCTCTTGATGAACTGCAGAAGAACACCGACCAACTTGCTCTGGTCGCTTCGTTCTCCATCCTTCGACAGTGGTTCCTCACTCTGACAGCGTTAATGGATTGTCAGTGGCATTCCGCACATGCAGGTGGCTCAAAGGAGCTTCAGGATGGCAGCGATGAAGATCTGGGGCGATGGCTATTCAAGCTGGACCTGGAGCTGCTCCAGGTGGTCTAGTGAACTCCAAATGCCTCCCCAGGGAATGGAACCTACACAAAAAGAAAGAGCGGCTTGAGGGCTTTCTCCTCGACTGGTCTATAAAGCTATTGGGCATTGGAATAAGGATGACGATGAAGCTCCAACAACAGGTGATGGATCAAGCTTTGGGGAATTAGATCCATGAAGAATCTGGGTGGAACAGATGCGTGGGAATGGAACAGATGAGGGCTCAAGCTCTAGGTCAAAAGGGGCTTTCGAATTAAACCTAATCTATTGTATTAAGCTGGAAATTAATTATAGGAAATAGAAATTCACACTTAGATTTACCTAGGTAGTGAAAGAAATTGGCCTAAATTTGGCTAAAGACTAAAGAGGCAGAACATGTCAGTGGTGCTCCAGTGGTGAGTTGGATCTGCTCCGCTGCTCCTCCTCGCTACAGCTCCTCCCAACCTCGAGTTGTCACAAAGAGGAAGTGATGTACTAGGGATGAGGCAAAAAGAGTAGCCAAGGAAGGATCAAACGTCAGAAGGGGACAGAGGGGATTCTTAAATAGATGAAACGAGGAGGGAGATTGTAGCTTAAATGCTGCTCTGATTGATGAAGACCAACAAGATCTCAAGGTTTGGCGTTGATCAAGGAGTACACATCTCTAGGAATCGCTCAACACGTCTAGCCAGGTGATGATGGATTTGAGCAGAAAAATGGGTGAAATCATAGCCTGACAAGCTCAATGCTCGAGAAGGAGAGAGGGGGGTTAGTTGATCAGTGTCAACAAACGAACAAATCTGGTTGGTCCATGTGGACCAACCAGATAATTTCAAGGCAAAAATGGCTTGTAAAATCATAATAAATAATAAGTGAATTAATTAAATTTTTATTAAAGCATAAAAAATGTTTGTAATTTAATGTAGTATTTTATGTCTATCTTTTATATTTTAAGGCTATTTATTTTAAGTTAATATTTACATGTATAAATATAGGTAAATATACCTTTATTTTGGCATTTATTATTTTAAATTTGTAATAAATATTTTATTATCACATACAAGTATTTTATACATTTTTAGTTTATTTAAATACATATTTAGGTATTTTTATTGCATTTTTGTAAATTTATTTGTATATTTATTTAATTATGTACATATATCTTGAAGATATAAATTAGTATACCTTATGGTTTTATTTTAATTAAATTGTGATCTTGTGTTTTAAATAATCTTTTCAATTTTCTAAAAATAAATTGAAAAATAAAAAGAATAAATATATTGAATATAATATACATGTATACTGCACAATGAGGGCTCAAAACCTAATTTGTGTGTCCTTACTCCAAATTGAATGAAACCACTTCATTAAAGAACTTATTTAATTTTATGAAAAAAGCGAGTTTAGACCATTTTGAGAAAGTATAAAGAAGACATGGGTTTACAATGTTTTCTTTATAGCCTTTTATTTTATGTATCTCATGAACACTGTGCATTATTTTTCAGTGAAATCAAGTTTCTATTTTCTTTGTACCTTTATGTACAATATCCATGTTGAAAGTTTTAGTATTTGGTCTGTAAAAAAAATAAAATAAAATGTCACAAAATTTCATTATTTATGAATTAAAACTAGGGTTTTAATGTACATTCTATACAATTTCTGTGTCATATCTCCCCCTACTTTATTCCTTGTCGACCAAGTCATCATGATGAGTGGGTCTCGGGGTCTACGGTCATGAAATACCTTTGGTATTTCATTTCATTTTTTTTCTTTTTTATTCTTTTATTTTAGAATTAAATACATTAATTCTATAGTATATTGCATCATTTAAAAAGTATCTGTTTTCACAAATAAGGATATATATATATACATGCATTTAACTAGGGATTTAAGTCAAATAAAAGAATGAAGGTGATGAAATGGAGATTCATTACTGCCTGGTCAGGCCACGACCACTCAGTGATCATCTAAGCTGCTTGTAATGGTTGATCAAGTCCATTTATGACCCGAGACCCTCACCAGCTCAGCCTAGGGCACCATCCCTCCACAATGCGTCAATCTTCAAGTTCTCCAAGTAAGCCTTCCCTCTCTTTGACTTTTGTCTCTCCAATATAATCAGGCTCTGCTTCTTACCTTCATCTGAAATTGAGCTCCTTCCTACCTTCTCCATACTTTAGCCACCTGTGGCAACCTTCCAATCAACCCTTATGTTCCTCGAGAACCTCCACCACATCACACCCTTTTCTCCGCCATCATTGCAAAGGAATTCAATATGATCCTCACCTTCTCCATGTCTTGGCCATCCATTCCATTCACCAGTCTCACATACACACTGTGCATGCTTCGGTTATGTACTTTTCCCTTCTCTGTAGTTTAATTCTTCAATGGCCATAGCTTTGGTTGAGGATCTGATCTAGAGCATCTACTCCATTGAGAGAGCATTGTCCCACCATTATGAGTGCCCCTAGTAGACCATGAAGATTTCCTGATAAATGTGGTAAGAGGATGTCGGTGGCGCTCGTGTTACCTTGTCGGAGTCCATATATCACCATCATTGTCACAGAGGAGATGAAGCGCAGACCCAATCTACAGATACCATACAATCATCTTGATGAGATGGTTTGCACGTGTTCCAAGCCTTTGCTTCATAACCAAAGTTCAGTGGATCCCAACCTCGCCCTAAGCTACTTGGGCTACCCACGTGGCCCGAGAGTGCATTTCTTGACCAGTGTAGTCTTTATTCCCGTGTGAAGCTTGGTTAATGGAACCACGTCTTCACCCAGAAGCATGATTTTTCTAAAGCAAAATTTAGGTGTAGGCTTCTTTTTGGATATTTTATTTGACTTTTCACAACTTCCGCATTCTTGTTTATGCTTGGCATATATAATATCTTTTTAGTCTGCCCATTTTTTGGGGTCTTGGAAAATGTTGCGCCGGCAGACCATGCCTCATCCGAAGCATTTTCTCAATCCATCTCCAGCCTTTAGATATCATTTTTTACCAAAAGATGTGGATTAGAGTACCTGTTTTAGTAATCCCCAAGAATGATTCGTGAGCCACCCTTGATGAAGTGGCCTAGCATCATCCCGACTTAGACTCCAAGATTTTCTAACAATCCATCTAGTTTGAGCCAAATGTTAAGTGAGAGGTTTATATTCAAGCCAGTATCTCAAGAGTCTTACGGATGATATGAAGGGTTCTATTTAGACACATTGAATCAACTCATGAACATTGTCTCATGGAACCTAAAGAATTAAGTCAAGGTGACATGAAGTATCTCCAATTCTAGTCCTCAATGGGTTCCTCTGAAATTAAGTGCATTAAGATCTATACCAAGTTCCAATCTTCAGACTTTATTTTGACTTGATCAATTGTCTTAGTTATTCTGGAAATGTAGATGCTATGTATAATGCAAGAGAATATTTTTGTGAAGCAGTTTTCTGATTTTGAACTTTTTATGGAATTTTGAAAAACGTTTTACAAATTTTTATGCAATTTTTATAACATTTTAAAAGTTTTTATGGGTTTTTTATTTTTATTTTTCTAATTTTTAGGGGTTTTTTAAAAAGATTTATTAAAATAATGATATGTAGATATTTACACAGGAGTGCATCTTTTTCTTTACAATCGTTAGGTAAAAGAATTTGCACTGATATTTGTAGGTTTTAGGTTATTGATTGTTTGATGGACTTATATACCGAGTTTGTAAAGAATTTTCAGTTGCTATAAATATAGGCATAGTTCTCAGAATCATTTAAAAATAATTTTACAAACTTTTTGAAAACTAATTTTAGCAATAATTTGACAAATAATTCCTTTTCAAATATTTATAAAATTTGAAAATCAATTTGCAGAGAATTTTCAAATATTATGTATATATGTTACAAAGTATTTTTACAACCATTTTTCAAATCAAATGTAAATAGATTTTCAAAACAATTTATTCAAAAAAAATAAAATAAATTTTTACAAATAAAACATTTTTACAAAAGGTTTGGAAACATTTTAAAAAAAATATTTTTCTCACAATTTGCCAAAAAAAGAATTTGATGTGTGTTTTAAATCTTTTATTAATTAGCCATATTATTAAAAATAAGAAAGTACAAGTTATGGCTAAAGTATATGCAATGTATATACGACCCCCCCTATACTCTTCTTGAGCTATGTCATCATAGATTAGATAGCTAAAGGAAGACATAACTCATACTAAGTATAGAAGAGTCTATACTACAATGAATTAATAAAGAATGTGAAGTCGACTGTCCTTCTATACTTAGGGTCAAGTAATCCTAAGTATAACAGACTATGTACAAAGCAGGGATGGTCGAGGATGGTAATAAACACATCATTGGCTCGGCCAGTCTCCCCCTATATTTACCGTAAAATACCCCAAAGTATAGACATAAAGTCAAGAGCTGATGAGATAGGAAAGGGATCAAAGAATGAACACCCGTATGCACTCGTCCCCCTGTACTTAGGATGAAGCATATACTAAGTATAACAATAATGAATGGGAGGAGTGAACTTTTAGAAGATGAAAGAATGGAATTTGAAAAGAATTAAAGAAGAAAAGAAGAAAACGATTAACTACTCAAAATGTTTTTGGGTGCCCTGTATGAATATGCTGATGCTGCGACTTGAAGTTCTTCATTATAGACCACCTAGATTGAGTCAACCACAGACATGAATGTATCATGCTTGAGATATGGCTTCAATATCTATCCGTTGATCACAAAAGGTTGTGCACCAGTTGGCAAACAAGATATCACAATGCTTCCGTTGTCACGCACATGCTTCACTATAAAAGGCCCTGTCCACTTGCTCTTCAACTTCCCTAGGAATGATTTCAACTTTGCATCGAACAAAAAAACCTTCTGACCAAGTTTGAAAGTCTTTCTGCAGTTATGCTTGTCGTGCCACTTCTTGAATTTCTCCTTGTACATCAGGCCATTGTCATATGCATAGTCACAAAATTCAAGGAGTCTATTCAGATCCAGCTTTATATTCTTTCCGACCTTCTTAGAATACAAATTACAGACATTAATTGCCCATAAAGATTTGTTAATTAGTTCCATATGCAAAAGGCATGGCTTGCCATAGATCGAGTGATAGGGATTCATTCCCAAAGGTGACTTGTACGCAGTCCAATAGGCCTAAAGAACTGAGTCAAGCAGTTGAGATTAATTCTTCCTACCGGGACATACGAGCTTCTATAAATTTTCTTGATATCCCTATTTGAACATTCTCTCATGCTATTGGATTGAGGATGGTATGAAGAAGTGACACGATGTTCAATGCATTATTCTTGAGTCAGTTATTCACTTCTATGTTAATGAACTTGCTACCATCATCAAATATCATTTTTTTTAATCTTGAACCTTACAATGATGTGTTCTTTCAGGAACTGATAGACATCGCGACTATTGACGGCTCGAGATAGGATAACCTCCTCCCAACGAGTGGCATAATCGACAACGAGCAGAATATACTTGAAGCCCTGACTGTTGGGAAATGGGCCCTTGAAGTCAATTCCCCACACATCAAATACATCTAAAATCTGAATATATTTTAGGGGAATTGCATCTTTCATTCCAATAGTATCACCCATTTCCTGAGTATCAGTACATCACTTCACGAAGTCTTTTGCATCCTTGAATAGAGTCGGCCACTAGAGGTCGCATTGGAGCACTTTCGCTGACGTTCCTTTTCAAGAGTGGTGTCCTCTTGATTCTCAAGAGTAGTAATGTTCGAGGACATTGTGAACTTTCTCTTGAGGAATGCACCTTCTCCGCAAGCAATCTGCCCCTCACAAAATAAATATCTGCCCCTTGGAAAATATGGATCCTCCCACTGATAGAAATGAATATCTGACAAAAATTTGTCAACTTTCTACTTTGATCAGTTTTTCGGAGATCTCTTGGAAACAAGATAGTTCACAATATCGGTGAACCATAGGAGTGAGGTGACTGATAAAATTGCTTCATCTTTCACAATATCGATGAACCAGGGAAGAGAGGTGACTGATAAAATCACTTCTTCTGGAAAGGTTTTTGTAATCGGTAATAGGTTCTACTAAGGAGTGTCTGGCTCTGATAATCTTGAGAGATGATCTGCAACCACATTTTTTACTCGGATTTTGAGGTCAAAGTCCTAGAGTAGAAGGATACATTAGATGAGTCTTGGTTTGGCATCCTTCTTGCTTTGCAGGAACTTGATGGTATAATGGTTTGTATAGACTATGAATTTGGATCCCAACAAATGCGATCGTCATTTCAATTCATTTCTATCAGTGAGGAATGCACCTTCTCCGCAAGCAATCTGCCCCTCACAAAATAAATTCTGCCCCTTGCAAAATATGGATCCTCCCACAGATAGAAATGAATATCTGACAAAAATTTGTCAACTTTCTACTTTGATCAGTTTTTCGGAGATCTCTTGGAAACAAGATAGTTCACAATATCGGTGAACCAGGGGAGTGAGGTGACTGATAAAATTGCTTCATCTTTCACAATATCGATGAACCAGGGGAGAGAGGTGACTGATAAAATCACTTCTTCTGGAAAGGTTTTTGTAATCGGTAATAGGTTCTACTAAGGAGTGTCTGGCTCTGATATTCTTGAGAGATGATCTGCAACCACATTTTTTATTTCAAGCTTATCCCAGATTTTGAGGTCAAACTCCTAGAGTAGAAGGATACATTGGATGAGTCTTGGTTTGGCATCCTTCTTGCTTTGCAGGAACTTGATGGTATAATGGTTTGTATAGACTATGAATTTGGATCCCAACAAATGCGATCTGAATTTCTCTAAGGTGAAGATGACTGCCAGCAGCTCTTTTTCAGTGACAGTATAATTCTTTTGAGCTTCAGCATGTGTTCTACTAGTATAGTGAATCGCAAGCGGTAATCCATCTCTTTTCTGTCCAAGAAATACTCCAATGGCATAATATGAAGCATCTGTCATGATCTCAAAGGGGAGAGACCAATCTGGAGGTTAAAGGATAGGGGCTTGAGTGATCATATCTTTCATTTGATTAAAGGCTTGGAGGACTCCGGCATCTACAACGAAATCTTCCTCCTTTCCCAGAAGCTCTACCAGTAATGGGAATTTTTCATAAATATTTTATGAACCTTTGATAGAATCCTAAATGCCAAAGGACGGATCGGACTTGCTTCAAATTTGTAAATGGCTCAAGTTTCGAAACGACTTCCACCTTTACAGGATTTACCTTCATGCCACACTTTGAGTTTACATGGCCTAGGACAATCCCTTCAATCACCATGAATTTACTCTTTTCCAATGAGAGCATCAGGTTCACTTCGCAGCATATTTTCAAGACTCTGTCAAAATATAAAAGGCACCGATTGAAGCTTTCTCTATAGAATGAGAAATCATCCATGAAAACCACTAGAAAACTACCAACCACATCTGCAAATAATGCCAACATGCACCTCTAGAATGTTGTAGGAGCATTGCATAATCCGAAAGACATCCTATAGAAGACATATTTCCCAATGGACATGTGAAGATAGTCTTTTCATTATCTTCAGGTGCAACTGTGACTTGATTATAACAAGAATATTCATCTACGAAGCAGAAGTTCTCCTTCGTAGCCACTCTTTCGACTATCTTGTCGATGAAGGGAAGCAGAAAATAGTCCTTCTTCATTGATAGATTCTGGCATCTATAATCCAAATAGACGTACCAAGAAGTTGGAACTCTGGTTGCGATCTCCTCTCCTTCGTCATTCTTCACGATGGTGATTCATGATTTCTTGGGCATAACAAGAATGGGATTCACCCACTTTAACTCATTGATGGGATATATGAATCCCACATCACACCATTTTGTAATTTCATTCATCACAACCTCCCAAAGATTGGGGTTCAATCAGCGCTGAAACTCTCAAGATGGCTTGCTATCTTCTTCGAGCTAGATGTGATGGGGACATAGTGACGGATTAATCCCATGGAGACCTGAAATCTTCCAGCATATGGCCTTGTGGTTTCTTTCTAGAACCTTGAAAAGATGAGATTGTTGTTCCTTGGTTAATTAGGAATTGATGATCACCAAGAACATATTCCGTGCACACACAAGGAAGGCATATTTCATGTTTGCTAGAAGTTGTTTTAGCTCGGGTGGGGTCTGAGTCATATTAGGTGCTACTCTTGCAACTGTGCATGGTGGCGATGTTAGTTCTTTCAAATGTACATTGCCCACAATCGTCATTTCAATCTCTAAATTCAATGCAACACAGAAATTTTCAATGATATCCTCTTATTCAAAGAAATCTTCAATAATATCCTCTTCCTCTGCTAAGGATAGGTGGCCAACAATGCAATAATCAGACAAATAAAAAAATATCTCACCTTCAAAGATAGAGGGACACTCGACTATGTTGTCCACTTCTTAACGGTGGTGAGGGAATTGTGGGTCTGAATGTCATCCATGAACATGTTTGTATCTCTAATCTCTGCTAGGAAGTCACATTCTTCTATTCTCTATTCTGTATGCTCACTTGCATCTGATGCAGACTCTGACAGTTTGGGCACTTGGATCATCTCGATAGGCACCCATTCGCTGCTAGAACGAAATGTGATCTGCTCGATGCCATAGTCCACCACTACTTCGGTTGTTCGAAGGAACCATCGTCCATGTATAATTGGGGTATGAAGTAGAGGAGTTGAGGTGTCCATGTACAATACAATAAAGTCCACCGAGAACTGCATCCCTTGACTTGTGATGATGGCATCCCCCAAAATTCCTTAGGACCGCCTGATTGATGTATCCGTGAACTGTAGAATCATTCTTGTTGATTTGAGTGGCCTCAACTCAAATTCCTTCACTAGTGAAGAATGCATCAAATTGATGGACAATATGTTATCAAGAACTATTCGGTCAAACTCTTGGTTGAATATCAGTCATCTGATCAGAGGGGATCCCTTGTCTTTATTCTTACTTGGGATATTATTGATTTCACTCACTATTGCTGTAGTTAAAGTATGCTTCTTTCTCTTGGTCGACGCGACTTCCTCTTTGAAGTACATGCCTACTTAAATCCTTTCTTAATATTTAGCATGTATTTAATCTCATTTAGCAGAGGCATCTCTAGAACAAGATTCTGAATAATTTCCACAACATCTTGATCAGACAAGGCTGTTTTCAAATTTCTATTTTTTTGTATTTTTTGCATAGCTTTGCTAGCTTTGCGAAATGGAATATTTGAAGAATCAAAAGCACTGTTCTTATTTACAAGAACATCAATGTCCACATCTTGTTGTATAAATGGATGACAAAAAGGAGTGTCTTCATCCATTAGAGGTGGGCATCCCAAAAATGTAGTCTGGTCTCTGAAAACGATAAGATGAGAGTTGCTAAATAATGGCCCAACAAATCAGGCTCACTGTCGTTGAGGTGACTACTCAGATCCTCTCATTGTTCAACAATTATCCCACATAGATAATTATGCAACTAAGAGTAAGAAATAAAATTTATTATACCCTACTAAGAATGTATAATGGTCAGCAGTAGGGGTCGAACACAAGAAGCAAGGAAATATAACAAGCAAAATGAAAATCAAGGCACAATTTATCTCTCAAACACTTAGCCAAGATGCAATTTTTGTGGGTTTTAAATTTTTAGAATTTTTATTTATTTTTGATTTTATGTTTTTCTATTTTGATTTTTTGATTTTCCTTTTTTTTATTTCCTTTTTCTATTTTTCTATTTTATATTTTCTTTGTATTTTTATAAAAGAGATATAGTGTATATAAGGCTATATAGGGTAGATATAAATATTTTAAAATGAATATTATTAAATCTTTTTGGGTTCTAATTACTTTTTTACTATTTTTGTGATTTTTATGAATCTTTGCTAAATTTTATATATTTGTAAAGTCAAAAGTACTCTAAAACAGGGATTAATGAAATAACCAAAATTAAAATGAATATACAAAATATAAAATATATCAAAATTTCTCAAAATTAATTTTAAAATAAGGGAAATTTAGAAACAAACAATATATTTTTGGGATCTTTTAAGGATTTTTTTTATTTTTATAAAAGTTTTAGGGGTTTTTTTATTTTTTGAGTTTTCTATTACAATTTTTAGTGGTTTTTGGTCTGAAGGTTAGAAATGCATATATACGGAAAATATATCTTTTTGGGAATTTTCAAAACTTTTTATATTTTTATGGGTTTTCTATTACAAACATGGATAAAATAGACAATTCTTTATTATTAATAAATAATAAAAAGTTCAAAAATTATAAAATAAAATATATGCATGGAAATGTGTGTAATAAGGAGTCTATATCTATTTTTGCAAATTTTTGGAGTTTAATTGCTATTTTAAATAAATAGAAACTATAAAGAGAAAATACACTACTAGTAGGGGCATTTTTGTATATAGTAATAAGTTCGAGGGCCTCACTACAAATTTTTCAAAATACTAAAGCTACACAAAAAGTTCATGAACTAAATATCAATACAAAAACTTCCTGGGCTACGCATGCAAATTATCCCCTTACGTGGGTCGTCACGTGAGGTGACATGGTGTGGGCTTAGATGCAATTACCAAAAGTCTAGGGGCTTACTTGTAGTTTTTACAAAAATATAATAAAGGCAACAGAATTTTCAAAGTCTTAATACTTAAATACAAAAGAGCTAAGTAGGTGAAGATGCAAAATACCCACTAACTACGCTCAATCGAACGGCTCGTCGCACTCCACTTGACACGTGGTGCCACCTCGTGTGATGATGCTACTTCGCAACGAACGACCATGATTAGATCTTCCCTAAGGAGATCAATGGACGAGGAATGAAGGATCTGACGGTTGTTGCTATGCTTGGAGAGGGGCCTGGATCAGACGACTCGGAGATGATGGGAAAGAACAACGAAAGAGCTCCACCTTGGCAAGGTTCGATCCGATCTTCCTTTGTCATTCGTCATTCCTATGAGCTTAGAAGTGGCTTAAAACACTTTGGGGTTCTTTCGCACCAGCTAAAAGACTTGGGTGGGGCTGACGAGCTCCAATAGGGAGATATGGAGGAGCTTCACCTGCGGGTTGTCCTGAGGCGCAAAGAGGTCCAGATTAACCCCTATATTTTATTTTCATAAAGGTGTTAGTCACAAAAAAGAATGGAGAGGCTATAGGAAGGTATAAATGGGGGAATTAGCGAGATGTGAGGTACGTGGATTCCTCCGGTGAGCGGAGGAGGAGGAAGGTGATTGTGTATTCTATGCAAGAACACAATGAGCGGGAGTGAGTCGAGTGGAGAGAAGGCGAAGGGGAAGAAGTTGAGGGGAGTTGGTGAGTCAGAAGATGTCAGAGATGATCGAAATCGACTGGCGGAGTTGGATATCCGCTGGACGACGATCTTGGAATTTACACTAAGTTTGAGAAAATCGACGGGAATGAGCTGCACGTCTAAGCTACTGCTGCGCTAGGGAATGAAAAGGACATAAAAATAAAGGGGAAAGCTCACTGGGGCTCGCCTGGAATGAAGCTTTGGGCGGAGTCAGCGACGGAGCTGGACCGACGTAGATTCAACACCAAACGCCAAGCGAAGACCTGATAGGTCTTCCTGCTGTTACTAGGAAGAGGGAGGAGGTCTTAGGACTAAGGCCAGAAGGTGGAAGAGGGATCAAAATTAAAACTTAGGTTGGAGGTGATACTTTATACCCGAGGTGGAGCAAGGTGGAAGAATGTGGTGTATCAGACAGCACAGTGATCCAAAGCCCAAGGTGACGGCCCTGTGTGAATCACCATAGATCGAGGAAGAAAAGTTGTCAAAGGCTTGACGTAAAATGGTGAAAGGATCGGGCTTCAAAAAATCGTGAATCAGGGCAAAAAAAGGAGGTCTTACACGGGCTAGGTTAGCAGGTCAGACAGTTGACCTGCGGTCAACCATCCAAAGGCTCTGGTTGGTCCACGTGGACCAACTAGAAAAAACCCTGCCGAAAAAGACTTATAAAATTCATTATTAACTACAAAATTATTTTATTAATTTTATATTATAAAATAAAAAATGTTTATTATTTTATAAATTATTTTATCATGATTTTTATTTAATTTTTTGGGTGTTTTAATAACAAGTTACTCTTTAGGGGTTACATATTGGTATATTTATCTATGTATTTTATTCATTTATTTTTATTTTGTATTTTTGATTTTATTAATTTTGTTTATTATTTTATAAAATTATAACTTATTTTTGATACTTAAATATATTTTTTTATATTTTTTGATATAATATATACACATAAATAAATAAGTCTATTTATTCTATAGGTATAGTTATTGGTATTTTACCTATGTATTTTCTACACATATTTTATTTTAGTTTTTTCTTTATTATTTTATTCCTATTTTAATATGTACATATATCATAAATAATATTTACAAAATTATAAGAATATAAATTTATAAAAATAATAAAGAATAAATGAATTGATTATTTTAATCGAGTATATTATACAATAGGGGTCCAAAACCTAACTTTCACACCTTAACTCCAAAAAATATGAATCCACCTTCATTAAATACCTTATTAAAAGTTATATACAATTAAGTCATTTTGATATATTTTGAGTTTTTATTTGAAAGATATGGGTCTGGGAATTTGGAATTTTGGACACTTATTCAGACTGTAACTTGTACACTATTTACTATTTTTGTATAAAATCAATTTTGTATTTTTTTATATTTTATTATCTACAACATTCATGTTCAAAGTTTATTTATTTGAGGTATAAAACGTGAAAAATAAAATAGGTCCCAAAAATGAATAATAAATGAATAAATAAATAAGATTTTATTGTATTTTGGACCCTTATCTCCCCCTACTTTATTGCTTGTCGACCTATTCATCAAAGATGCCTAGGTCTCGGGGTTTAGGGTCATAAAATATCTTCAATATTTTATTTTTTTCTTTTTTTATTCTATAATTTTGGCATTAAAACAGTATTGTTTGCACATTTTGTACAATCATGCATGAATGCTAAAATGCATGAATTAAGGGTACTTACACGCATTTACCATGGTTTTTAAGGCCAAACTAATAGAGTAAAGGTGATGAAATGGAGAAACATCACCCCCCTATACTTTCCTTTGCTAGTCCCTAGCACTTATGCAATAAGTGCAGAAAAAGAGAAATAAAGAAAAGAAAAAGAAAGAAATCAGATTAAGTTTAATTATCAAACTTGTCTTCACAAAATCAAGGTTTGGAGCTGAAGTCGGACCTTTAGACTTTTAGTGTGGGCGGAACCTTAATGGGAATCAGAGTTGAAATCCAACAGCATTCGAGAATCCCAAGACTCTGCCCAAGTATCCTCAATAGCCATGTTAGAATACTTCAACTCATAGGCAAACCCTTACGACTATGAATCTGACTTGTACTGTGTAAGTGATAGGGGCTCTCCCCAACTGAAATGACAAAGAGACTGACTTCTCCAGCATGGCAACCCAGTGATTCCCCAATCCAGCAACCCCTTCCTCGAGGAGCGGGGTATTCCCTTCTAAGTTCAAGTGACAACCAGCTCGAGAGGAGGGGGTAAAGAGAAGAATGGATGGTAACCAGTGTAGGTACCTATCCTAGGATGCAAGACCAGCGCAGTCAAGTCATCCAGCTGCAGGCTCGCAAGGTATGAATTTGAAGCTCAATCTTGCTTATTGACTATAAAAATATATACACTCCGACATGCATTTTATTTTCAATCAGGCATGTCCATTTTTTTGGAGTTTTTGCTTTTTTGTTTTTTTTTGAAATAATATATACAACAATATTTACATACGGAGTTTTTCTTCTTGAGCCAGTAGACTATCGCTCTTTTGAAGCATTATTCCAACGCACACTCTCCTGTCTTTAGATATCAACGCCACCGGATGGGTTGGGGTGCACTTTCCACCTTAAATGAGGATAAATGTTTCCACTTGTGTGTGTCTCATACCGGCAAATCCAATCCCCTCACCACTCCAACTGAGTTGAGACAAGTGAAAGGTGTATGTGTCCAAGTTATGTCATTATGAACAAGAGTCGTATGTGTGTTCCGAAATACTCTACTTAGGTAGTTAAGAATCCATTGAACCAAGTCTGATGATCCTCAAAAAATTAAGTCAACTAGATCTGAAGTTCCTTAATTCCAACTCCTATAAGGTTCATGTTATTAGGTAGATTTAAGGTCCAACCAAGCTCCAATCTTCAGATTTTACTTAGTCTTGTTCAATTATCAAACTCAATTCAAAAACTGCGAATGCTATGTAAATGCTATGCAAGAAATATTTCTGTGATGCAAATTTTTCAAAGATTTTGAACTTTTTATGGATTTTTGAAAAAGATGACGCATATGCATTTTTTATATTTTTTCAAAAAGTTTTTGCAAATGTTTTTGGTATTTTTAGTTTTGCAAATGTTTTTGTGTTTTTTGAAAACAAAAGATTTTGGCTCAAAACCTAGGTACAAATATTTTGACGGGGATGCATTTTATTATTTACAAGAATTTGGGTTTTTATGAATTTACAAAGGGTGAGTGATCAATTTTATATATAGTTAAAAAATATTGGTGTGATGAAAATATTCCTCTAATTTATTGAAATAATTTTTTAAATAATTTTGAAAACTATAGTCCAAAATAAATTTTACAACGAACTTTTCAAACATTTACACACATTTGAAAATCATTTTACAATGGTTTTTCAAATAATATATATAGATTTTTCAAAATATTTTTGCAACCATTTTCCAATTTTCAAACATTTTATTTCACATAAAGAAAATAAATTTTTCAAACAATATAATTTACAAAGGTTGAAAATATTTGACAAAATGTTTTTCCAAATAGTTTCCAGAGATTTTTCAAACTATCTTTCAAACATTTTGCAAAAAACTTTTTACCTGATTTATTAATCAGTTCATAAAAGGGATTTGAGGAATAATCTTCTTTTATTAGTTGACTTTAATGAATTTTAATAGTGTTTTTAGCCAAAAATTATATTAAAAATACGAAAGTATGAGTTATGGTTAAAGTATATACGCAGTATATACGACCCCCCTATACTTATCTTGAGCTATGTCCTCATAGATCAGAGAGAAAAAGAGAAGACATAACTCGTACTAAGTATAGAAAAGTCTAAAGAATAAATGAATGAAGAAATGAATGAACGAATGAGAAGATGACCGTTCCCCCTATACTTAGGATAAAATAATCCTAAGTATAACAAACTATACGCAAAACAAGGAGGGCCAAGGGTGGGAATGAACAGATCGTACTCAGACCGTCTCCCCTATTTTTAGGGTAAAATACCCCTAAGTATAGATAAGAAGAGGAGATAGTGGAGAGGATCAAAGAATGAAAGAAATCGGGGTGCACACCCCCTATACTTAGGACAAAGCATGTCCTAAGTATAGAAGACTGACATAAAGGGGTGACACATTTTTGATAGAAAAAGAGAAATGAAAAGGTAAAAAAGAAAAGGAGAAACGGAGAAAAGATAAGTAAAGATAGACTAAGGAATTTGAACAACTCGGGGTGCATAACCCCCCCCCCCCCCAATACTTAGAATAGAGTACGTCCTAAGTGTAGCAATGATAAAGGGGATGACGCCTTTTTGGTAGAATAAGAGATGAAAGGAGGAAAAGAAGAAAAGTCATTCAAAAATATTTTGATTTGCTTTATCTTCGATTGTAGCTAGCAAAGTATCCAGTTCATCATCATAGATCACTTGAACAGAGTCAACAATAGACAGAAATGTGTCATGCTCCAGATAAGGCCTCAGAAGTTGTCCATTGACCACAAACTGTTGTGTGTCAGCTGACAAACCAGATATCATTATGCTTCCATTATTACGCACATGCCTCACTATGAAGGGCTTAGTCCATTTGCTCTTCAGTTTTGCTGGAAAGATCTTTAATTTTGCATCGAACAACCACACATTCTGACCCGGTTCAAAGGATTTGCGGCGGATATGCTTGTTGTGCCGCTTCTTGACCTTGTCCTTGTACATTAGGCCGTTGTCATATGCATAATCTCTGAATTCTAGCAATCTGTCCAGGTCCACTTTTTGGTTCTTCCCTGCTTTCTCAGATGCTGAGTTGCAGATGTTGATGGCCCATAAAGATTTGTGAATCAACTCAACGGGAATATGATATGGCTTGCCATACCGAAGGCGATAGGGAGACATTCCTAGTGGTGACTTGTATGTGGTTCTGTAAGCCCAAAGAACTAAATCAAGCAGTTGAGACCAGTTCTTGCAATCCAGATGCACAAGCTTCTGTAGAATTGTCTTTATCTCCCTGTTTGAACATTCAACTAAGCCATTGGACTGTGGGTAGTATGGTGAAGCAACACTATGTTCTATGTAGAACATAGTGTTGCTTCTTCACCTCTCTATTTATTAAATGACTACCCCCATCAGATATTAGAATTTTGGGAATCCCGAACAATGCAATGGTGTGATCTCTAAGGAATTGACAAACTGCCTAACTTTCAGCTGTCCGGGCAGGAACAACCTCTACCCAGCAACTCACATAGTAGACAACACGCAGAATATATTTGTATCCTTAACTGTTCGAAAACATGCCCATAAAGTTGATGTCCCATGCGTCGAAGACATTTGATATTTGAGTGAACTTCGGAGGCATCGTGTCTCTCATTCCTATGGTACCTCCCATCTTCTGGCAGTCAGTGCACATTTGACATAATTTTCAGCATCCTTGAATAATGTAGGCCACCAAAGGCCACTCTGAAGAACCTTTACTGTCGTTCGTCTGCCTGAATGGTGTCCTCCATATTCTTGATAAAGACAAAGTGCAAGGACATTTAAAACTTCCTCCTGAGAAATACACATCCTGCAGATGCAATCTGCCCCCTCACAGAATAGATATGTATACTCCCACTGGTAGAAATGGATTTTAGACAAGAATTTATCTACTTTCAGCTCAGACCAATCTTGTGGAGTTCTCTTGGACACGAGATAATTTACAATATCAACATAACAGGGGATCGAGGCGACTGACAAAATTGCCTTATCTAGAAAGGTTTTTGTGATCGATTGCAAGTTCAGCTCAGTTGATTCAAGCTCAGGAAGACTAGATAAGTGGACAGCCACCACATTCTTACCTCCACGTTTATCTCAAATTTCAAGGTAAATTTCTTGGAGGAGAAGGATCCACCGGATGAGACGTAGTTCGGCATCCTTCTTCTGCTGTAAGTACCGGATGGCCGAATGATCTGTGTAAATGATAACCTTGGACCCGAGGAGATGGGATCTAAACTTTTCCAAGGCAAAGACTATCGCTAGCAGCTCCTTCTCAGTGACTATGTAATTCCTTTGAGCGTCATCGAGTGTTCGACTAATGTAGTGAATCACAAATGGTACATTGTCTTTCCTTTGTCTGAGCACATCACCGATGGCATAATCCGACACATATGTCATTATCTCAAAAGGTTGTGTTCGAATTGGCGGTTGCAAGACAGGGGCCTGAGTGATAAGTTCTTCCAATGGATTAAAGGCAAGGAGTACATGGTCCTCTACAATGAAACCATTTTCCTTCCAAGCAACTTAGTCAACGACCTGGCCAATTTATTGAAATCTTTAATAAATCGTCAGTAGAAACTGGTATGACCTAAGAATGACCTGACATGTTTGATTGGAAATCACCTCCACCTTGGTTGGGTCAACTTCCATGCCAAGTTTAGATACAACGTGACCCAGCACAATTCCCTCAGTCACCATGAAGTTTCTCTTTTCACACGAGAGCACCGGATTTATCTCGTAGCACCTCCGTATGACTCGATCTAAATAGTCAAGGCATTGATCAATGGAGTCCCTGTAGATTGAGAAATCATCCATATAGACCTGAAGAAAATTTATCACAGTATCAGCGAAAACTGCAAGCATACACCTCTTAAATGTGGTTGGGGCATTGCGTAGCCCAAAGGCATCCGTATGAAGGTGTACATGCCAATGGGATAAGTGAATGTGGCCTTCTCTTAGTCTTCAGGAGCTATAGCATCTTGATTATATCTAGAGTAACCATCCAGGAAATAGAAGTATTCCTTCACGGTCAGTCTCTCAAGAATCGGGTTGATGAAGGGCAACAGAAAGTGATCCTTCTTGGTGGCAAGATTGAGTCTTCTATAATCCACGCACACTCGCTAAGAAGTGGGTACTCTGTTCGTGATCTCCTCTCCCTTGTCATTCTTCATGATGGTGATCCATGATTTCTTCGGCACTACATGCAGAGGGCTCACCCATTTACTATTGGAGATGGGAGATATGAACCCTGCATCGCACCATTTCTGAATTTCTTTCATGACAACCTCCCGCAGGTTCATATTTAGTTTTCTCTGAAATTCTCAAGAGGGTCTGCTATCTTCTTCAAGGAAAATATGATGCGAGCACATGGACGGATTGATCCATGGAGATCCGAAGTTTTCCAGCCTATTGCCTTGCGGTTACGTTCAAAAACCTCCATCAAATGAGATTCTTGGTCTTCAGTCAGATGCGCATTGATGATGATCGGATACATTTTTGGTTCACCCGCAAGGATGGTACATTTCATATTGGAGGGTAATTGCTTTAGCTCAGGCGGGGTGGGAGCTGCTTCAATGGTGACTTCGGCGATCATCACAAGTGGAGGTTCTTTTGTATGTTTGGTGTCCACCATGCTCTGTTCTGTCTCTTTATTCAATAACTCACAGAAGGCTTCAATGATTTCTTCTTCATTGCATGTCTTCGGTAATATGCTCTTGGTCTTGAGGGTACATCATCGCCACCTGAATTTCATCAAGTGAATCAGCAAGAATCTCATCATGATTGATAAGGGGAATTCGACTGCATTCTCCAATCCCTCCTTAGGGCAGAGGAATTCATGGAACTCGTTATCATCCATAAATAGCTTAGTATCTTGAATTTCTTCCAAAAAGTCGCATTCTTCAAAATGATCGATCACCCTTGCACACGCCGCAGATGCTTCCTTTGTCGGTCTTAACATGGTCTCTATATTGATTTTATCGTTGCTGGAGCCGAAGGTGATCTTTCTAGTGCCATAATTGACTACTGCATTGGTCGTTTGCAGAAACGATCGTCCAAGTATGATTGGGGTGAGGAGAAAAGGTGTGGAGACGTCCATATCTAGTACGACAAAATCGACAGGGAACTACATCCCCTGAACCATGATGATCACATCCTCTAACATGCCCCTAGAATGCTTGATAGATTTGTTGCAGAATCTGCTTTGTAGGTTTGAACGGTCCTAACCCAAATTCTGTGAGTAGTGAGGTTGGAATCAGGTTGACATAAGACTTGTTGTCGAGCAAAGTGCGTTCGAACCCTTGGTTGAATATCTGACAGTGAACAAGAGGTGCTCCCTTGTCTGGCTTCTTGTTTGGGAGGTTGTTGATGGCATTGATTGTGGTCATTTTAAGAATATTTTTTTTTAGATTTGCCACCTTTGCTTCTAGAATTGTGAGGATGAGGCCTATGCCTATTTGTACATGCATCTTTCAGTCCTTTCTTCACAGCTGGCATGTACACAAGAGATTTCATCAAAGGCATATTCAAGACCAAATTCTAGATAATTTCCACTATGGCGGGATCAGATAACGCATTTTTCAAAATTTTTCATTTTTTATGCTTTTTATTGCTTCTGGAAAGGGAATATTTACAGAATCTGAAATAGTGTCATTCAAAATTGTGTCCATATCATTGTTTATAGGTAGATAGAAAAAAGGTATAGATTCATCTACTATATGTGGACCAAAAACTATAGGCTCAACTTCTGCTGCTAGTTTTGGATTCGCTGTAGGTGTAAGATTCTTCAAGGCTGGAGTGGGTTCTGTGGCACCTGCAAGCGTCTCCAATGTTGGCTAGTCTTCACCGAGGTTGTTGTTGTCTTTCTGTATGTTTGTTTTTTCTTCATTTTTTTGTGAATTTTCTGCAGATGATGTTCCTCCAAAAATGATGCTTCGCCCTCGTGTTGACTGGACTAACGACTCCTCGTCAAATGTGATGTGATTTCCCTTCGCGGCAACCGATGGCTGTAGTGCTCTACCGTTGCTGAGAGAAACAACGTTAGATATAAACAAATCATTTCTACCTGAATCGGGTAGATCACTGCAAACTACCTACTTCTTGCGTCAGAAATTATTAGGATTAGCCTCAACCTGGGCTGGTATGACAGTTTTCACTATCGTCAGGTCGTTGATCTTCTGGGTCATCTCAGCCATATTCTTGATGTACTGCTCCAAATAAGCGAGGGTCGGGTTCACCATTACAACCTCAAAAGAATCACCCACTTGGGGCCTTGGGTGCTGATAGTGTGGGGGAGGTTATTGTTGGTAACCCTGTGAAAAGTGGTGAGGAGGAGAATGAGAGGAATACTGCGAATACTGTTAGGAGGGATAAGAATTTTGATATGATATAACCGACTGCTGTAAAGGAAAGCCCTGATGATGGTAGCCAGACCGTTGCTGCTGATACCCATTCCTCTACGTGTTCCGTATTGCGGAGGCTGGTGGTTTTGGGGTTGGTAGGGCTGGAAGTTTCTCCCTCCCTGGAGCTGTTGGTGGGGCGGATGGTTGGATCAGTTTTTACTCTAGGGATGTCCCTAAGGATGAGTCAGCAATTGTTCATGTTCCCACACACCATTGATCTCTTGAATTTGCGGTGGGTGTGGAGGAAACTACTCTGGATATGCTGGTTATAGCTCTGGTTGATAGAGAACCATCTGGTTCGGGAACTACGGGGGCTGCTCACGGGACCTGCATGTAGTATACATGCTGGATTGATTGAGGTTGTGGGAGACTCAGTTGAGGATGATGTATCTGTGGTGGTTCGTTCTGCTCAGTGGGGTTCTATATAGTGGCAAACACAGGTTGCAAGTGTTGGCATTCAGAGGCACGAACTAGCTACTCTAGTTGTTGAGAGATCAAATCGAGCTTCTCCAAGCCCTGGTTTCTCTTCTCAATGACTGACAATTTTTCAAGGTCCTACGACCTCTTCTCAATGATGTCTACCTTAGAAAAGTGGCTCTCGATAATGTTGTTGTTGGAGCTCTCATTCTTGTCTTCGGTATGGGTAGCCATATTGCTAGGCTTGTTGATAATGACATGCATCTTCATGTAGGCACGTGATGAGGACTGAGCGGCCTCTCCTTCGGCCATCTCCTCAAAAATGTTCCACACAATGTCCTCATCCTTATTGAAATGCGAGCCTCCACAAGCGACATCGATGAATCTCTGGCTTTCCAATTTCAGCCCACCGTCGAAGTGTTGCACGAGACTAGTCATGGGAACCTCGAGGTGGGACACTATTCTAGCAGTTCCTTGAATCTTTCCCACGCTTCATGGATTGTCTCGTGGGGTTGTTGGCAGAAACAGGAGATGCAGGCACACATCTGGTTTAGGCGACTGTAAGGGTAGAATTTGTGGAGAAATGCAAACTTTAACTCCTCCTAGGTCTTGACTACCTTCCCCAAGTGGTCGATCCAATATAAGGCCTTGTCCTGGAGGCTGAAGGGGAAGGCAGTCGTCTTGACTACTCCTAAAGGAATACCGAGGTAGTAAGAAGTGGAACAAATGCGGCTGAACTTCTTGAGGTGGATATATTGTTCTTCGATAGTATTCCCATGGAATGTGGGGAGCAGGGACAGGAACTGCCGCTTCATATCGAAGTGGGCATGGATTTGTGGAATTTGAATCCACTCTATGATATGCCCCGCTCCAGGATTGTATGTCTGCTTTAAAGTGGCCTTCGGCGGTGGTGGTTCATCATCCCTTCTCACAAATTAGGGTCCACCTACTGAAAATGCATCTCTTACACCCTCCTGATTTGGTTCATCCTCAGGTTCTGGTTCACCCTCCCTTCTGCCATCTCTCTCATCGGTCCTCCTCCTGAAGTCATTCAGCTTGTCTTGAAATGTCGTCTGGGCCAAGGCTTGATTGGTCAATTGCTGTTGGTTGGCCTGGATAGAAGTAAAAAACTGACTATTGACCTCATTCTGTGTGGTATACTACCCATCCCTTGGTTGGGGCTTCGTACCCTTTCCTCTTCCTATAGGAGTCATCTTTGGATCAACCTGAACGTCTGGCTCTTGATCGGGTTGCAAATCTGCATGATGGAGTAAACCCTGATCAGTCTCTTTCTGAACACCAACTGCTAAGACAAATATGGAATTAAGGTCAATTTGAGATTGTTGTGGACAGAGCATAGGATATTGACTAAAATCAGTCTCCATCCACACAAGGGGTTAATTTTGGGACAAGAATAATCCCGGTTTATTTGGAGAGGAAGAGCGAGTTCAGGCTGCAAGTCCATCTCGAACAACAAATTTATTGGGGAAAGGCATGTATTGAAGGAAGAGAGAATTGGGGAGTCCAAGGAGAAGCTCACGAGATCCGAGCTAACTTCTTGGAGATCACCCCGCCTTATTG